>VZQC01011557.1:153396-257621 GCA_009823505.1 Rhizomys pruinosus
TGACAGGTTGTTTGTTCAATCAAGTTGATCAAATGAGTGTCCAGACTACATCGCTGTAGTTTCACCGTTCACCCCAATCGCAGCCTTTACATTCTACCACGCCCCCTCTTCCGCAGATTGTTCCCTAGGCTTAGAAAAGGGGCACAGGTGGATGAGAAGTAAAACTGTCCTCTCTCTCTGGAGCTGTTGACTTGGATTCTGGTCAATTCTGGCTGTTTCCTTTCATGGGCTGACAGTTTGTTCAGGAGTAACCTTTCGATCCTACTAATGAAGCACAAGCAATTAGATATATAGGTATTTAAGCAGCACTAATAGTTATGGTAGGTTACTTTGGCATAGACACATATGTTTGGATGATATGTTAATTCATGAATTACATTTTTACCCCCTGATAAATATAACAGGGTCTTACTGTGGCTTATGACATCTCCTAACCTGTAGAGGATGTAGGCTTGTGGCATCAGCCATGGGTTATTCCTCCAAGGAGAGAGCCAACAGC
Organism: Rhizomys pruinosus; assembly: GCA_009823505.1. NCBI lineage: Eukaryota > Metazoa > Chordata > Mammalia > Rodentia > Spalacidae > Rhizomys > Rhizomys pruinosus. Next base: position 153,896 of record VZQC01011557.1, read on the forward strand.
CAATTAGATTTGGGATATACAGGCACATTGCTGCCTCTGCTGCACAGTATTTCCAGGCAGGTGAAGTGTAGCTGGTGCTGATGGTGGAGTCTTGCTTGACTCAGGGAGACCCGTATTTGCTTTATTGGTTTAGTGGCCTTTGGGAACACTCTCTGGCATCCAGAGGCCATCTGTACCCTTGCATGTGCGGTCTCAATATATCCCTCCCATGTTAACGTCAGGTCTTCGGCAGCAGGGTCTTATCGCCTCTCCTCCTGCAGGTAGATGGTAATTTTTAATTGTTAGGTTATACTTATACTACCAATTTTGATTCTTATCCATATATGAAGTTTTGAACGATTTTGTTATTTTACATTAATGATTCATATGAAAAGAAAACAGCCTTTAGTTCATCTTGAATAACTGTCTACAGCTCCACTAAATCATGGAAAAGCAACTGGCTTCATCTGCATGTTTGGCCATAGATTGAAATGAGTGTAATGACTAGTGAGGACTCATACATTTTGTAGACATTTGTAAGAAAGATTGAGAAAGATTGCTTAGCTATTAACATACAGTTAAGAACTCAAAAGGCAATCAAGATTAAAGGTGTTCCTTCTTACTTTCTTTCATGGTAAATGCATAATACTTAGTAAAATGTTAAAATCACATGTAAGGAATATAAATTCTATATTCTGGCATCTGCATCCCTTATCTTTTCAATTTTAGTCATATTTTCAAATTTTTAAAATATATTGAAAATAGGATTAAAACAATTGAAACAGAGTTTTAAAGGGTATGTATCATTATTTATTTTTATGTGTATGTCTGTGTGTGAATACAGGTACATGCAGATTCCAGACGAGACCATCAGATCTTATGAAGCAGAGCTCCATGTGGTTGTCAACCTGATATGGATGCTTGGACAGAACTCTAGCCCTCTCAAAGAGCAGCAAATTCTCTTAAGCTCTGTGCCATTGCTCCACTCCCCAAACTGATGCTCTGAATAGCAACATAAATGTTTCAACTTAGTCGCTCTATCAGTTTGAATGTGTGGTGGTATTACTGTTTAACCATTTATTCACATATCATAGATGACATCTTTGCCAAGAAGAAAATAAGCATGCTATGAAGGTACTAATCATCATTTTGACCACTAATATGGCGAATCTAATAACTACACTTCTGTAATTTCAACAAGCTTTAAAATACATCCATTAATGTGCAGACAGTACACTCATACACAAAAAATAATAAATTTAAAAAATTAAAAAAATATTTTTAATCTGAGAGTTAGATTTCACATACATTTCTCAAATGTGAAAAGAAACTTTTAAACCATTCTGGTTCTTTAATTAGACTGGATTTGATTCCCAGTACGATTTTTTTGAGAGAATGCTTACTCTTTTGGCTTTTTGTAGTTGAAACTTCCAGAATTTAAGTTGCTTTTTTAAAGTTCTTGTTATAGAGCCATTCACACTATAATTTAACTGTTCTCAGAATAATTTAATTGTTTTTTAACACCTTTTTCATACCACACTATTCTAGGATCAAACTCTGTAAGGCTTGGAAAGGTAAGAAGATAAGGCTATAGATGCCTTTTAACAGCAGAAAATTCAGGAAATAAAATAATGATAGTAAAATTGGAAGACTTAAGGAAAGATATTTGTATTATTCTGAGGAATATAAATCAATAAAAATTCATGGGTGAGAGGTTCTCACTGATTGGAACATACTGGTAACAGAGTAATTTCAAACTCAATGTAGAGTTTGCCAACCACAAACACATTTTATGATTGTATCCAATAAAATGTTTTGGCCTAGAAACAGCTATCTCTAGCATATGTTTTGGTTGGAATTATTTTTTTTTTATTTTACCATGACTAAGTTGAAATCAGAGCATTGTAAATATAGTTCCAAAAAATGTAGAATCTTTTTAATTCAATATTATTTCAATGACAACTTAACAACCTCCCTATATGTTCTATGACAGATGTAGTTTTCTGGAATATTGTTATCTAATATGATAAGTTTTTGGCTACCTTTGATCCAATATAGACTATATGTCATTCTCTTTAGGTCATAGTGTTTGAGTAATGTCTTATTTCAAAGGCTGCATGGTCACTTTTCTAGGAACTGGTTTACTTAGTAATGAGTCTTTAAAATATGACCCATTTGTCCTGATGATAGATGATAGTCAGTATTATCTTCTAAATTAAAGTCAATATTTTATTTTATTTTTTTTAATTTTTTTTATTATTTATTTATTTATTTTTGTATGTGTATGAATGTTCTGTCTGCATGCAGGTTTGTGCACCGTGTCGTGCAATGCCGCGGAGGTCAGAAGAGGGTCTCGGATTCCCCTGGAACTGGAGTTCTCCTGGAATTGGAGTTACAGACGGTTCTTAGCCGCCATGTGGGTGCTGGGGATCGAACCCGGGTCCTCTGCAAGAGCGTCGGTGCTCTTAACCGCTAGGCTATCTCTCCAGCCCCCTAAAGTCAATATTTTAACTAAAAATAGAAAAATGTCCCTCTAAGGAATTCTCAACCACATCAATGTAACTCCCAGAAAGAAAAAAAAAATCCCCGAAGGAATGGTTTAAGAATAGGGAACTGGCTGCAAAATCCCTTAAATGAACTTCCAACATATCTCAGTTTGCATTGTAACATGTAATTTTGTGCGTCTGAAACTCCAATTCCAGGAGAACTCCAGCTCCAGGGGAATCCGAGACCCTCTTCTGACCTCCGCGGCATTGCACGACACGGGTGCACAAACTTGCATGCAGACAGTACATTCATACACATACAGAAATAAATAAAATTAATTTAAAAAACTAAAAAAATATATCATTGACTTGCACTCAATGAATTCTTCAGTGCAAGTATAACTCTGTACATTAAGTAGAAACCTGTTCATAAGAAGTTACTTATGAGGGGAAATAAGATAAACCAGCTGCCACTCTGTCTATAGTACAGGCTCTATGACAGCAAGGGGCTTCAGTTACCTCCTTTACTACTGTACTTATGATGACTAGAACAGTGTGTACTCTAGAAGTATTTAACAAGTGACTGATAATGCTTTTGAGGTATAGACAGTCTGAGTCTACAATGCCTCACCAAGGTATTTTGAAACCTTTAATTCACCAGCTCTATCACATCCTTGGGTACCTAAACACATTTTCCCTATCAGAAAAGAAATTATATCTATTGCATTATTCATTGGTCTCAAGTCAAATATCATTTCCCTAATCTCTCACCCTGTAGAATACAGTCCAGTCATGCAAATATGTAACATCCTACATGATCTTTCCATTCATACCATAGTTCGTTTTAAATTCATTTTTATAAACACTCCAAAAGACTAAGCTCTGAGGGGCCTGGTATTCTCTGGATTCAGAAATATTACTATAATATGTCAAAACATTCTTAATCATACCACACCATTGTTAACCATTAAATACAACTTTATTTTGTGTATATCTATGATAAATTCTATTCTAAAATACAGTAAATTTCTTCCCTATGGAGATATACCTGAAAAACAGCACAAAAATAAGAAAGGACAATCATTGGTATTAATGTAAGATTAGATGTAAAAACAGACTCTGGGAGAAAATCCATAAATTGAAGAGTTAAATATTTGGAATGCTTCACCAAAATATGACATAATAAAATATAGATAAAATCTAAGTATTTGTAGTGCAAAATATGAGGGAAGATCAGCTATTTTCTACTAGTGTAGAAAACATGCCATTCATTACACATGGATATTGCAGAGAATACTGTCAATTCTCTGCACTGGAATTATGAAGTTTGACACAGATGCTGAGAATTCTTTGCTATGTCAATCAAAAATTATGCATATGTGTGTGTGTAACAATTATAATAATGTATATTTAGAAACTTATTCAACTCCACAAAATCTGTTTTAGAATCACTAGTTTTCTCTAAATCTAATTCACTAATCATGTTTTCACATCTATTTCAGCTTCATAAATGAAGTTCATGAATTTTTTAACTTAGTGTCAATTCTCTAATATGAAGTTAAATAAACATCCTTTAAAAATTTCCAGTATAAAAAGATTTCATATCTATCTGTATCCCCCTTTTTTATTTTAGGTTCTTGTTTTTTGACCCGTGAGTCTCAAAAAGGCAATTGTATTATACATACCTATAGGGTGGGATCAAGGTGCAGATTTCATTAAATTCGCCCATGCCATTTTGGGTGACTGTATGTGATTAACTTGGGAAGCAAACCTAATTTTTTTTATGGAGGAACTTGCTTGACTCAAGGAGACCTATGTTTGCTTATATTGGTTTAGTGGCCTTTGGTAACACACTCTGGTACTCCAGAGGCCATCCTGTACACTTGCAAGTGTGGCTCAATACATCTTTCCCATGTTTACATCAGGTCTTCGACAGCAGGGCTTATTGCCTCTCTTCTTGCAGATATCCCAGTTTAGAGGCAAGGAGCTTTACTTTTGTGGGGCCTGGATCCCCTGGCCACACTCCTTGGTAGAATAACCATTGCTGATGTCAGAGCTCCTGTTTTAATATATTTTGCTTAAGTCATAGCTTAGGAGACTTTATATTAATTGGTTCTGAATAGAGAATAATCCTTTCACAGTTCCTATGTCTATTAGTCATTAAAGAAGGCAGTTTTTACGTTTTATAAGAGATTACCTCTATAAACAGTTGGCTCCAATTTACAGGTGGAGAACAACCTCATCATCATCATTATTCTCCTTGTTTTATGGGGGGGAGGTAAGAAAGATCTCTTATTAAAACCTTTGCAGTACCTAGAAGGTAAGTTTTTTAGGTCTCATTATAAATAGTTACAAGTAGATCCACAGAGGGTTTGATTTTGAGCAATCCGAGCCTTTCTTCTTTCCTTTTTGGTTAAAGGGTTTTAAAAAGTTAATCATCTGAGTTAATTGGAGATATAAATGTGTTGTCCACTTTGTTTACTAAAATCTGTGTAGCAATGGCTTGGGATTAGCACATACAAATGTTATCTGTAAGTTTTCTGTCTACAGTACATATCCCTTGTAGCATCTCTTTCACCTATAGGATGAATTAACTTAAAAATTAGGTTGCCAGTTTTATAAGAGATTACCTCTATAATATTGTCTCCAATTTACAGTTTGGAGAGCAACCCCATCATCGCCATATTTCTCCTTGTTCTGGGGGGGAGGCAAGAAAGTCCTCATATCAAAACCTTGTGGCACCTAGAAAGTAAGTTTCATCAGGACCCACTATAAATATTTGTTACACAACAGTGAATTAATCTCCATTTAACTCGGATGCATTACCGGTTTTTTATCAGAGTCGGTAATCTCTTATAAAACTGGTAAAACTGCCTCTTTAAATGACTAATAGACATAGAACTGTGAAAAGGATACTCTCTGTTCAGAACAAATATAACACTAAAGTCCATAAACTATGCGCTTAAGCAAATATTTCATACAGGAGCTCTGACATAAGTAATGGATTATTCCACCAGGGAGAGTTGCAGGGGATCTAAGGTCCCCCAAAAAGGTAAAGGCTCCTTGCCTCTAAACTGGATACCTGCAAAGAAGAGAGCGATAAGGCTGCTGCTGAAGCCTGATGTTAACAGGGAAAAGATGCATGAGACCACACATGCAAGTGTACAATGGCCCCTGGAATACCAGAGAGTGTACCAAGGCCCACTAAACCAACAAAGCAAATACGGGTCTCCTTGAGTCAAGCAGACTCCACCGTCAACACCAGCTACACCTCACCTGCCTGGAAATAATGTACAGCAGTAGGCAGCCATATGCCTGTATATCCCAAATCTAATTGGCTATTGGTCTCTCCTTGGAGGAATGACCCATGGCTGATGCCAACAAGCTTACATTCTCTACAGGTTAGGAGAATCATAAGCCAAAGTAAGACCCCATCATATTTAACAGGAAAAATAAAAAAAAAAAAAAAGCAAACATCACCAAAAATAATAAAAAATAAAAAAAAAAAATACCTATATATCTAATTGCTTGTGCTTCATTAGTAGGATCGAAAGGTTATTCCTGGACAGTCAGCCCATGAAAGGAAACAACCAGAATTGACCAGAATCCAAGACAACAGCTCCAAGAGGAGTGGACTGTTCTGCTTCTCATCCACGTGTTCCCCTTTTCTAAGCCCAGGGAATAATCTGCGCGAAGAGGGGGCGTGGTAGAATGTAAGGGCTGCGATTGGGGTGAAGGGTGAAACTACAGCAATGTAGTCTGGACCCTCATTTGATTAACCTGATTGAACATAACAACCCCTCACCCCCGCTAGAAGGTGGGGCTGTGGGTGTTTGGGCACAACAAGCCTGCAAATTGGTTATACATGAAGGATGCTTGTACTCATGGATTATCACTTATAGCTAAAAATGGAAAAAAAAAAACTGAGAGAGATATGCAGGACAGGTCATGGCAGAATGCATGATCTTGGTTGGGGTTGGGGTGGGGGTGAAGGAAGGGGAGATATGCCTGAACTGAATTGGAAAATGATGTATGAAATGCACAAAGCATCAATAAAAAAAATGTTGGAAAAAAAAATTAGGTTTGCTTCCCAAGTTAATCACATACAGTACCCAAAATGGCATGGGCGAATTTAATGAAATTGCACCTTGATCCCACCCTAAGGTATGTTAATACAATTGCCTTTTTGAGACTCACGGGTCAAAAAACAAGAACCATAAAAAAAAAGGGGGATACAGATAGATATGAAATCCTTTTTATACTGGAAATTTTTAAAGGATGTTTATTTAACTTCATATTAGAGAATTGACACTAAGTTAAAAAATTCATGAACTTCATTTATGAAGCTGAAATAGATGTGAAAACATGATTAGTGAATTAGATTTAGAGAAAACTAGTGATTCTAAAACAGATTTGTGGGTTGTGTTTCTATCATTATTATAATTTGTTACACCACACCACTATGCATTTTTGATTGACATGCAAGAATTCTCGCTCTGTGTCAACTTCATATTCCAGTGCGAGAATTGCGTACAGACTCTGCATATCCATGTGTATGATGGCATGTTCTACACTAGTAGAAAATAGCTGATCTTCCCTCATATTTTGCACTACAAATACTTAGATTTTATCTATATTTTATTATGTCATATTTTGGTGAAGCATTCCAAATATTTAACTCTTCAATTTTATGGATTTTCTCCCAGAGTCTGTTTTTCCTACTCATTACATACTCCAATGTTGTCCTTTCTTATTTTTGTGCGTTTTTCGGTATATCTCCTGGGGATTTACTGTTTTTTAGATAGCGTTATCATGATATCCCCATAAAGTTGTTTTATTTGGTTACAAATGGTGGTGGTTATGAATGTTTTGACATATTAGTTATTTCTGAATCCAGGATACCGCCCCTCAGAGCTTAGTCTTTTGGAGTGTTTTTGATTTAAAACAGAACTATGGATGATGGAAAGATCATGTAGGATGTTACATATTTGCATGACTGGCCTGATATCTACAGGGTGAGAGATTAAGGGAATGATATTTGACTTGAGACCAATGAATAATGCATAGATATAATTTCTTTTCTGATAGGGAAAATGTGTTTAGGTACCCAAGGATGTGAAGAGCTGGTGAATTAAAGGTTTCAAAATACCTTGGTGAGGCATTGTAGACTCAGACTGTCTATACCTCAAAAGCATTATCAGTCACTTGTTAAATACTTCTAGAGTACACACTGTTCTAGTCATCATAAGTACAGTAGTAAAGGAGGTAACTGAAGCCCCTTGCTGTCATAGAGCCTGTACTATAGACAGAGTGGCAGCTGGTTTATCTTATTTCCCCTCATAAGTAACTTCTTATGAACAGGTTTCTACTTAATGTACAGAGTTATACTTGCACTGAAGAANCTCCATCAGCACCAGCTACACTTCACCTGCCTGGAAATACTGTGCAGCAGTGGCAACCATATGCCTGTATATCCCAAATCTAATTGGCTATTAGCTCTCTCCTTGGAGGAAAAACCCACAGCTGATGCCACAAGCTTACATCCCCTAACAGTTAGGAGATGTTATAAGCCACAATAAGACCCTGTCATATCTAACAGAAAAAATGTAATTCATGGATTAACATACCATCCAAACATCTGTGTCTATACCAAAGTAACCTACTATAACATTTAGTACTGTTTAGATACCTATATATCTAATTGCTTGTGCTTCATTAGTAGGATCGAAAAGTTATTCCTGGACAAACTGTCAGCCCATGAAAGGAAACAGCCAGAATTGACCAGAGACCAAGACAACAGCTCCAGAGAAAGTAGACTGTTTTGCTTCTCATCCACCTGTGGCCCTTTCTAAGCCTAGGGAACAATCTGTGGAAGAGGGGGCGTGGTAGAATATAAGGGCTGCTATTGGGTGAATGGTGAAACTACAGCAATATAGTCTGGACACTCATTTGATCAACTTGATTGAACCTACAAGCCCCCCCTTGGCTGGATGGTCGACCCATGGGCTGTGCGGGTTTGGTCACAACTGCTTGCAAATTGGTTTTACATGAAGGATGCTGTACTCATAAATTATTACTTAATGTTAAAAATGAAAAAAAACTGAGAGAAAGATGCAGGACTGTTATGGCAGAATGCATGATCCCTCTCCACAAGAAATATTGTAACTGGGTTATTGGCACTAGCATCCACATATGAGGGATACCATTTTTTGTTTGTTTTTCTGGGACTGTGTTACTTCACTTAACATGCAATTCAAATCTTAAAACCAACTACAGGAAAAGATTTGTATGTTCCAACAGGTCAAAATGTCACCAACTTAACAGCTGAGAAAGAAAAGATACAGCTTTGCATTGAGTAGGATGTACCAGAAAGTGCCAACAGAAAGGTTGGCCTGTCTGAACTTAGAATACTTCAAAGTTACATTTTAATGTCATTTTAATTTTATGTATTTGCAAAGAAATATTAATTTATTCATAATTAATGCAAAAATGTCAATCAAATTCTTATCAGTCAAAAGTGTTTCTCTAGGAGTAGCAGGTAGAATTAGCATTCTAGGCATCTCAGAATTGGCATAATAGTTGGTGTATTTTCCCTTACATAAACATATAATTAGTATCATATGTTAATTTGAGAGGCTGTTACATTTTGCTGAAAGTATTATAGTTGTACAATTTAGTAAATTATTGTATAATTTATTAAATCACATGTGCATTCGAGAGAAGGATTTAGGTGATATGTGAACCATCATGGAGCCATATATAGAGATTCTCACACACTCCTAACTGTACACCGATTTTTCTATCTGTTACATGTCTTTCAGCAAACCAGAACATATAACAGAATAGGACTGTATAAATGATGCCCGTTAAAAACCCAGATTTACAAGTGTTATTGACTATGATCTAATTTTTACCACAATATAGTTATCTCCTATAAGAAGATGAGATCTTCTTACTATTACCAATGAGAAAACAAGCAATATGAATTGAAATAACTCTTCAACCAATGTAACTAGTAAATGAGAAATCTTAAATTTTCTTTCATAAGGGAAGGTAATAAAATTATTCTCTTAAACAGCTGTTATTACAAGTTGATTGAAATGTTTTTTGATACATTTTGGTATATTTCACCAGATAATCAAAGGCCTATCAATGCTAGTCTATTGGCCTTCTATGACTACGTCACAGTGTCAGGGCTTATATTTTTCTCTTTCCTATAATGTTTCTAAACCTTTACCAACTCATCATTTTTAATCTTGTATTTCTATATTCTAATGGTCTATTCTCTTGTTCTCCTCACTGGTGAATCTATACATGTTCAAATTTCCGTTATGATATTTTTCAAATCTGGTCTTTGTTAGGTCTGGCTCTCGAATTGCAGGATTCCAAGTGACACACAGATGTCCACTTCCTCCAGAAGCTGTCAGTCAATGTCCTCACTTCTTCTTTACCTGAGGTCCCACCCAAGCCTGTAAAAGGGCCTCCCCTAGCTGCCATCTTTGCTGGTAGCTGCCATGTGCCAATGGGCTCGCCAGCCCTGACAAGTAAATATTCTGAAGTAAGTATGTCCTGGAGTCACCCTAAGCCTGATGTGCCTGTCTTTTATCTGGGGTTTGCGCCTGCATAGATCCAACATACATGCATCCTTTTCCTAACATATGGTGCTATACTTGGTTCCCTGAATATTTTTTTCTTTCTGCCACCCCTTTTCGGAATTGTCAGTATCCTATTTCTCAGGAGGATCTGCTTCCACCTGTGATCTTCATTTTATGATAAGGTATCACCTCTCCTTTGTCCCGCTGTCTCTCTCTCTCTCTCTTTCTCTCTCTCTCTCTCTCTCTCTCTCTCTCTCTCTCTCTCTCTCTCTCCCTCTCTTGCCCTCTTCTACCTTCCATGCTCTCTTCCTCCCCCTTTCTGCCTTTCCTTCTTAGTCTTCTGTCCATTGTTTTGTTTTTTTTTGTTTTGTTTTGTTTTATGTGTATGAATGTACTGTCTGCATGTAGGTTGGTGCACCCATGTCGTGCAATGCCGTGGAGGTCAAAAGAGGGTGTAGGATTCCTCTGGAACTGGAGCTAAAGAAGGTTCTTAGCCGCCATGTGGGTGCTGGGGATCGAACCCGGGTCCTCTGCAAGAGCAGTTGGTGCTCTTAACCGCTGAGCCAGCTCTCCAGTCCATTGTTTTGAACCTAAGAGAGAGCCAGCCTCTACCTTTGCTTCCCAGAGCTCTGCTCTGCCCTGAACTCTGTCTCCAGGACCTGGACGCAGACCCGGGGCTCTACCTGCCTGTTTATCCCTCTGCACTCACAGGATGCTGGGTGTGTAGACTGGGAAACTGGCTGGCACTACCCGGGGTTTTCGAGGAGACATCTTTTAGAGGAGACGTCTTTTATCTTCCAGGGGTGCTACATTTTAAGGCTGAGTCTTCTCTCTACTCCACATGGCTGGGGAGAAACCCACATGCTTAGATTCGTTCTGATCCCACCCTCTGCCTCCCTCTCTCTCTCCCTCCCTATGTGCTATGAGATTTCTGCAGGAAAGGAGTGTGAAAACTTGTGTCCTACTACCAGGAAAACCCAGGCTTTTTTTCTATCATTCTGCTACTTTGTTTCCCTACTGTAAAAGGGGTGTGCCATTATCTTTTGGGCTGTTCCAAGGCTTGGCTCAAACTGGAAAAATAGATAAATAAATAAATAAATAAATAAATAAATAAATAAATAAATAAGGAGCTCCCCTCATGCGTGGCTGCCCAATGCTCTCTGTTTCTACGGTGGCTGTCCTAAACCACATCTCCATTCCTTCCTGGTTGCCATCTTCTTCCAACCACGTGGCCTGTGGCAAACTTCCAGGACTGGTAAATTTAAAGTGAATCCTGGTAGCCTGTAACATAAAATGGCATGTTCTAATCCTTTTACAATTTATTTTGTTTTGGTTTACCATCTTGGATTATTATAAAAAAGCTATTGAATCTGACATGGTCCCTGTTGCCTTTTAACAAGTTAAATCTATTCTTTTTTTATTTTTTTAAATTTTTATTTCTGTATGTGTATGAATGTACTGTCTGCATGCAGTTTTGTGCACCCATGTTGTGCAATACGGTGGAGGTCAGAAGAGGGTGTTGGATTCCCCTGGAACTGGAGTTCTCCTGGAATTGGAGTTTCAGATGGTTCTCAGCCGCCATGTGGGTGCTGGGGATTGAACCCGGGTCCTCTGCAAGAACGGTTGGAGCTCTTAACTGCTAGGCCATCTCTCCAGCCCCCAAGTTAAATCTATTCTTATGTCTGATTAACAAAGTTGTCCTGAATCCCCTCCATTACAGATTTACAATTTTTCATCGATTTCTAAATAAAATAATTTTGTCATTTTATTTTTTTGTATGAGTATGGTTACTGTTGTTTTTTAATTTATTTTTTTATCAAATATAGACCTGTGTCCCCCCATCCCCCCACCCCACCAGAGCTCATGCATTCTGCCAAACATGCTTTTCATCTCTTTCTCAGTCTTTCTCAATATTCTCCATGTGGAAGTTGACTGTTTTTAGCAGAAGTTCACTGTTTCAGTCAGTTCTTTGATGCAGTCTTTCTCTTTGTTTTGTTTTTTTTGGTTTTCCAAATTATGCATCAGTCCCGACTGCTTTGGACCAAAGCTCAAGGAGACCTGCACAAGAAATACTTCACAACTGGGTAGTTGGCACTAGTATCCACAGATTAGGGATATCATTCGTCGTTTTTTTTCTGACTGTGTTACTTCACTCAGGCATGATATCTTCTAGCTCCACCATTTCTCCCTGAAAAGCTCATGATGGTTGCTTCTTTACTCTCATAGAACTCCATTGTGTAGATATACCATATTTTCTCTATTCACTCATCAGTTGAGGGGCAATTGGGTTGGTTCCAGCTCCTTGCTATTGTAAAGAGAGCTGAAATAAACATGGCCGTGCATGTATCTCTGTGGTGGGGTGAGTCTTGAGGGTACATGCCTAGGAGTGGTATGGCTGGATCGGGTGGCAAGTTCATTCCAAGTCTTCCAAGTGGCTGTACGAGTTTACATTCCCACCAGCAGTGGATGAGTGTTCCCCTTTCCCCACAACCTCTCCAGCACTTGGTATCATTTGTTTTCTTGATCCTAGCCAGTCTTATTGGAGTAAGATGATATCTTTTTTTATATAAATTTATTTATTTATTATTATTTTTGTATGTGTATGAATGTAGTGTCTGAATATAGGTTTGTGCACCCGTGTCATGCAATGCCGTGGAGGTCAGAAGAGGGTCTCAGATTCCCCTGGAACTGGAGAGTTCTCCTAGAATTGGAGTTACGGACGGTTCTCAGCCTCCATGTGGGTGCTGGGGATCGAACCCGGGTCCTCTGCAAGAGCAGTCGGTGCTCTTAACCGCTAGGCCATCCCTCCAGCCCGTAAGATGATATCTTAAAGTGGTTTTGATTTGCATTTCCTTAAGGATTACTGATGTTGAACACCTCTTCTTTTTTTTTTTTATTGATGCTTTTTGTATTTCATACATCATTTTCCAATTCAGTTCAGGCGTATATCCCCTTCCCTTCCCCCCACCCTACCCCTACCCATCCCAGATCATGCATTGTGCCATAACTTTTCTGCATCTTTCTGTTTTGTTTTGTTTTGTTTTCATTTTTTTAAACAATAGGTGATAATTTGTGAGTATAAGCATCCTTCACGTAAAACCAATTTGTGAACACTTCTTAAGGTGTTTCTCAGCCATCTCTAATTCCTCACTTGTGAAGTCTCTGTTCAGCTCTTTGCTCCATCTATTGAGTTGGTCATTTGTTTTCTTTCTTCTTTGTTTTTTTGAGTAGATTATATATTCTGGAAATCAATGCTTTGTCAGATGTTTCTGTGGTGAAGGTTTCCTCCCACTCTGTGGGATTTCTCTTCACTTCCTTGATTGTTTCTTTTGATGTACAGAAGCTTTTGAGTTTAATGAGGTCCCATTTGTAGTTTAATGAAGTCCCATTCGTTGGTTACTGTTTTTGCAAGATTACTATTTAAGATTTTACATTATCTACCTGCTTTTAACAAATACAATTTTGAGTATTTTTATTTGGTTTATGTAATTTTACCTATTTTTAAGGGATTATTTCAGATTTTGAACAGGCTCTCCACTTCATTGGTTTTTTTCCTATAAAAAATTTTCCCATTTTATTCAGAAATCCATTTTGTTTCTGATCTAGATACAAACCTGTATCTGAGATTAAAACTGTGTGTCCACTAGAATGGGCTGGCTTCCCGTCTGGCTTCAGGCCTGGCCTCAGGCAGCAAGATTTTACCCAGCTGCTTCTCTTTAAGAAAAGGGCTTTGGCTTTTTCGCTAACGATATATTAGTTTTTCGCTAAACAGACAGGAGATTCCCCTAACCTGGGCAGAACATCTGATTCTGCCCTGCAACCCAGGGAACACATGCCCAGATCAGCTATCCCTTCCCAACCACATAAACATGCCCATACTGTTGGGAGCTGGGATCCCCTGGACAGTAGGGAGCTCAGGAGCATGCACCTGCCTGGTTTGGTGCTGTTCTGCTCCATGGTAGAAGACATGGCTTTGGGTTTTCTACTCACTACAGATTTATTTCCAGGCTTTCTGTGTCCCGAGTAATCTTAAATTCTCCATACTAAATATTCCAGCCAGCCCTCTTCTAATTAAAACTGTGCCTACTTACAAAAAATCATCGTAGTCAAATTTTATTAATTCATATAATTATTATAAACAAAATATAAGTATGAGATATTATTTATGGCACCAGCAGCCTATTGTTGTTCACTGATGTTGAATAATGTAGTTTCCTTTTTCTGTCCAGTAGCTACTTAAGCTGAGAGTATCAAAATGGCTTGGAAACTAGATCTGACGGTACCCCAGTGCCCCTTCTCAGCATGGAAGAAGTCAGAGCTTTCACTGCTCCGTTCCCCCCAGAAATACAAGAGCTATCATTGTAAGATGCCAGGCAGCTGGCCCCACTTAAGAGGATTGTTAGTTTAGGTAGAACAGGAATATAGTGAAATTAACCCATTTTAGGTACAACAGTACTTTAATGGAATTAACTGCACAATCTCTTAAACTTTGAGTGATCATGCGTGAATGTGAGAACGAAAATTAATGGTTCCTTGGCCCTGCAAATCCAGGGACAACTTCAGGCTAAGGCTATTGAACAGATCAGGGGACTGAAAACTTTCTGTGGCTTGAACATCAGGTGATTCTGGGTACTGACACTTAGCTGTGTGATTTTACAAAAACAGATCTCCCATTGTCCAGATTTAAAGGATGCAATTAAGTCATGTGTCTATCTGTGATATGTCCAAGCTGTATGTTACTTGTTCTCCCATGTGTCTGAGATTCATGTAATAGTCTGTCATGTGTCCACATTCTCTTCTGTGTTGGTTTCTGTCAAAACAGTGGCCACTTCAAGTTTCTTTCATTCTTTTTTTTTTTTGTAAATAAGAAAATTTATTTGTAAAGTAAGGTACAAAAAGCATTCTTTATTGTGCACAAAAATGTTAAATTTAATTTTGGCTTGCCTCTTAAACATATATTCAAAGGCCTAATGAACCCAGGTTCCTTAAATATCTAAAAATAAATCTAAAAGTTTTTATTTTCTGTTAGACTGAATTTGATCTCCAGATTAACTGTTTAAAGGTATTTTTGTTTGTTTACTTTACAAGTGTTTTGATTTCAGTTTCCATTCATGTCGTTTTATACTTTCAGACCTCTGAAGACCTAATTTTGACCCTTACTTATTAAAGATTTACTAACAAGTGTTTTTCTTTTCTTTTACTTAAACAGGCTTCTGAAATCTGTGCCACTGTCCTTCTGACCAGAGACCAACTTAAGATTGCTGGATCCATTCATAGTCCAGTGACAGTGGCACATGGCTTCCCCTGAGTACTGTGTGTTTTTAACCTTCCTCTCTCATTCTAGGTTCCTGAACACCATTCTCCTGTACCCAACTTCGTGTTTTTGGTATTCTCAGTTGCTGAATTATCTTTGTTTTGTACTGCCTTAGTAAGACTGAATGTCTCCTGTCACCTCATTCTTTAGATTCTCCCTTGGTAAAACTGTCTTTACTTGTTGTATTGTAATTTCAGTTATGGCTAACCTTTAATACAAATTGGATATATAATTCTGTTCCCCATCACTTGTTAAAACATTTCAAAAAGTTCATAATTATAGAACTAAAGGTGCAAGACATCAGTGACAGCATGACAACATGATAGAGAAACTGTATTAGCCACCTCAGCCTTGGGAGTGTGAGGAAACTAATTAGGCCTTTTAAGTTTGACAGTAATATATGTGACTCTGTTCAATACAAATGATAGAATAAAAAATCTCATGTGTGAATGTGTGTATGTACGTGTATGAATACTGATGGCCTTTAAGAACTCTGTAGTGTAGTTATATCATACGTGGTGGTACACACCTTTAATCCTAGCACTTGGGAGGCAGAGGCAGGCAGATCTTTGTGAGTTCAAGGCCAGCCTGCTCTACAGAGTGAGTTCCAGGACAGCTGGGACTCCTTACAAGGAACCTTCTAGGGAAAAGGACAAAGAAAAAAGTACAAAAAAAAAAAAAAAAAAGAAGAATCTATCAGACCATTGGTAGACAATGTGAGGTGTTTTTTTTCTCCAAATGAAAGCATTTATCTTTGATAGCAATGTATGTGCCTGTTCTCAGTACAACTTTTATAAACAAACTGCCATCACCAAAATTAGAACCATTTGTATATGTATGAAGTATTGTTTGATTTTAAAAATTCTATAATGTAGTTATGGCATATTAAGAACCTATCAGACCATTGATCGACAGTACAACTTTTATAAAGTGTCATCACTGAAATTGTTTACTTTCAATATGTTTATGTTCTATCAGATCATTGATGGACAGTAGAACTTAAATTATGTGCCAGGGCTGGAAATTCTCAGTACTGTGCGACCTGTGGACAGTCTTAAATGGTATAATTTTGAATACTTTATCTGAGATAATTGTTGTAATATTATCCTAGCAAGTCATTACTATTATTATAAAAAATAGTATTCCAACCAAAATTTTAAGTCCATCCCTTTGGCTTGTACAGCATACCTTGTCACAGTCTCACATGAAATTGACATATATAAGTATTGAGTTACCCATAGACACTAAAAATGTTTTATATATCTCAGTTATACTTTGAGCACATTACTTTTGATATTATTAAGAAAATTGTGTTTTACTTCTGGGGACCACATGGGAAAGTCCAAATGAAACAAGTTTTGGTGAGCTTAATTTAATTCTATTTCCTGTCTGCCCCTCACTCCTTTCCTTATCAAAACTATATATCAGAATCTGGAAGACAAGTAAAACAAACTATCTTTATAGTGAAACTGCCTTCATTTGAGATAGACCTAGAAGGTATTCTTTTCAAACTCTTTATTACTTTGGGAATGTTTTGTGGGCTATGTTATTTTTTTTTCCTTTCATGGTTTAAATCCATTCTACTTAGAGTATCTAAATAACCTTTATAGACATTGACAAAATGTATGCTCTAGTGGATAGATTTAGTGTCAACTGATACACCTGGGCTAAGAAACCCATTGGAATGGCCTGTGGCCATGTCTACAGGATAGCTTCTTAATTGTAAAATGATGTGGGAAGACCTTGCCCATTGTGGACAATGCCATCCCTGGGCAGATATTTCTTTTTTGTATAATACAATAGGCTGAACATGGGCCAGCAAAGCAAGCCAGTAAGCAGCACTCCCTCCTAGCCTGTACTACAGTTCCTACCTCCAGGCTCCAGCCATGAGCTCATATCTTGGGGTCCTCAAGTAATAAACTGTGACTTGTGAAATGGAAAACAAATAAACACTTTCCTCTCCAAGTTAATATTAGAGTGCTTTTAGTCAGAGTGTTTTGCCACAAAAATTCAGGATGTATTAAACAATGCTTAAGTTAATGTTCAAGATTCATTTACGTGTTCCATATTAATTAAAATAGCAAATTCATACAAGTGACCCTCTTGGAAGTTTAACAGCCATACCTAAAGCTCTAATCTCATTTGACCAGACGAATTTAAAGGGACAATCTTTTGGCCCCTACCCTCTAAGGTCAACTTAAGTACTAGGGGGGATCTGCATGGGCACCTCTCTACATGTCCTATAGCTGTGAGTCCTCAGTTGTCCCACGTCAGGAAGGTCTTGGAGATTCACTTAAGGGACTCCAACCGGCCATTGTCCAGTCTAAAAGAGGAGGGTTAACACAGAGAAGAGTCTCCTCACCCTTCAAAGGGAAGCCTCGTTAAGCAAGATCTGAGTTTGTCCTCATGTAAATGGAACGGTAAAAGAAAGGAGCCAGGTGTTCCCCACAAGGCCCAAGTGACCCCTGAGGACCTCAACTAACCTTAACAACAAAATTGAATTAATTTATCTGAGCTAACTGTGTCAATTTAAACACCCCAACAGGAAACCATAATCAAAAGAAAAAAAAAATAACTTATACCTTATTACCAGAGAGATAAGTGAGAGATCTGCCATGCTAGAAAATACCCCAGAGAGATAGTAGAGATCTGTGCCATGCTAGAAAATACCTCAGAGAGAGGAGAGATCTGCTGTGCCATGCTAGAAAATACCACTTTTTTATATTCTCATGGTTATCCTGGCTTTCATTCTGGAGCCCTGTATACTCAAACTTTTTTCAAATTCCTTAGAATAGAGTACAGGTCTTCTCTTCCTCTGGAGACTCTAGACAGGGACTCTCCAATGGCTAATGCACTCACTAGGCCCCCCGTTGGTACTGGGAAGTTCATGCACTGGTACACTCATATAAGACCTAGTTGCAGAGAAACTGTACACTACTGGCCACTATCGATCCAGATCAAAAACACCAGGGATCCAGAGCAGCTAAGACTGAGTCCAGACCCTTACCCTCCAGCTGACACCCCTTCCCAGAGACTGCATCCCCTCTCAGCTCTGAAGCAGATACAGAAAAGAGAATGACACCCTTTTTCTTATTATAATCAAAAGGCTGGACTGTTAAGTCTGGCTCTCCTAGGATTCCAAAGGACACACAGATGCCCACACCCTCCAGAAGCTGTCAGTCAGTGACTTCACTTCCTCTTTACCTGAGGTCCTGCCCAAGCCAGTAAAAGTCCCCAAGCCCCTGCTGCCATCTTTGCTGGTAGTTGTCATGCGCCAACAGGCTTGCCAGCCCTGACCAATTCTGAAGTAAACATGTCCCAGAGTGACCTTAAGCCTGGTGTACCTGTCTTTCATCTGGGGTTTGTGCCTGCATAAGTCTAACATATATGTGCCCTTTTTTCTAACAGCCTTATTTGCAGTTTTGTGTGTACAGTTTCCCTTCTCTGAGTTATAACTAAGTGACAACATAGAGGAGATCTTTAGTCCATTGTATTTTTATTTTTTCTCTGTTGGAGATCAAACAGCTTTTCACAAAATAGTTGCTAAACAGATGTTTCTAATTTAATTCTGCTTACAAATGACAGTGCAGTGAGCAGCCATGACAATTATGATTTATGTTTCCCAATCATATAATCTATTAAATATGAAAGAGAAGGAACAACTGATGTGAAAAGTCACTGAAATATTGTAAAATAAAAATATCCACAGTTATAACATATAAGCATTCATCAGTACAAGATGATAAATTTGTCTTGTTATTCTGTTTTCAAGATTTTATTTAGGGTGTTAGAGATAGTCTATTTATCTGGAGAAATAAAATACATCCTGAAAGCCATTCAACTTTTAAGGACAATATCTCATCATTTGTAATAGTAGACTTAGTTCAGAGTTTTGAAAAATCTCACACTTAAGCATAATGTCTATATTTATATTTATGCATTTATATATTTACATATATTCTTACAAGCTAAGATTCCCCTTGAGATTCCCTGGAAGATAAACATGGTTATCTACTGAGAGTAGTAACTTTGAGTTACAAAGTTCTTGAATACTAAGGACAAACTATTTTCAATGATAAACTTTTGAAATAAAATAGTTTGAAATGTTTCATTCTTCTTTTTTTTTAATTTTATTTATTTTTGTATGTGTATGAATGTACTGTCTGCATGTAGGTTTGTGCACCCGTGTCGTGCAATGCCACGGAGGTCAGAGGAGGGTCTCAGATTCCCCTGGAACTGGGGTTCTCTTGGAATTGGAGTTACAGACGGTTCTTAGCCGCCATGTGGGTGCGGGGATCGAACCCGGGTCCTCTGCAAGAGCAGTCGGTGCTCTTAACCGCTAGGCTATCTCTCCAGCCCCGAAATGTTTCATTTTTCTATAAATTATTTTGTCTTACTTTCCTTGAAGTCATCAACTGTATAAATGCTGGGTATATTGCATATTTATTAATATTCTCATTTCTCTGCTGTAAACCCAAATTATTATGAATCAGAAAAAAACCCACTTTTGAATATTAGAACAGAGTCTCATGCTTGTCAACTTAGGAATGAATAGCATGTACGAAAATTAAAGAAAGCAACAAAATTTCACTATAAGATGTGGAGAAAAGTTAGAATTAAAACAGCTTCCTTAAAAGGGGCCACTTTCCTATTCATACAAACCCAAACCTTTGTTATTGTGGAGAATGTGAAATAAAATGTGTAGATTACAATACAACATGCCTCAAACAGCACATTTTAACAAACATAACCCCAAGCTGTCCGCACCTTCAAAGACTCAAGACCCTGTCAGGGCACTTAGTGTGACCCCCCCCCACATCCAATTTCCCACACTTCCTTGATATTCCCTCCCTTCTCCCCTTCACTTCCTTCCTCTTCCTTTCCTACATTCTTATCTTCATCCCTTTCTTTTTTAGTTTCTTTTAACCAGCTTTCTAAACTATTGCAATTAGTGATATAAGTCCACTGCCTTTTAAAGACATTTCTGCAAAGAGAAAATACTCAGTATTATTCACTGGCCACGTTGTTAAAGCTCCCTGCCTCTATGGCAATTGAATTTCTATCCATAATCTTTATGTGGGCAAAATAAATTAGAAGATATAAACAGCATTTAGTGTGGTACATTACTTTGAAAAACAGATGAATTTTTTTACTTAAAAGGTTACCCAAGCATGCATACAAAGGTAACCATCCAATTTTCTACCTCAAGCCCAATAGCTCTCTGATGGCATGAGGCATTTTTCTTTATCTAGCATGCCTGATGTTGCTGGACCCTTTCTCTCTCCATAGTCTGCCTGACATGCTCAGACTCTCTTCTCATTCAATTTATGACATGATTCATTGAATACTAAAGTCTACTTGTGGATATTTTTCCTATTTTCTAGCCCTGCAGTAGAAATCCATTTCTCCAATAAGAAATGTAGTGATGACCGTGTCAGCTAAGTATCTAATTCATCTGTCTATGTGAAAAAGCTCTTTCCTCTAGGCTCCTTCAGAATTCATATATGGATTGTTCTGTGTGTATTAGCATCTACAGAGAGACCAGGTTTCACATTTCTGTGAAAATGAAAATACATATATTTCACAATTCCAGAAGTAGTAGATAACAATCAATTCAAAAATATTTTGATCACATCTTTTTCTGGTGCCCTGGGATACAGCTAAAGTTATAAGCTGAAAGCATTTCCGAAACAGAATGTACTACCAGGGTCTGACTATCTTATCCTATAATCACAACGTGCTGTCACCAGTAGATATTTTATTTTTCAATAGAATTTTGAATTAATTCAGGAACATATCCAATAGTTTAAACTAATACTGGAAGTACTATGCAACATATAAAACCATGTAAATGTATTTCAATAGCATAAAAGTAAAAACTTATAAGTCATTGTGCTCAAGCATTAAAAATCTCAAAATCTTCAATAGAATTCTTCAGTTATATATCAGGATAATTTGAACACAAAATATATTGTGCATACTAGATCACATGATTAACCGTGGTTATTATTTAAGGGAGGGAAACAAAGAAATATATTTTTTTTTCTGTGCTCTTGGGTTTCATGTGGGTATTCTATTGTCCTGTCTTTTTACCAGGAGGTTTTCCAAAATTAATACTGAGGTGTTGTATGCTTCATTATATTCCAAAGCCTTCCTTTAATGTAGTTTTTTTTCAGACTTATAGGCAGCATTGGCCACTGACAGCTGCACCTTCCCCAACTTGATTTAGTTAGCCTACTCTATCATCACACACATTTTCATACATTCAGCTGTTACTGAGTATATCCTATGTGTTGTAAGGTCTATAGTGACTCCATTTTGGTTCAGGCAGCCATTTTATGAACCTGCTTTGCCTGAAGTTTGGAACTGATAAGCAATTCCAGGAAGTAATGACTACAAAATCTCCTATGCTCCCTTCCCAGAAATATGTAACTGTTGTAAAATGGTTAACTAACTGCTTACTCTGGCTTCTGTAAAACCTGCCTTGCTGCTATATGCACACAAAAAATAATAATGTTATCTTACACACTTGCATATTACTTGTAAGTAAAGTATTGTAAAGTATTTTCTCTTCTTTTATTTCTTTGTCTTTAAGAACACTCTCCCTGATTCCTTCCATCACTACAGCCTCCATTCCTGGCCTCAGGGGCTGTGGTCACTTAAGTGTAAGGTTTGTAGCCCACCTAAATCATGGACTTCAGGAGGCCAATTGAGGCAGAAGTTCCAAGAAATAATTATCCTGGAATGCATTCCTGCAACCCAAGAAACGTTGCTGCAACATCCTGCAATTATGCCTCACGGGAGACCAGAACTAAGCCTCTGTCTCTGTCCAGATGTTCCTACCGATACCACTCACAAGTCCCAATTTCCTTTCAAGATACTTCCACTGATGCCAGCCAGAGACCCACTTACACCCATTCCCCAATCCCCTTGCCCCCAATTCTGTGAAAACTCACTTCCTTCTGTACCTGCATATACAACTGCCATTTGGGGTACATTCAAATGTTAGTCTTCCTAATCCTGACACAGGCAGGCCAGCTGCCTTGCCTGAAATAAACCCGACTTCCTTCTCATCAAAGTCCTGACATTCTCTCTCCTCTCTTCACTGAGTCTCCCCTCAAAATGAACCTAACACTAAGAAGCTTGAATGTTTGGCTAATTAAAATTTGTTTGAGTCTGGCTGGTCTTTCCCAGGGCCCAGAACTCTGTAATATTTTAGCCACCGTGAAAGGTGCCAAGTAATACTGATAAATGGAAACAGGAGTAGGATGAAGACCCTCAACTCAAGACAGAAAGATGATTAGCTCTATCACTGAATTGTGTACAAACGTTTGCCTAACCAAATGCTGAGAGTATATTGGAAATAGGAAAACAGGTTGGTTGCTAAAAGACCTTGCAATGTTATGGTAATTAAGAACTTTGGAGCAGGAAGAGTTCTGAGACAGGAGACAGGACTGGGGTAGGCAGGAGATATCCCCTCTGTCCTCTGTGGTTACCCAGGATAGAAGTCTTTGTTTGCTGGAAGTGGGACCTTCGCCAAAGATAGACGTCATTGTGTCCCCAAGATATCACAATCATTCCTGTCATCTTTATGACCTTAAATTGCCTGTAAACCATTCATATGTGTTATTTGCTCTCTGCTTGCATTTGTCAAATGGCTCTAAAAGCCCCCAAGATTTGGTCAAGGGGCTGAGTCCTTTACTATAAGAAAGGATCCTTGTGTCAGTCTTGCTAATGGAAATGAAACTCCCTCTCTTTCCTGACCTTGGCTTTGGTCTTATGATTTTTCAGTAACAAGACCTCAAATAGAAGCCAGGTTGCAGACTATCTCGTAAGGACCCACTGATGTCTTTCTCATGATAACTTAAACAATTCACATTGACTGAATAATAATGTCTTCATAATGGATTTAAACAATCATGTCTTCACACATTTATGAAGCTTTATTTTAACATTGACACGCAAGGTCTGTTGGGTACATGGGTTTCTAAACAGGAGAACTGGACCAGACTCCCAATGTATGTGGACAGCAGGGGGAATCAGAAAAATTTCTATACATTCAAGATGTTCTTTCCATGTAACTCACTGGGTTGTACTTTCAAATTTTTCCTCAGTTACATATGATTAATTTCTATCACTTGTAAAGAAAAACAGAGTTGTCCACATTTCTGTCTACACCAGGAAGCAGCTAGAAACTAAAACTATTCGATGTGTGATAGGAGCAGACAAATGGGTATTAACTGCTTTAGAGATACAATGATTTGCAAAATATGCACTACATTATCCAAAGTCCCAGCCACACAGACATAAAAACATCTGAGCAATCTCCATTAAAATCTCATTTGCTTGCAGACATGCAAACTGCTATTTACAATACATAGTAGCAGGGAGGGAAATGCTGCTTTCCTTAAGAGAAGTGCTGAACTGGTTTAAGAAAAACATGCATGACACGGGCACACAAACTTACATGCAGACAGTACATTAATACACATAGAAAATAAATAAATAAATAAAATTTAAAAAAAAAAGAAAAACATGCTATCGACTATTATACAATTACTTAAAACTGAGTTGATTATGTATGTACCCATTTCCCTGCTGGAAAGACTGCTATAAGATCATGACTGAAAAGAATTAATTTACTATGTGCATCATGTAGAATAAACACATTATTATAATTTTTCATTAAAAAGTTTTATAAGTAGTATCTCCTGATGTGGGAGAACAGGACATTGGTGGTAGGGCATAGTTCATGCTTTTATTGTGACTTTTCTCTTGTTATATATTTGTTTTCCTTCTTTAAAAAAAATCATTTTTTAATTAGCTTAGAAAGTATCAGGTTCTCTTAGAGAATTTTCAGACATACACGGTTATGGTTGATTCTCCCTCTGACTGCTTGCTCCACTTCCCTGCCTATGTCATTAGAACCCCAGTTCCCAGTGTTCTCCTTGTGCTTTCTTATCACGTTGATTCTTGGATCCTCCCCACACTCCTTCCTTAAAGAATAGTTTCCCCCATGGTCTCTGGTTTCCTGGCTTCTGACCATACTTGTTCCCACCTAAAAGCACACATCTAACAAGTAGAAGATAAAGAATGTGGTTTTTGTCTCTGAGCCTGGGTTAACATATTCAATATAATATTTTATGGTTCCATCTACTTTCATACATCTTTCAAAATTTCTTTTCTCTTTATGGCTGCATAGAATCCCATTGAATCTATGTACCAAATTTTTATTATCCATCCCCTATTGACACACATCAACCCTGATTACATCTACAAGATGTGTTTCTTGAAATGAAAGGAGAGAAACCAATCATAAACCAGCTTAACATATGCCTGCCCAGTGATGGAAGATCCCTGCAAAGCACAGCTGGCTCACATGAAATACAGAAAATGTTTATCATGACTGCATGCTTCATGAACAGAAATTCTGCACAGAAATGACAGTGTGCCTTAATTTACACTAAATATACAGACCCTGACTAGGAAATGGGTGTCAACCTCCTCCCCACTCAATACAAGTGTTAATATTCTTTTCCATTATTGTCTAGCACATAGGAAAGCCTGCCGTTCCTACAACTAAAGCTTACATCTACTGTGGAGCCTGTATTCCCTCCCCACCTCCTCTCCCCTAGATTTCAACTGTGATGTCTTTAGATAATTCTTCTTTCAGTCTGTAATTAAGCATAGTTCTCAATTATTAAAAACAAACCAAAATTCCTCTTTTGTTCCTGTGCACCCTTTCTGGAATAGTAATAAAATGACTAAAAAGTCAATAAGGCCTTCTTTTTTTTTTAATTTAATTTTTATTGATGGTTTGTGCATTTTGTACATCATTTTCCAATTCAGATCAGGCATATTTCCCTTTCCCTTCCCCCCCACCCCCACCCCATCCCAGATCATGTATTCTGCCATAACTGTCCTGCATCTTTCAGGGTTTTTTTTTTTTTTCATTTTTTAGCTATAAGTGATAATCCATGAGTATAAGCATCCTTCGTGCAAAACCAATCTACAGACTGTTGTGCCCAAACCCCCACAGTCCCACCATTCAGTGGGGGGTGACAGGTTCTTTAGGAGAAGTGGAGTCAGACCTGAGATCTCTGCTGAACGTAGTTTCACTTCATGTAGCAGTAGGTTGGATTCTTAGGATGTCACTTAGTCCTTACTGCACACTGTTGCAGCTGGGCTGGCAGGACTCATTAAATAGCATGGGGCAGGGGCTGTTTATAGACATTCTACTGCTGTTATTCTCCAAACTTTAAAGTAATGATTTTGTAAAATCTGACATCAGGACAAGTAAGACTTTGTATATGCAATTCAATTTTATTTATTATCTCATATATTAATATTCCTTTGCAGCAAATATTCAAAAATTAAAGACCACCAGGCTATACTTAACAATTACAAGATTTTTTTCAACCAGGTCTGGCTATCCTGTTTAATCCATACCTTATCATTAAAATTTTTCTCTTTTAAGAAACCACCAACCTCCTAATTACCCAGACTAAATTACATACTTAAAATGTCTCATGCCCAGCCTTCCCAGTCCATTTGTCATGTTCATTATCGGCATGTATTAATTAATCAAGATGAGGAGTTTTACTATGACAGTGCCATACATCTCATGTACTTTGGTTATACCTGCCACTTCAAGTTTATTTTCTTAACATTTTCTAATAGCCTTTTCCTCTTCCATATTCCTGGTAGCCCAGTTTTACTTCCATGTCCATTTCACTGTGTCTAAATTCCACACATGATAGAAAACATGCAGCATTTGTTTATGAGACTGGTTTAGTTCATGTAATGTGATGCATCCCAACTCCATCTATTTTCACATAAATGACATTTGTTCTTCTTCACAGCTGATTATCATTCCCTTGCTTATACATGTCCATTCAATCATGGATGGGATAGAAACCGATTCCGAGGCCATAGCTAGGCTATTGTGCCATAAATATGTATCCAGAGCTATTTCTATGGCAAGCTGACTTTGATTCATTTGGGAATAATCACATAAGAATGTAGCCAGGTCATATGACATTTCTAACTTCTGAAGAATCCCCATACTGATTTCCATAATAACTAGACTAGTATACAGTCCCACCAGCAGTGAATGAGAGTTATTTGGTCAATGGTATCCTCTCCAACATTTGCTGTGTGTTGTTCTTTTGATGATAGCCATTTTGATTAGAGTAAGGTAGAAATTTCAATGTAGTTTGATTTTTAAGGATTTTATATTTTTCTTTTTATATTAAGTGTATGTGTTCTTTGTATGACATGTTTGATTTGGTGCCCATGGTGGCCAGAAGAGGGTGTCAGATCCCCAAGAGCTGGAGTTAGAGCCAATTGTGAACCATCCAACATAACATACATCCTTGGAACCAAACTTGAATCCTCTGGAAGAGCAACAAGCAATCTTAAACCACTGAAGCATTTCTTCAGGTCCCTGAAGTAGGTTTAATTTACATTTCCCTTATAGTTAATGATTCTAAACACCTTTTCCAAATATTTATTTTCAATTGCACCTTTTCATTTGAAAATCTGTTCATTTCACTTGCTCATTTGATCAATTATTTGCTCTATCGTTTATTTTTTGAGCTCTTCATACATTCTGGATAGTGATCTCCTATTGGATGAGTAGTTAGAACATATTTTCTCCAATTTTGTGGGTGATCTCACTGTCTGGGGTTCTTGCACTTTGAATATAAGCTTCTGGGTTTTGTAAATTTAATTTTTCCATTCTTGCACTGACGTCCTCCATTTGTCCCTTCCAGGTTGAAAGTGTCCCCTGTTTATACAAATTATTCTGACTAGGTGTTTCTACTATGTTTCTTGCCACTCTGTTTTCAGGCTTCAAATGTCTTTAGCTTCCTGAATTTCTGACCTCATCCATGTCATTTTTACCAATCACCATGGTCTCCAAATTTATGGCTACACCTCCAATTTATCTCTTGAGATTCAAGTTTAATTCTCACCTGCCTTTTCATTCTTATTAAGACCAACTTACACGTTGCAGTGTGAGGAACATTAGCAACTACCAGGGTGTCTGAGATTGTTGACTTTAAATTTGGGGTTTTCTTCTTGCCTTTTTTGTTCATTTAATGTTTCCCTTGTGGCCAAAAGGCTAATGAAGCTTCAAAATTTCCTGCCACAGTCCCAGACCGTAACTTATTCAGAAGAAGCTGGGTCATTAAGCTAAAGGTCTCTGGATGAGCATCTTCTCTAACAAGCATAAAGGTGACCTTGACCCATATTGTCACTCAGGGTATAAATTCCTGATTCCCAAAATTAGAAATATAATTGGGTTTTATGCAGAAAAGGCAATCAGATCAAAAGGTTTTGATGCTTTTCTCTTTCCAGTAAAATGAAATCTCTAAAAGGTCTTTTGAAAATTGGGGTTTCTAAAAAACAAGAAAAAATAAAGATTTCTATTAAATCATAAAGCACATATTCATTTGGCTTCTTAGAAAGTTATCAGCAAACATAAGAAATATGAAAAGATGATTTTTCTCAGGAGTGAATAAAAATTAAGTATAGACATGTATTTTGTGTCAAATTGTACAACGCATTTTAATTTCTAATCTGCTTATTTCAAAATCCTCTATTTACATGATAAGTAATGCAAATTATTCAAATTTATCAAATTATTGTAGGAAAAATTGTGACTGTAAATATGGCAACATACATAAACAGATAGTGATTTTTGTAAACATAAAACAAACCTCACAAAATGTATTTCAAGTGATAGTTGAAAGTACATTTAAATTTATATTACTATTTAATTAGCATATATGTGATAAAATCGTGTATGAATAACACAAGCATCTATAAGTGTAATTTTATATGTAAAAGTTAATCTAATAAATTTCTCGGTATTGAAACCAGTTATAATATAAAGGCTATATTTTAGGCAGACAGATGTGAGTGTCCATGGTAAGGAATCTACTATAAGGTCCAAGTGCCATCCCCTCTTTCAGAAGTGGAACAAGAAAATGTGCTATGCATCAGATGATGAAAGTGCTCATAAATTAAGTACAAAATATTAGGAAATGAAAGCTGAAATGTTTGAAGGGAAATGAGCAGAGATCAATGCTACTAAAACAAGTGATTTCCTGAAAAATAATTACTTAGATATTGGGGTTAATGATAATAATATTTTCCTATATCATAACTAACAATCTTTAATTATAATACTTGGTCTGTTCACCGTCAATACATTCCTAACAAACACAAAGTAGCATGGGACATTGAAACACATTCTTAGGGATTGGTGTTTTTATTTGACTGGCATCCTCACTCAGTATTGCCCCTCAACACACACATTGCATCAAATACACTTATTTTCATCTCTAAAGAAACTGCAAAGTAGTATATAACCCCAGCAAGCTGAGACGTTTGTTAAATGTGTGCATGAAACATTTTTTTAAGTTTTAGATCTAAACTATTTATGATGGTGTGCTGATGTTTTCCTTTATCATAAGGGGTTTAGTCAAAGTGATATACTTAATTAATCTATTTTTTTTTTATTTTCTGAGGTGACAAGCTTTCTTGTTAATTTGGAGATTAGTCATGGATTTCCAGAGAAACAGAGCCTATGGTATGTAACTATTTATTCAAGGGAAATGTGTGCATTTTAAAAACTATTTTTATAATATTAAAAGTTACAGAAAATTTTGTGATTCCTGTAACTTTTTCACAAAGATATACCAGCTGTTTACATTTTTATTCCCTTTGCTTTATATTCTAATTTTCGCCTACTCTTCAACACGTACAGACATTATTTCTTTTACATACAAATCAGTAATTATAAAAATCTTTCCCACACACATTTCCCCTTTTCCCACCTCTCTCCACCCCCACTTTCTCTTTCAGTTTGCCCCATACTTTCCACCTCCCTCAATTTTCTTTCTTTGGAGTGTGAGAGGCAGCACAGTGGCCTTAAGCATTCTACGCAAGTGCACTTTCAGGAAGCTAGACCCACAGCCATTTATTATTATTATTATTATTATTATTATTATCATTATTTGAGACAAGAGCATATTACGTGCCTCGAGTTGGTACTCCAATCTGTCCCTGACACGTGGAATCACAGATGTACCTGCTCCAATGAGTCTCTTGAATCATCATTTTCTACAATATGGAACCCATTGGGTCATAAGTTAGAACAATTATCAAGGGGGCTGGAGAGATGGCCTAGCGGTTAAGAGCGCTGACCGCTCTTATAGAGGACCCGGGTTCGATCCCCAGCACCCACATGGCGGCCGAGAACCATCTGAAACTCCAGTTCCAGGAGAACTCCAGTTCCAGGGGAATCCGAGACCCTCTTCTGACCTCCGCGGCATTGCACGACACGGGTGCACAGACTTGCATGCAGACAGTACATTCAAATACATACAGAAATAAATAAAAATTAATAAAAAATTTTAAAAAAAGAACAATTATCAAGTGCTCGCTCGCTGCCAGTTCATGTGCTTGCCTTTATGATCTTAGTGTCTGCTCTGTTATTGTTTTTCTACTAGATTGTCTTTTCAAAAACGTAGATTTATTGGCATTTTTCATATACTCTAGGTAAAACCTTGTCTATTGCAGAGTTTGCGGTTTTATTCCACTCTGGGTCTTTGTTCTCAGCCTATCGTAGCTTCTGTTCAGCCGAATTTTCAAGATGAGAAACCATCCAGATTTTCTATGTATGTTTACTTTATGATCCATTATTAATTTTTTGTTTGATGTTATAGACTCACAAAAATATGCATTCATTTATAGCTTTGCTGTCAATGTCTGCTTTATCAATTCAGTTGCATTGGCAACGTTCTTTATAAAAATAATAGATCTTATTCTCTGTCTTGGCAAATTTTTTTCTCTTTTCTAAAGCGAACTCTGTACTTATTGAATGCTCTCATTTTACCTCAATTTGATATAAAGTAATATCAAATTTGGTAATATTTGTAGCATTTAGAAAATTCCTTTGGTTATTCTACACAATTTACATTTTCATATAGATTTTTTGGAATCATTTTATATTTTATGAAGTGTTATTGAAATTTTCAACATACAAATTTAGTATATACCTTCCATCTTTTAAGGCATATTTCACTAGCTATATACAATTACCAGTAGACAAAGAAGCATGATTTCTTTTCTTTTCTTTTTTCTTTCCGTCTCATTTTCATTTTTTGCCTATGAGTGCATTCGTGTTGTATAATGCCCACAGAGGAGAGAAGAGAGTATGGGATCCCCTAGAACTGGGGTTATGCATGATTGTTAGCTGCCGTGTTGGTTCTGGGATTCAAACTCAGGTCTTCTGCAAAAGCAGCCAGTGCTCTTAACCAATGTTCTATCTCTCCAGTCCTTGATTTTTTTCTTTCTTACAATACTTCAAAAATATCTTCCTATTTTATTTTGTCTTATATTCTTTCCGAATAACAAATTATTTCCATCCAGTATGTAATGCAACATTTAAAAATTGTGTGGATGTCAAGCATTTTCTGAGCCCTTAACTTCAGGTCGAACACTTCCAGTACAGTTCCTGTTCCATTAATCTAAGTCCTATCCAAGAACTGAGCAGTAGAGTCTTATTTTCTATTTCTGGTAGATAATCAAGAGCTTTGGTGATAGCATGCATTGTTTTGAAAGTCTCTTGGATTGCTCTCACCAACCATTCAAAGGGAGGTATCCAATGCCTTGCACTCTGTTCCCTGCCACACAGCCCGCAAGTTGCACCACCAGTGCACTAATGTTCAGAGGGTGTATGTGAATTTTTTATGAGGTCTAGGGGGCATCACATTTCACTCTGGGCTCCCTAGCCACCCAAGGTCCAAGTGTCTCTATTCTTCCTTCTTTCCTTCCAAGGTCTTTCTGTGCAATGAAATCCATTGGTGTCTAGTCAGTATATCTAGGAATCCTAGGTAAGGCATATACAACACAACGTCTAGGACATTTTAAAAGCAGTCATCTGTAATTACTGCATATGGGTGGAGAGTATGTATCCATATTTTAGAGTTACATAAAATTAAAGGAGGAAAATGTGAATTTCTAAACATAAAAAAAGACTGATAGAAAGATGCAGGACAGTTATAGCAGAGTGCATGATCTGGGGTGGAGTGGGGGGAAGGGAAAGGGGAATATGCTTAAATTGAACTGAAAAATTATGTCTGAAATATGCAAAACATAAAAGCATAAAAAATTAAATCATAAAAATAAATGTTAATAATTTGATCATAAAAATAAAATACAATAAAATGAAATATCAAAAAAAACCACAAATAAATGCACTTAACTTAAAAATAAAAGCAGTCCTAACAAGGAAACATATTTCTAAGTGCCTACATTAAAAGAAAAAAAAAAAAAAAAACAGAAAGAGCACAAATAAATAGCTTAAGCTTGCAACTCAAGACACTTGAAAGACAGCAATAAATGAATCCCAAACCTAAAAGATAAGAAATAACAAAAATCAGAACAGAAATTAATAAAATAGAAACAAATAAGAATCAGTGAGTCCAAGAGCTGGGTTTTTGAAAGGATAAACAAGATAGACCCTTAGCCCAGTTAACCAAAAGAACGAAAGAGCAATCTCAAATCAACAAAATTAGAGATGAAAAGGGAAATATCATAACATAGGACAAAAAGCATTTTACAGGAATACTTTAAAAACCTATATTCTATTAAATTTGAAAAACCTAAAAAAAAACAGACCCATAACATATGAAGAAATTGAAACAGTAATACAAAACCTACCAAGGCCCAGACGGATTTATGACAGAATTCTATCAGACATTAAAAGAGAACCTACAACCAGGCCTGGAGAGATGGCCTAGCGGTTAAGAGCGCCGACTGCTCTTACAGATGACCGGAGTTCGATCCCCAGCACCCACATGGCAGCTGAGAACCGTCTGTAACTCCAATTCCAGGAGAACTCCAATTCCAGGAGAACTCCAGTTCCAGGGGAATCCGACGCCCTCTCTGACCTCCGCGGCATTGCACAACACAGGTGCACAAACCTACGTGCAGACAATACATTCAAATAAATAAATAAATAAATAAATAAATAAATAAATAAAATAAAATAAAAAAGAGAACCTACAACCAATATTACTTAAGTTACTCAAAAGGATAAAAACAGAGGGAAATCTCCCAAATCCCTTCTAACATGAAAACCAGTCAAAGATATAACCAAAAATAAAACTGTAGACCCATGTCCTTAATGAATATAGATGCCAAAATTGTCATCAAAATACTTGTAAACCACACATACATGCACACATCAAAAAGGTCATCCACCATTATCAAGTCAGGTTCATGCCAGAGATTCAGGGATGATTCAATATATGTAAATCAATAAATGTCATAAATCCTATAAATGGACTCAAACACAAAATCACATGCTCATCTCAATTGATTCAGAAAAGGCTTGTATGAAATACTAAGATTGGCAGTTTTGAAAACATGATTATATTTTACTTTCACAATACCACAAAGTAAATATAAATTATACTTTTGTAGATGAAGAGAATAAATTTTAAAAAAGTTGAATGCAGGTTATCCAACATCATAAATCCATAATAATCTCAGTCAGCATTAGAACCCTGATTAGCCAATACATTTCACCATCCCACATTGCAAAATGGGTTACTCCATAGTGAGTATGGATCACTCACTATTTATGCAAAATATTTTCTAAGGTTTTGATACTTTTTTTGTCTTTTTTTTTTTTTTTCTTGAGACGGGGTCTCCCCATAGCCCCAGCCATCCTGGAACTCACTCTATAGACCAGGCTGGATTTGAACTCACAGAGATCCACCTGCCTCTGCCTCCCAAGTGCTAGGATTAAAGGCATGCACCACCACCCCTGGCCCATGGTTTTGATACTTTTTTATATATTTTTTATTTTTATTTATTTTTATGTGTATGAATGTACTGTCTGCATGTAGGTTTGTGCACCCGTGTCGTGCAATGCCGTGGAGGCCAGAAGAGGGTGTCAGATTCACCTGGAACTGGAGTTAAAGACGGTTCTCAGCCGCCATGTGGGTGCTGGGGATCGAACCCGGGACTTCTTCAAGATCCATCGGCGCTCTTAACCACTAGGCCATCTCACCAGCCCGGTTTTGATACTTTTAAGACTCTTTACTCAGTCTCTCATCTCTCACTCTCTTAAATTTGGTGTCCTAATTTTCTTCCTGCAAACCTCATGCTACAAAATCCGATTATAACCTGATCCTTCTGTCTTTCTCTTTATCTTTATCCATTTACTTCGTTTCTTGGATCAGGTCCAAAATTCAATTTTATGATGTTCAAGTCTTTCATATGATTCATAATCACACACTGTACTCCTTCAGGCTTGGAAACAGTGAATTAGAATTATGCAGTCTCATCTCTGCCTTTGAAATCTTTCATCTCTTTGTTTTATTAAATCATGCATTACACCTTCCTGACTTAGCTAGTGAATGCATTCCATACAAGCCCATGATTCTAGGCATCCCTGAAGAATGGTCTCCATTAGAACACTTTGCAAACAAACAACACCAATGATACTGATATTTCAAAGTGGTTCAGTCATTAGGAAAATGGTCTTAACACTACAAAATATAGGCAATGTATATTAAAGATTCTAAGCATTAACTCGCTCGATGCATTGAAGGACTAATTAAATTAAATGGAACAACAATCACATAAGTGGGTAGAAATATGCTTACATGTAATGATAATAAGCAAAACACGAAATGATATTGGATTTAATTTGAGTACTCAGAAGTGCCTTTTTGTACTAAAAATTGACTTAATTTATGATACTTTGTGCAGTTGAAGTCTATCAGTTAAAAATTTATTTACTGGATGGAACTAGAAGATATTATGTTAAGTGAAGTAACACAGTCCCAGAAAAACAAAAGACAAATGGTATCCCTCATCCGTGGATGCTAGCACCAAGTACCTAGTTCTAAGGCAAATTGAGCAACATAAATGCTAAATTCCTCACCATCTGAACACAACCGTGCTCTTATATTATGAATCCCTAGACAGGTCCTAGAACTAACCTACCATTTATTTTCAGACTATAGATTTTTGTTTTATGATGGTGGACATGTATACACATTTTAGAGTAACATAAAGTTAAAATGGAAAAAGGCGAATCAATACATATGATATGTAAATAACACAGTTCGTTTTCCAGAAGATGCAATTTTAGTATAGGTGTGAGGTATCAGGGTGGTGTAACTTAGCCTTTCTGGGTACTTAATTACCATACTTAATACCCATACCAATTTGGCTGAGGGACCTAAGGGATAACTTTGTTCCTTGCCCTCAGAGGTCAACTAAGTCTCAGGGGACTATGCATGGGAGCATCTCCTGAAATGTCCTGCAAATGTGAGTCACCAGTCTTCCTCTGCAGGGAGGTCTTGGAGATCCACTAATGGGACTTAAGCCAGTGTCCACCCTATAAAGAGGAAAGTCTGCTCATGCTTCAAAAAGAGAAGCCTGGTCTAGCAAGATCTGTGTCCTTAAGTGGATGGAACTGGTGGTTGAAAAACCAAAAGGAGCCAGGGACTACCCCCCCGCAAAAAAAAACAAAACTGACCTTGAGAAAACAAAAGCCTTGATTAATCTGGGCTAACTGTGTGGCCTTAAGCTTCCAAAAGGAAAGTATAACCAGAAATAAATAATCAATAAGGTCTGAGAAATTGTACTTCAGATATAAAACTTGAGAATCCTTCAAACCTTCAATGCCAGATGGGGACTACTAGGATATCCAGTTTGTAGACTGAGTGACTACTGGGATTTCAGCCTCTTCAGAGTGTACACTGCCATTGTTGGACTACCTAGGCTGTGTCATAGAGGCCAGTGCAGGAAGATCAAGACAGAACACATGCTTTCTGGACCTCATTTGGATAACCATGGGGGGGATGGACCCCAGTGTGGAGCACAAGGGCAAGATTGATAGTTGTTTGGGTTTGCTAAGTAGGAACCTTCAAACACTTCCTTGGGGAAAACATGATATCTTTTTTGTAAAAAAAAAAAATATATATATATATATATATATATGTTATATTTGACAGTTAAAAATATTTTGTAAAATAATATTTTCTCTTTTTATTTTTTTCTCTTTTTATTGATACATGCTACAGCCATTCATAATTTATCCTTATGTAATCCTATGGTATGTTCTTTCATATAGGAATATTAATATTCATATTTTAAAAAACAGAGAGAATGTAAAGTTATACTTCTTTTTACCTGCATGCAAATTTACTGTTAAAATGTGAATCTTTAAATGTGTTTTGGAATTAACCTATAGTTTATTTTCAGATTTTGTAATATTGATTTATAAAATCAGATTTATGTAAATATTGATTTATGCATATTTTGGAATAATATAAAATCAAAGGGGAACAAAAAAAGAGAGAGAAAAATCCTACTCAAAGAACTGACAAAAACAGTAAACCTGTGCACCGAAAAGGTTATAAAAGACTGAGAAAAAGATGCAAGACAGGACTTGTGTATGACAGAATCCATGAGCTCTGAAGGCGGGTGGGGGAACATAAGGGGTGGGCATGGATGGGGGAATGAGTCTAAATTTGATTAAGAAATGTTGTATGAAATGCACTCGATAAAAATGAAAAAGAAAAAAAAAACTTTATTTACTTGTGTTTTTGTATGTATGAAGGCTTTGCCTGCATATATGTAAATGGAGTGCAGAAGTAGACTGCCTGAAGAGACCAGAAGACAATGAGGGATTCCCTGGGACTGGAGTTACAGGAGATTGTGAGCCATCATGTGGATGCTGGGAAATGAACCCAGTCATCTGCAAAAGTAACAAGTATTCTTCTGTGCTGAGCCATCTCTTAGAGTCATAATTTTTAAGAGGTTGATAAATAATTGTATATAGGACTCTAGTTCAATGGTATTCTACATATGCTTCTGGCCTCCGTGGGCACTGTATGACACAGGTGCACTTACATACATGCAGGCAAAACAGTCATACACATTAAAAAATAAAATAATTTTAAAAATCACTGTGGATAGCAATGAGCCATACATTTCAAGTTAAAGTAAACAAGATGGTAAATCTTCACAAAGATGGTAAATACTTGGTCAGGACTGAGAAGAAACAGATTCAGTCTCAGCTTTGCCCCCAGACATGCCAGAATTGAGAGTTTCAGTTAAGGGTGCTTTGACTAAACTGTAGTGGTGCATCCATTTAGTCTTGTACACTTTTTGGCAATAGGACTTTTTTTTTATTTAATTTTTTTTTATTGATGCTTTGTGCATTTCGTACATCATTTTCCAATTCAGATCAGGCATTTTCCCCTTTCCCTTCCCCCCCCACCCCCACCCCATCCCAGATCATGTATTCTGCCATAACTGTCTTGCATCTTTCTCTGTTTTTTTTTTTCCTTTTTTAGCTATAAGTGATAATCCATGAGTACAAGCATCCTTTGTGCAAAACCAATCTACAGGCTGTTGTGTCCAAACCCCCACAGCCCCACCATCCAGTGGGGGGTGACATTTGTTTGTTCAATCAAGTGATCATTGAGTTTGTCCAGTCTAAATTACTGTAGTTCACCTTCACCCCAATCGCAGCCTTTACATTCTACCATGCCCCCTCTTCCGCAGATTGTTCCCTAGGCTTAGAAAAGGGGCACAGGTGGATGAGAAGTAAAACTGTCCTCTCTCTCTGGAGCTGTTGACTTGGATTCTGGTCAATTCTGGCTGTTTCCTTTCATGGGCTGACAGTTTGTCCAGGGGTAACCTTTCGATCCTACTAATGAAGCACAAGCAATTAGATATATAGGTATTTAAGCAGCACTAATAGTTATGGTAGGTTACTTTGGCATATACACATATGTTTGGATGATATGTTAATCCATGAATTACATTTTCCCCCTTGTTAAATATGACAGGGTCTTACTGTGGCTTATAACATCTCCTAAC
This sequence comes from Rhizomys pruinosus, assembly GCA_009823505.1. Taxonomy (NCBI): domain Eukaryota; kingdom Metazoa; phylum Chordata; class Mammalia; order Rodentia; family Spalacidae; genus Rhizomys; species Rhizomys pruinosus. Next base: position 191,194 of record VZQC01011557.1, read on the forward strand.
CTGTAAAGGATGTAAGCTTGTGGCATCAGCCTTGGGAATAGGACTTTTTAATGAAAGGTTAGTTATGAAAGGTCTGTTTGCCACAATTCATATCTGAGATTCATCCAACAAACAAAATTCACACGACTTAAAATTTGACTTACCCCTACTTCAGAACAGATGGTGACTTGAGCTATGGATCTGTGGACCAGGACTGACAGATTTTTTTTTCATGTATTAGTAAAACGTATAGAGCATACAGCTGTGTATACTGACAGGACAGGTGATAGAATACATATGTTTCCACAGCTCTTCAGCTAGTCATAGTTCTGCATTGTAAAGCCTATGCTAACTGCTGTGTCTTCTACCATTCACATGTAGCCTGACATATCATCTTCTTTCTTCTTGGTTTTCATCCTTCATTTTCCTACAATACTGTCTAGAATCTCTGTGTTGTTTAGTAGATGTCAGCACCTAAAAATTTAGGAGAGTTAATTTGGATTTAAATAGACAATTCTGAAATGTTTATTATAGTTATAGACTTTAAGTTAACTTGAAAAAGATCTCCAATAATGTGATATGAAATTTCTAAAATTTTGCCATAGGAAAATAATAGAAAAAAAGAAAGCTACCTAGCTTTGGGGTCAAACTCAGATCATTCTGTTTGCAAATAGAACCATTTCTGGTTTGAGGTAATTTGATTATTAAAGGCACATATATAATACTTTAAATATTAAGAACATCATTTTATTTTCTAGGAAAAGGACGAATTTAAAACACAAGAACAGATAATCATGAAGTAAATTATAAATTCTTCTCTATAGTAATATTGAGAACATCTGTTCACCAATAAAACATCATGTTACCCTATAAATATGTACAACTTTATATTTGTATATGTCACCAAAATAAATAAAAAAATTAGTGAAACAGCAAACCACAGTATGAGAAAAGACAATTTTTTAAAGCTATCACTAAACAGGGACAGGCACAACACAGATACTATCACTACCAACAACAAAGTCTTCAAGCATTAAGACAAAAGCAATAATACCTTTGTAGTAAATGGAAAAAAAATTGAAGAAATGCTTACAATGAAGGGGAAATTAATGGGCAAGAGTATTAGCAAAAAGAGAAATTAAAACAATTAATAAATATATAGCTACATACTTGCTGAGTGTGATAATGAATGCTGATTTCAGTCTGACAGGATCTATAATCACCTAAGAGGCAGAGCTGTAGGCATCTGTGCTGGATAGCTTCACCTGTGTCAACTTGACGCACTGAGGAGAGAGCACTTCAAGTGGGGGATTTTATCTATTGCATTGGCTTGTGGTCATGTCTGTGAGGCATTTATTTGATTAGTGAGTTATGTCGGAGCAGCAGTCCAGTGTGGAAGTTGCCATCCCTGGGCAGATGCAGTGTGGAAGTTGCCATCCCTGGGCAGATGCAGTGTGGAAGTTACCATCCCTGGGCAGATGCAGTGTGGAAGTGGCCATCCCTGGGCAGATGCAGTGTGGAAGTTGCCATCCCTGTGTGTGTGCAGTGTGGAAGTTGCCATCTCTGGGCAGATGCAGTGTGGAAGTTGCCATCCCTGTGTGTGTGCAGTGTGGAAGTTACCATCCCTGGGCAGATGCAGTGTGGAAGTTGCCATCCCTGGGTGTGTGCAGTGTGCAAGTTGCCATCTCTGGGCAGATGCAATGTGGAAGTTGCCATCCCTGGGCAGATGCAGTGTGGAAGTTGCCATCCCTGGGCAGGTGCAGTGTGGAAGTTGCCATCCCTGGGCGGGTGCAGTGTGGAAGTTGCCATCCCTGGGCGGGTGCAGTGTGGAAGTTGCCATCCCTGGGCAGGTGCAGTGTGGAAGTTGCCATCCCTGGGCGGGTGCAGTGTGGAAGTTGCCATCCCTGGGCGGGTGCAGTGTGGAAGTTGCCATCCCTGGGCAGGTGCAGTGTGGAAGTTGCCATCCCTGGGCGGGTGCAGTGTGGAAGTTGCCATCCCTGGGCGGGTGCAGTGTGGAAGTTGCCATCCCTGGGCAGGTGCAGTGTGGAAGTTGCCATCCCTGGGCGGGTGCAGTGTGGAAGTTGCCATCCCTGGGCGGGTGCAGTGTGGAAGTTGCCATCCCTGGGCAGGTGGTCCTTTGTTGTACAAGAAAGCAAGTTGGGGGGCTGGATAGGTGGCTCAGAGGTTAAGAGCCCTAGCTACTTTTGCAGAATACCAGGTTCCAAATCCCAGCACCAACATGACAGCTAACAACAGTCTGAAACTTCAGTTCCAGAGGAACTGGCACCCTCTTCTGTCCTCCATGGGTACTGCAGTATATGTGTGCATTGTTCAGGCATAGCACGCACATTAAATATATATATTAAATAATATAAAAATATGTATTTTATATATATATATATATATATATATATATTTAAAAAGTCAGCAAAAGGAAGCAGGTTGAAGACAAGCTAAGGAAACAAACCAGTTAGCATCATTCCTTTGTGCTTTCTGCTTCAGTTCTTGCCTCTGGGTTCCTGCCTGAGTTCCTGTTCTGGCTTTCCTCAATGGAAGACTGTAGTGTAAGCTAAATATACCCTTTCCTACATAACTTGGCTTGGTCATGTTTCATTGTACCCAGAGAAAGCTAACTAGGATGTCTGTGAGGAGGTTTCTATATTTAATGGAGGTGGGAAGACCCACTCCATGATCTGGAGTCCTGGGTGAAATAAAAATTAGAACATGAGATGAGCAGCACCTTGGTCTTTTGACACCTGACGGCATCTGCTACTGTCTCATCTTCCCTGCCATGATGCACTGGGCTCTATAATACAGTACATAATCCAGTCAGGATTGTAAATTGTTAATGAAAAAAAAGCAATATTTCAGTGGATATCATAAAGACTTAGTTCTAACACTTGAATCTTGATGGTTCATTCAAACAAACTTAATTTTGAGTTCTTTGTCTATAAAACACACACACTCTCTCATTCATATATACATATGCAAAATGATGCTAGTTTTAGCTTTTACATATTCTCGAGTTACTGTTCCCTACATAACCATTGCCTCTGAAGGGCAGGAACTACATCCTTTACAGGATGCTTTCTACAGTGCCTAGCAGAGAACTTAGCACTTGCTGGTGCTACAGTGATATTTGTTAATGCTTGCTTTTATTCCAGCTATCCTAACAAGTCAGGTGGGAACAGCATCTTGTTTTCTCCCACTGCATGGCTGCTAGAGTTTGGATGTTGAATGTCTCCCATAGGTCCAAGTGTTGAAAGTTGGTCCCAAGGGTGGTCCTATAGGGAGGTGATGGAACTGTTAGGAAGTGAAGTCTTGTTGAAGCTCCTTAGATCATTGTGCTGTGCTTTTGAAGGAGATTATGTGTTCCCACTCTCTTTTTCTTCCTCCCCCTCCTGGTCCTGAGGTAGGAAGTTTAATTTTATGACACCCTTCATCAGGATGTGCTGCTTTACCGCACATTCAGAACCATAGAGGGAAGCTATCATGGAGTAGAATCTTCCAAACACTGACCCAAATAGACAATTTCTCTAAGTTAATGATCTCAGTTATTTTTTTAAAGGAATTAAAAGCTAACTAATATAATGGGAAAGAAAACTATACAGGGAAAGATGATTTGTTTATGCAAAGGGTAAATTTTATGAATCTGATAAGGGTAATCTTTACATAATTTAAGTTGATATAATAACTGTTTTATTGATATATTTTAATAATACCAGCTCTATATAGTTTCATGCTTAAATAAAAAGATGAAAATTTGAGTGGTATGTACTGTTATCAGGGAAAGCTAATGCAATATTTTTCTCATTAAGATTTGTTGAAAGTGGATATGAACCAGCATTTGCATATGTAGGCCTTTAAACAGCAATGAACAAATAATTCAGAGTTTTTAGGAGGAAAGAATATGAAGCTTGCTTTCAAATATCTCTCCATAAACTATAATTTAGGAATAAAAACAGTTTCCTCATGTTAGAGATCATTTATTTAGGAAAAAGTAACGTCTAAGATATGAATACATAATTTTTATTTTAAAATTTTATTTATCTTTAATAATTTATTTAGCTCAGTGAGAGAATTCTTGCCTAGAAAATACAAGATTCATTCCCCAGCATTGGGAAAAATATAAGGAAATAAAATAGTAAAATTTAAATCAATTAAAGCACCTTGTTGATAAAATTTTCCTTAATATTCATAGGCCATTTTATATATATATAATTTATTTATTGTATATAATATTATTTATATAATATATAATATAAATATATAAATATAATAAAGTATTAGTACCCAGGCCAGGATTAAAAACATGAAGGCCAATAATGAGTTAATTAACTAGGAAAAATAATAAATATCTTCCATAAACCAGAATGAAAGCTTGGCATAAAAAAATAAAAGCATGGAACTGGAGAGCTGGCTTGGCAGTAAAGACTGCTGTTGCGGAGGACTCCAAGACTGATTCCCAGCCTCTACATCAGGTTGCTTACAGGTAACTCTAGCTCTAGGGGATCCAGTGCCCTCTACTGGCCTTCCTGTGCATCTGCACTTACATGCGCACACACACACACTTATACACATAATTAAATAAATAAATAAATAAATATATATATATAATCTTATATATACTTATTATACTTATACACATAATTTAAAAAGACATATATATATATATATATGATATAAATATATCTTTTTTTTTTTTTCCTTTTTGGTCTTCTTGTGACAGGGTCTCCATGTAGCCCCAGCTTGCCTGGAACTTGGCTATATAGACCAGGTTTGTCTTGAACTCACAGAGCTCCTCCTCCTTCTGCCTCCCATGTGCTGGGATTAAAGGCATGTGCCACCATGCCCAGCTATTTTTATGTCTCTATTTTCATCAGTTCTAAGATTAATGAGAAAGAATAAATCTCATTTTTTTTCCTTTGGGTATTCAAGCATTTTATTGAATCAGATAAGGAATCTCCACATTGTTACATACACTGTACACAATTATGAGAGCCTGCCAATTGTTTATAAAAAATACAGCTGAGTAGGATTTGCACGGCTAAAAACCTCTTTAAGACATTCAGAAGCTACACACAGGAGTAAAAGTTCATGCAAATTCTAGAGCGGTGAATGACAGATCTCACTCTACATCTTCAAAACCCACATTTTAACCAGAAAATAATCTTTTATATTCTTGTTAGTGATCGCAGAAACAGGTTATCTACTCAGTCAGATACATATTTTATTCAAGAATATTAAACTTTTACCACTTACTACTTTGCTGAAAGAGCCCCAATCACAGAAAAGGGTGTTTTTTCTTCAGACTTATACTAAATGTATGCCCTTTCTTCAGATTAGGCCTTGAAATCCCATTAAAGTTCATTCACACCGTACAGCACCCAGGAGATCTTCAGTACTCATTCACGACACATCTGCTAGACACCAGGTGATCCAGCCAAGATTTTTACACATTAAGAAATCAGATATTATATATGCTTTCTGAAGTAGCACTAAAGAGAGCTGCAAGAAACAATTTCCATTCGTGAAGCTCGCTAATAGTGGTACTGAGTGAAACGATTGGTAGTGAGGGCGATGGTCGACTAATTTGTGAGTAGCACTATGAACCTACCTAGTGATTTCTTAGGAGGCAGCTTTGAACTGCTTTCTCCACAACAAACCACTAATTGGTTAGATTTATGAGTGATGGCTTGACAAGTCTGCTAGTGTGTGATTTATAATTGTCCTTTTACATAAGATATGCAGCCACCATACCAGATGGGCAGGCAGAGAAAAGATCCTTTCACAGGCTGCCTCCCCACACCATTCACTCCCTGCTTGCTGCCCATCCCTAACCTATACCAAATCCCTGTTTCAAGGCCAAAGGTCAATTCTGGATTCAAATGTGCCTGAATTAAGTTTATATAGGAAATAACCTGCAACTAAAGGGACAAAGTTAAATTCACTCAGCAGCAAACATTATATATGTATGTGTGTCTATCCAATAAACACAATACCTGGAGAAACCAAAAGGACAAGATACCCAATATTAAAAAAAATCTTGAAATTATTTGAAGGAATTCATAATAGTAATTGACCCACCAAGTGTTCAATGACCACAAACGTTCCGCAACTAAAACTAAAAGAGTTTACAGGGAGTTGGGAATACATGTTAGATACTAACGGATCTTCAAGCTTTGAAGATGTCATTGCATGAAGAAAATTATGGGAACCACTGTTCCCGATAATTACGTACACCCATAGCGTAGCATATGGAGATCACTGTCTCCCATATAGACACTGTGGTAGGCAAAAACTACCTTGTTCTTTATACATTATGGAAGACACTGCTCCCGATAATGTGAGTTAGGTTTGTGACAAAGGTACCGGAAATTTTGCAACTTTGATTTAGTTACATGTTTAATAAATTGAGCTGGAAAATTTTGCAGCCTTCAAATTACATTTATTTGTAACCTGGCTAAACCAAATTTAGAAAAATTTTCTGGTTAAATAGAAGTCTAACTTAATTAGGAATCTCTAATTAAATTTAATTATTTTCCAATTCTTAGTGTTATCATTTATTTGGCTTGTGGCTTTTCCTAAAACCCAAGTGTTGGCCGTAAGTGCAAAACTTCCAGTATCTGTTGAGTTTTATTAGCAGATGCTGCTTTTATTTAAAAAAAAAAAAAAAACGACAGTATAACTGTCATAATTATGGAAGGCACTGCTTCCGATAATTATCTTCTATTAAAAAAACCCTATTTATAGTGAACTCTGTCACTGATAAAGAAACAATAAATATCTCAGTGCCAAAATGATAGAAAGCTTTCCCAAAGATTTTCCCAAAACACTTTGGCCAAAATTTGGCAGTGTTCTTAAATCTGACAAACTGAGTCTAAGATACGTTCCTTTTCAGAATATTTTGGAAAAAAGAAACCAAGAACTAAAACAAAGAATGTTGGGCAGATGTCAGAGAAAAAGAAAACGTATTATCCTTTGGCTTCTGGTGTCCTCTTTTCATAACTAATGTTGAGGTTAACACAGTAAGTCTATATTCCTGCAATAATCAGTTGAACTTCATTCTGCCCAGCTGAAGGACCTATATTTCAGCCTCACTAGTGAGGAAACAAGTTCTCTGTCTTTGAAAGCTAACTGTTTCATTTAGGGATACAGAAACCAGCTAAATCCTCATTTTTAAAAGTACATTAAATCATGCTGTGCTGGATAGCTTTAGTGTCAACTTCATACCTGGGTTGAGGGAGCCTCAACTGGGGAATTGGCTCCATTGGATTGGCCTGTGGCCACATCTGTAGAGTATTGTCTTGATTGTCAAGCAACGTGGGAGGGCTCAGCCCACAATGAGTGGTGCCACCCTGGGCAGGTTGTTGTGTATTGTATAAGAGGGCAGGCTGGGGAGCAAGCCAGTAAACAGCATTCCTCCATGGCCCGTGCCTCAGCTCCTGCCTCCAGGTTCCTGTCCTGAGTTCCTGCCTTGGGCTCCCTAAGTGATGAACTGTGACCCAGGACATGTAAGCTGAATAAACCCTTTCCTCCCCAAGTTGGTGTAGGTCGGAGTGTTTTGTCACAGCAATGGAAGACAAACTAGAACACATACATCAACTTGCTGTGTAGTATATGAATGCAAAATTATATTTCTTTTTACCTGGATGCAAGTTTATTGTTAAACTCTGAATCACTAAATCTGTTTTAGAAAGAACCTATAGTTTATTTTCAGACTTTGTAAATGTAGTATATGTGTGGAGTGTATATATGTACATTTTGGAATAATACAAAATTAAAGGGAATAACAACGATAACAAAGGACTTGGTCAAAGAACAGACCAAAACAGTAAACTTCTGTTTTGAAAAAGTTAAAAAAAGAGTCTGAAAAAAGATGCAAGACAGGACTTAACATGTATGACAAAATGCATTAGTTCTGGCAGGGGCCATTAGTAAGGGAACAGGTCTAATGTGTATTAAGAAATGTATCAAATATACAAAAGCTCAATAAAAATTAAGAAAAAAAGAAAAAAAGTTAAGATTCATCAGTGTTGAGATTTCCAATGAATGGCAGTCCCTCCTCTCATTGATTGATTATTGCTTTAGATTCAATGACAACAAAGCAGCAGTTCCTCTAGGATACTTAGATATGGAGTATGCAAGTACCTATGTTTTATCATGCATTTCTTTTCTTTTTCCAAGATATATTATTTATCTTTGTGCATTTTATACAATACCTCTTAATCATATTCAGATCCTCTTCTCTATCTGCAACTCCCATGCTGTCCTACTGGATTCATGGATTCTGTCATAAATGTTAAAGCCTATGGAGTCAAGTTTGTGTTCCCAGATGTCTCTCAATATGAGTTCATCCACCGGAGCCTACTCAGTCCCTTAAAGAAGACTAACTCTCCCTCACTCAGCATTGATCAGCTGCCAATATATCCTTGGCTAAGGTTGGGGCTTCCTACCCATTTCCCCAGGTCTATGCTGCTCAGAATATGGAGAGTAAGAGCTTGCAGAGTGTGTGTCCCTGGATAGGACTCCCATATTAAACCTCACCCACACAGGACTCAGGGACCATTGTGAAAGAGGGGGTGGAAAGGTTGTAAAAGCCAGGGATGATGGATGACCACAAGGAAATAAGAGTTTTCCAGGCTTCTGGAAACTTTCTTTTGCTCATATGAACTTACAGCATTGGTGACAGCATGCACAAGATCTATGCAAAATCATATCATGCACTTCTTTTAAAACTTAAACCAAAGCCTCTATGACACAGTGGCATAGCAAACTTTAAGAAGCTGAGCTTGGGGCTGGAGAGATGGCCTAGCGGTTAGGAGCACCGACGCTCTTGCAGAGGACCCGGGTTCGATCCCCAGCACCCACATGGCGGCTAAGAACCGTCTGTAACTCCAATTCCAGGAAAACTCCAGTTCCAGGGGAATCCGAGACCCTCTTCTGACCTCCGCGGCATTGCACGACATGGGTGCACAGACCTACATGCAGACAGTACATTCATACACATACAAAAATAAAAAAAATAAAAAAAAAGTAAGTCATAATATCAAGCAGATCATCAGATAAAGGAAGAAAACAGATATATAAGCTAAAAGTTAAAATATAATCTGGCACCTTCAGATCTGGACATGTCCATGGGTGAATGGAAAAATAGAACTTCTTGGGGGTGCAGGTGATGGTTTGTGTGATGATTTGCAAAAGGTGATGGTTCAGTTCTCTGGAATATTATTAAGAGGACCTTGAACAGTGTGTACATAGGGGACAAGCCATGAGCTGAGGGGAAAAGGTGAGAAACAGCATAGTACATGGGGACAGAGAGGCCAGGTCACAGAGAACTGGGTCTGCACTGTTAAGAAACTTGAATTTCACCCTATGAACAATCCACTAATTTCCATGTAGGGGAGTCTTAGAAGGGCATCATGTATAGAAAAGGCAATTTCTGAAACTTGTGCAGCCTCCATGATGAACTGGGGAAGAGTCAGCACTGGCTCCCAAAAGACCAGGTCGGGATCCTTACGTAGACCAGGTCGGGATCCTTACGTAGACCAGGTCGGGATCCTTACGTAGGCCAGGTCGGGATCCTTACGTAGACCAGGTCGGGATCCTTACGTAGGCCAGGTCGGGATCCTTACGTAGGCCAGGTCGGGATCCTTACGTAGGCCAGGTCGGGATCCTTANCAATGCCGCAGAGGTCAGAAGAGGGTGTCGGATTCCCCTGGAACTGGAGTTAAAGACGGTTCTCAGCCACCATGTGGGTGCTGGGGATCGAACCCGGGTCCTCTGCAAGAGCAGTCGGTGCTCTTAACCGCTAGGCCATCCCTCTAGCCCCCAGAGGAGAATTTATAGAAGTTTTTTCTCTTCTACCATGTGGGTCCCAGTAAGTGAACCCAGGTCATCAGCCTTGGCAGCAAGCACCTCTGCCCACTGAGCTATCTTGTCCACCAGGACAGTGATCTCTTCAAGCCATGAAAAATTTCCTGAAGCCGAGGAATTTTTGCATTGTGATAATTCCATCTCAAATTTTCGTTCTGAAAATCATTGATGGTCTAATTAGAAATCATGAATTCTCTAGCTTTTCAATAATTGCTGTCATTATTGAGAAGTCCATGTTTCTAAAAATCAAGAGGGAGAAGAATTCTTAAGAAACAAGATTCTGGGGCTGGAGAGATGGCCTCGCGGTTAAGAGCACCAACTGCTCTTGCAGAGGACCCGGGTTCGATCCCCAGCACCAACATGGCGGCTGAGAACCGTCTGTAACTCCAATTCCAGAAGAACTCCAGTTCCAGGGGAATCCGACACCCTCTTCTCACCTCTGCAGCATTGCACGTCACGGGTGCACAAACCTACATGCAGACAATACATTTACACACATAAAAAGTAAATAAATAAAATTAAAAAAAACAAGATTCTGAAAACATTTCCTTTCCTCGAAGAATCCTCAAGGAGTTAATTCTAGAGGTGGCTTATAAAATGAGTATTGTTGAGGTGACAGGAATTTAAAAAAATCCTGATTTTGCAAGATTCAAAGCAAATCAACCCCCCCAAAAGAATCTTGTATATTGACCAAGTTATTAGTAACTGCAATGATCTAATGTATTTGTTTGTAAAATTTATTGCATGTATGGTTTTAAGACAAGAGCTGCCATTGTTGAGTATTTTCAATATTTATGATTATATTGATCAAATAAATATAAATACACATTAAACATAAAAAATGAAAGTAAGTGGTTTTTGAAAATCAAATGAAAACAAGGATAATAAGTTCTTTGTCACTGGCATGGTGGCACACACCTTTAATCCCAGCACTCAGGAGCTGGAGGTTGGCAGATCTCTGTGAGATTGAGGCCACTCTGAACTATACAATGATTTTCAGGACAGCTGGGGCTACACGTTTAAAGAAAAAGAAAAAATAATTAAAAAAAGTTTTTTGTCATATATGTTAGATGAATAAAGGAACTTGCAGGATTGTATTTGGGGATGGCTTAAGACTAATTCAGAGCAATCTATACCTAATCGTGTTTCTTTCTAGTTAAAATAGTGTCTCCAAAAAATGAAGATGTGACGTTTCTATCCAGATGTTTTCAACTGCCCTTTTTGCCTCTGCAGTATTTTATTTTCAGATTAACTCAGTTATTACAAGATGCATCAGGTAATATTTGATGTTCCATATTTTTCTTCAAAAAATATTTATCAGGTTCCCACATGTCAGTTCCCAATTCCAAAAACCAGCATCGTATATTCATAGGAATGCTCTTAACACTGCCATAGGTTGACTGCCTAAGAGAGGTCTTGCATAGTTAATTATCATCTCACTCCATCTGGTGCAAGGATGCCATCTACAGACATGAAGGCACATTTCCCCCAATCTTTGTAATAATTCAAAATAAATACTACAAGGAAGGAGTCCAAAAGTTCTCTTCTCCAGTTTCTTAAACTTTCTAACATTTGATTTTTGACTTCAGTTAATTGTATCAACATTTCATTTCTGTTGCATTCCATGAAACTATCTTTTGCAATCTACTTAGCATTTGCTTAAAGTTATTGGCTATTGGCTCTCCCCTTGGAGAAATAACCCATGGCTGATGCCACAAGCTTACATCCTCTACAGGTTAGGAGATGTTATAAGCCACAGTAAGACCCTGTCATATTTAACAGGGGGGAAAATTGTAATTCATGGATTAACATAACCAAACATGTGTCTATGCTAAAGTAACCTACCATAACTATTAGTGCTGCTTAAATACCTATATATCTAATTGCTTGTTCTTCATTAGTAGGATCGAAAGGTTATTCCTGGACAAACTGTCAGCCCATGAAAGGAAACAGCCAGAATTGACCAGAGTCCAAGTCAACAGCTCCAGAGAGAGTGGACTGTTTTACCTCTCATCCACCTGTGCCCCTTTTCTAAGCCTAGGGAACAACCTGCGGAAGAGGGGGCGTGGTAGAATGTAAGGGCTGCGATTGGGGTGAATGGTGAAACTACAGCAATGTAGTCTGGACACTCATTTGATCAACTTGATTGAACAAACAACCTGTCACCCCCCACTGGATGGTGGGGCTGTAGGTGTTTGGGCACAACAGCCCGCAGATAGGTTTTGCATGAAGGATGCTTGTACTCATGGATTATCACTTATAGCTAAAAATGAAAAAAAAAACTGAGAGAAAGATGCAGGACAGTTATGGCAGAATGCATGAACTGGGATGGGGTGGGGGTGGGGGGGAGGGAAAGGGAAATAAGCCTGAACTGAATTGAAAAATGTATGAAATGCACAAAGCATCAATAAAAACTAATTTAAAAAAAAAAGTTAGAATCATATACTGTGAGCTTACATCACATGTTTGTGATTGGAGGAAACAGAAAATAAAATGTTATATAAATATGAATCAGAATTTCCTTCAAATCAAATTAAAATTTAAAATAATCCAAATTCAAATACAATCTAAATAGCATGATGGCCTTTTAAGACAAAACTTGATTACACAGATTTGAAGGATACATTAACAGAATATAGATGCTCGCAGCCTCCTCTTCTGTCTTTTACTATGTCACCTAGAGGTAGCTTAGATTTATTTTTATTAATTTATTTTGATGATTTTTAATATTATGTGGATTTGTGCATATGAGGGGACAAAAAGAGGAGAGAGAGAGAGAGAGAGAGAGAGAGAGAGAGAGAGAGAGAGAGAGAGGTTTGTACACATGAGTGTGTTACCCACAGAGGCCATAAGACCATGTCAGGCCATAAGACCTGCAGCTCGAGTTATAGGTGCTTGTGTGTGCCTGACACAGGTGCTGGGAATCAGACTCCAATCCTCTGGAAGAGCAACATGTGCTCTTAACCACTTAGCCACTCCCCATCCCCAAGATGCAAGTTTTAACAGAATCATACTCAGAATAATTTATTTACCAAGGCCACACTTGATTTCAATGCTGCAGAATTTGTCCTTTATTAGAGTAGACAAAATAGTCATGGCAATGAATGACCCCAGGTGAAGGCGCCTTTTCCCAGGGTGAAACCAAGATGCTCACTCCTTCCATGTGATCCCTTCCCATTGGACCTTTATCTGACTGAATGAAAGCAACGTGTTCTACAATTCTCCTAAGCCATCTATATGTGCATTCTTTCAACAGAATCTCCAATGCCTACCCTCAGTGCCCTAAGCAGAGTGTATGCATTTCTGAACCAGATAAACAAAGTCTTTGCCCATGTGGAGCTTGCAGCAGCAGAAAGGTGCGTGCTGGGTGTTTGTGCAGTTAATAGGCAAATAAACTACACACAGCAAATCATCATGAAATACTTATTAAATGGAGCCTTTTGTGGCTGATATAGGCTTCACTGATCACTTCCCTGAGCTCTCTGAGAACGAGAACACTCAAATCTGTAATAGTACTTAGCTAGCTATCACTCCCCAAGAAATGTGACATGTGTTTTATTCCTTTGTTATCTTGACATAAGTAAGCACTGAACAAGTGTTTTATGATGTACTAAAGGAAGTAAAGGAGGTGAGAGGGAGAAGGGGGATGATAAAAAGGAAGTTGAAGCTGAGCAAGATAAAAGAGGAAGTCTCCTCTGAATTATTATTGAAATCTTTCTCAACTCATGAATAATACCTAAATAGAACCTGAGCTGTTACACGGATAAACTGACATAGAGGGAGCCATGGTTCTATCTTGAATGAGAAAGCAGGTATCTTGCTGGGTTCAGAGGCATGCTGGAGCACAGGAGCAGTGGACCAATGGTATCTATAGCAGATGGAGGATACATCAGGAGTTAATCATCATGTTGCCTGAAGTTTTCATTAGTTTGGGGCAGTTGTCTATATACCTGTGCCTACCACATTGCATATTAGAACAACTAAATACATTTTGATGGATACAATGCTACAAAATTACAAATATTAGAAGAATTCGAGGAATAAGAAAAAGGACAAAAGGGAAGTAGACAAAATTGGATTTTTTTCTTACACATAAAAGACAGGGCATGCCATCACCTTTTTAAAACAAAGGCATTAGCCTTTCTGATCTTTCAGTTGCACATTTATTTGGGCTGTTCTTTTAAAATTGAAAACAGTTAATTTATATAACAAGGTTTACCTATTTGAGTAAGTCTAAGGCAAGTAATGACAATATTGTGATTTTTTAAAAATCTTTTAAATGCATGTCATAGAGAAAACTGGATCTTAGGTGTGTGATACCCTAACATATTCAGCTAGCTTAGAGTCAATAAGACATACACATTCAAAATTGCTGCATCTCAAGAACTTCAGAACTAATTTTACTATTCTGTTTATAAAAGCACTGAATATTATGTTGTTAGGGTCCTTTGTCTGTGGACACTACTGAAACAATTTACACACAAGATATGGAGAGTCAACAGCTGAATGAATATATTCATATTCAGAGAGCACGAAAAGAGGTCCATGTAAATATAAATGACTATCATAGGCTTTCAAGAATATTTGTTTCTCAAATCAAACTGAAAACTTCCCATAAGATAATGTACAAACACCATCCTAAAAATTATTTCACAAATTCTTTGATAAGTCTCAAATTTAAATATAGGAAAGAATATAATGGGCAAGAGAAATCCTGTGATTTATTCATGGGAGCTGTTTCATCTAGCAACTTCCATAGCCCGGTCGCTAATAAAGTATATGAAATAATTTCAGATTCTGACTTGCCTACAGTTTTTAAAAGGTTCTACATTTTTATTAACATGACTTTCTAAATGATCTACATAGCCTGTAATTGGAACTTTCTTACTTTCACAAAAAGTGCAGATACTGAGAGAAATTTGAATAAAATCAGTACTTGGCATCTCTTGCATACATTGCCCATTTTCGCCAATACTTGGGAAGTTTCATTTGTACTCACCCACCCCTGACCTGCAAACCCTGTGCAAGGGACACCTCTGATTCTGACCCCCGTGGTTTCTGTGTTGCAGAGAATTAACTAGACTTTGGCACCGACCACCTAGTGAAAGAATCCTGCTCTGTTCTTTGGATGTGCCTTGCTTTTGTGAGGTCTGGATGTTCTCGCTGTCATGCTAGAAGAGCACTGGAGACTTGGCAGCCGGTGCAAGGAAGCCTCTGTATTGCAGCACAGCAGCCGAAATCTTGGCAGCCAGACAAGAGCTAATGAAAATTTCAAAGGTACAAAGCTCCTCTCAAAGCTCCTGAGAAGCAAGAGTGCTTTCAGATGGACGTTAACAGGTGCATCACGGTAATCCAAAGGAAGAAACAGAAATCTTGGATTTAGCAAAAACAAATACAAATTATAAAAAACATAAACTATGTTGTATACCTGCCAAAAAAAAAAAATCACTCCTTTTCCTATTTAGTAAGTAACTCAAATAAGATCGATACTGACCTGCCCAAACTTAAAGACATCACAAGTATAAGACCATTTTTTCAGGTCTATAGAACAAATACAAATGTCAAAGATTGAAATGCTTCACTTTGGAATTATTGCTTCAGCCCTGAAACACGTCAGCTCTGTCACACTTTGGCTTAAACTACACACATGTAATTTTAACACTCAGAACATATGTGGACAACAGGGAGTTTACATATCACTTGGATTTGTCTTTCTGTGAGCAATCTAAAATGTCGATATTCACAATTGACTTGGAGGAGGGGAATGAAGACATAAAAGTGAAAGCTTTCTTGCTTTTCGGCCACTATTTTTGCTGTTAAGATTTATGATATTTCAAGATTTATGAGATTGGTGATGGAGACAGACGGAACCCGAAGAAGCTCCTATTCTACCTGTTGATGAACAGCACTTTAATGATGGAACAGAAAAACTGGTAAAAAATGGAAATGCAGACAACACAATAATATTTTTGAAAAGACTAAATGAACGAAAACAACAACAACAGCACCCTCACACTGGAAGAAATTCTGGAATTAACAGAAAAAATATTGACTACTAATAGTAATTCTATCCGGAGATTAAACTTCAGCAATTTTTTAAGCTTTCTGGGTCTTTGTTTCCCATTTACAAAATAGGAACACTGTTGTGCCACCAGCACATCACAAGCTTTTACACGGTGTAAATCATCTGGAGTGCCCACATATTTTATAAGTATCTTGGGTTTCTTGCCCACCCCCCGCATTTTTCTAGCTTTGTTCATTCTATAATTCTAAAGCAACAAACTGGTATGCATTTTTTATATAAAAGGGCATATGACTGTACAGAGATCAATTTAACAGAACCAAGAAATAGTCTGGGAAGACTTAATAAACGTGAAAACAAAGGCCTTTTGTATCTGGACATCACGCGTTAGTCTGACAATTTCTTCATTGAAAGTGCAGACTGTCTCACTGAAGCCTAAAGCAAGCTTCCAGGTGCTGCCATTCCCTTCACAGTCTGTGTAAAATATTTTGTTCCAGGAGATTCAGCGGTCTCAGCACATAGGATTTGACTCATTCACCTTGCAGCTCCACGCTGTGGTTAGACTGAGAATTTTTTTCTGAATCAACAGGCTCCATCTGCATCTAAATCTTTGCTGTGATTAAAGCCTGTTTAGAGTGAAGATGTCCCCGGATACAATTTCTTATCAGAAACAATAGGGAGCATTTTATTTGAAACATGATTACTTAACAGAACCCAGGAATGCATGCAGTGTAGCGATAATTACTTTTTTATAATAGAACTTTATTCGATATAATTTGTAAAAATATTCTATTATTGTATATTTTGAAAGTGTCTCTAAAAACTGTCCAAATATTAAGTCACTTTTGTTTGTTATTAAGTTATAAAAATTATAGAGAGCAAGGAAGATGGAAAGATGGCTCAGCAGTTAAAAGCACTGGCTGTTATTGCAGAGAACCTGAATTTGATTCCCAGCACCCACAAGGCGGCTAACAAGCAACAGTAACTTCAGTTCCAGGGGAATCCAACACCTTCTTTTGATCTCCCCTTGGCACTGCACGACAGAGGTGCACTTACACACATGCGGGCAATACACTCTTACATATAAAAATAATAGTAAAATGTATTTTAAATAATGTAAGCAAGAAACCTTATACATTCTTCCACAGTCCCCACAGAAATATTTATGGCTACTATTAATAATGAAACATTTAGTATTATATGGAATAAAAAGTTAAGAATATGGAGGTCTAAAATATCCATTTGAGGATAGATTATATACAATTATTAAAATCAAAATGCCTAAAAAGTTTAAGAATTTAAAGTCAATAACTTTAAAAGAATTTTTAGACATTTTACTTAAGTTAAACGAAGGTAGACACTAGTTAGACTTTCCTAATCTTACCCCTTAATTCCCTAAAAGATGTTGACAATGTTATATGTTTAAGACATGCAAAATATGTCCTGTAATTTTTGTTACTAAACAAAATCTGTTATTGCAAGTAAGAAATAATAGCTGAGAAAGTGTTCCATATAACCTCACTATTAAGCGAGAAAAAGTTGATTATTAGGTTATTAAGAAGCCCATCCTTAAAATTTTCACATTTTATAAAATACATTTAAATATAGAATCAGATGCTATATTAAAGCATGATCTTTAAAATGCATGATAACATATATGGAACTAACGTAATATATTTAATTATCTGTATTAGACTTTAAGGTTATTCTTAAATTTTATCATCCCATGAGGCACATCACAGTTATTTAAAAATATTTTGCTATATTCATTATACTTTTTGTTAAACCAGAATCTTGAAGGAATTAAATTATAACAATTTTACTATATGAGGTAAATTGATTATTCTATTTACTGACCTAAAGGAGAGTTGTCTTACTGAGAAGTAGTTGCGTAATATTCACAGAACACTGACTTTGAATTTAGAGTTGGATTCAATTCTAAATTCCAGTATTCACTGCTCTATAACATTAATTATGATTTTATATTCACGTTACATGACCAAATCTAAAAATTAAAATAAATGTATCTTTGGCTTCTAAGAACAACGAAGAAATATAGTTGGTATAATTATCTATAGAAATTCTATAAAATAATAAATAAACTAATTGTTACCAAAAGATGGTGAAAATTTCACCATAGGACACCATCATCCTAGATCATAGAATTTCAACCCTGCTCTAATGCTCTTCTTTTTGTTAGGCATGGTCTTCCTGTAGCCAGTTGAACTGGAGCTTGATATATAAACAGGCTGCCCCTGAACTCACGGTTGTAGGATTAAAGGCATACACTGCCACACCCAGATTTCTTATGCTCTTCAATCTCAGCAATAAAATCTTTGGGAAATTTAATTGTTTAATTATACAATGAATTCTCTCCATATTCCTATTTTTGACATGAAAAAGTGGGATTTTCCTCTGAAATCACTCAGGAAAATTATACACATTTATCCATTAAGTGAAATACTGATTTTTATTTTCATGAAATCCCCTAAAATTTGCTTATACACTCATAAGTCTGAAATTTCACACCATAACTTCCCCTAAAGGCTCAGAAGCATATGTATCAAAAAAGCTAATGAACTGTTTCCTGGGGCCCTCCTCTCCGTAGAGACCATTGGTAGTGGAATGTTATTTACCCTTTTGCATCACACAATTGCAGGAATTCTTCATGTATATACATATGAAATTTGATAGTATATTCACACATATCTCACTAGGGTCTTTGGGCCATGTGTACGATAAAAGTTGTTCTTTGTTTAAAGCAAGATATAAAATGGCAAATTTCATGCCTGAGAAATGAACTTTATTATCGTAATTCATTCTAGGGTAAATCACAAAAGGCTCTTAAGCTTCCAGTTGATTCCAGAGCACTCTAAAGCTGAGAAGTTCATCTTAGTGAAATTCTGCTTGAAAGTATGTATGTGTATGTGCACTGAAAGTGTGTATGTGTGTTGAGTACATATGCGTTTGTGTGTACGTGTGTGTTTGTAGGCATACACATGTGTATACATGTGTATGTGTATACACATGTGTGTGCAATTATGTGTATTTCTCTAACCCAGTCATAAACAAGAATATAATTATATTTCCATCAAATCAAATGTCAGCCAATGTGTAGGCTACTTACAGTTTTGACACCTGGCTAGAGAAAGCAAAGAAAAGGTGAAGGGACTCCCACTTGCTTGTTAGCTCAACTGAGTGTCAGGAGAAACTTTATTCTTCATTGGCTGTCAGTCACAACATAGTTCTCTGTCAATTAAAACTTCTGCAGACAGGATAACTGCTGTGATTAAACAGCAGTGGATCTAAAATAGTTCAGAAGTGGCTAAAGTAACAGCTGAAAACTGATGGCAAAGTGCCAGAAGAGACGTATAAAATTACAAGCCAATCATTCAAACTATAACATATGGTATCATCATATCTGGTGCATAGCCAAAGCACATCGGACTGGTACAGAAACTGATGAAGGTCTAATTTCAGTAGTATAGAAAAGATGATAACAATTTTCTTTTATAAAATATTTCTATGTTTGTGCATTTCATTCAAAAGTTCACTATGGAATTTAGACCACACCATCCATAGCCTCCAACCACGCACCAAACCTCATGTATTCTGCCATACATGCTAAGTACTACTCAGTTAAGTATTTATACCCAGATGACCATTGGTGCAAGTTCATCCACTGGAGTATATTCAGCCTAACTAGAGTTCATAAGTAAGGCATACTCTCCTTCAGGCAGTAGTAATCAGTCTCTGATAGTTCCCATCTAAGGTCTGCCTGCCACCCGTTTCTTTCGCTCCATTCTGGGCCTTTGTCTTATTGAGTTGGCATGGGTCCTGTGCTCTATGCCACCATTGCCATAAGTTCATGGTCCAAGTTTCCAGTGCACTAAAAGCCATGCTTCCCTGTGTTCATGAACTAGCCCTCTGGCCCCTTTTGTGCAATAGTCCTTGAGCCATGGGTGGGTAAGGGTTAAAGTAGGAGTCCTACCCAGGGACACACAATGTGCAGTCTCTTATTCTTCAAAGCTTGATCAGTTGTGCCCTCTCTGGGCATTGCATCACACTCTGTTGTATAAAGTGTCTTCTTTGTGGGAGTTAAGGGATTCACTAGTTTCCTCTATGTTCCAATTTTCTAGTTTAATATTTTCTTATTTTATGTATATGAGTGTATTGCCTACAGGTATGTAGGTGCATCTGTGTCATGTAACGCCTGTGGAGCAAAGAGAAGGGCAACAGACCCCCTGGAATTGGAGCTATGGACAGTTGTTAGCTGCTATGTGGTTGCCGGGAATCAAACGTGGGCCCTCTGCAAAAGTAGCCAGTGTTCTTCACCACTGGGCCAGCTCTCTAGACCTGAAAATAAACATTTTCAACTACAGAAATTAATCTTTAATCATGTCCTTCAATATAGTTTACATCGTTCACAACTAGTCTCAATTATATAATTTACTCTGAATATCATTTTCACATCATCTATTTCTATTTTTTTTCTTTTTTATTTTTGGTCTTTTTGAGACAGTTCTTTTTTAGTTCCAGCTGTCCTAGAACTCACTATGTAGACCACGCTGGCCTTGTACTCACAAAGATCAGCCTGCCTCTGCCTCCTGAGTACAGGAATTAAAGGCATGCACCACCAAGCCCGGCCCATTTTTTTTTTTCCTTTAACACAAAAATACTGAGGTCTGGCCAGACATGGTACATGCCTTTAATCTCAGTACTCTGGTGGCAGAGGCAGGGGAATCTCTGTGAGTTCAAAGCCACCTGGTCTACATAATGAGTCCAGGCCACCTGCAGCTAAAGGAAGACCCTGTCTCAAAAAAAAAAAAAAAATACTGAGGGTATTGGCCTGGCTAACGTGGCAGCTAACAATCATCCATAACTTGATTTGCAGGGATCCAATGCCTTCTTCTGTCCTCCACAGGCATTGCAGGGCATGGGAGCACTTAGAAACATGCAGACATAGTACCCATACATGTAAATTTTAAAAAAATACTGAGGATAGTCTCTGTGTCAACTAAGAGCCACAAATATTGAATTAGAATATAGAAACCCAAAATTATGCTAGCCCTGCTCAGAAGTAGTTGACTGGGATCATCTCTGTGTCAGGTAAGAGCCACCAAGACTGAATTAGAATATAGAGACCCAAAATTATGCTAGCACTGCTCAGAAGTAGACTGACTTCTGTCCATGTTGTCCTATTTTGGATTCAGTCTTACTCCCTGGAATGTGTATGTGGGAGAGGAGATTGCCTCCAGTTTCTTTAATGGCATGCTGACATCTGAAGGAACCACTCTGAAGAATTTAAGTCTGAGGACTTATTAGAAATCAAAGATATGTCCAGTCTTTATTGCTGCCAACTTGATGATGTATCCAGGAGTCACTATTATAATGCCAAGTCTCAAGGGCAGAAATGCATAGAAAATAATGTGTGGTCTTTCCTCTTTATAGAACAAATTAATTGATGTAAACTTTCCATAGTGACTCTTTGTCTTTGAGTCACACATACCAAACTAGACAGTGGAGACCTGTCATGAGATTTTTAAATGACATGTAAACAGCATAGGAACTTACAAAAGACCTAATCAGGATTGAGATCATAATAGTTGAGCCCTGCAAACAGGGTACTTTGGGATGCATTGGCATTGATAACAGTGGTAAAGAGGAAAAGGAATGAAGTCATCAGAGCTATGAAGAAAGCC
Organism: Rhizomys pruinosus; assembly: GCA_009823505.1. NCBI lineage: Eukaryota > Metazoa > Chordata > Mammalia > Rodentia > Spalacidae > Rhizomys > Rhizomys pruinosus. The sequence continues at coordinate 212,773 of VZQC01011557.1, forward strand.
AATTAAAAATCATCCCCATCTTTTGTAATTCAGGTCTAATGGATTATTACATCTTGTTTATAAAAAAGCATTAGTCATTAAAGGAAGAGAAAGCATATTACTTACTTTGCTCCTTGTTGTGACCAGCAAATTAATGAATGAAAGGCATATTAGGGCTCATAGATTAGGGTGCAGTCCATCAGCACAAGGAGGTATGACAGCAGGAAAGTGAAGCATCCGATCACACCCCAGCCGCAGCCAGGAAGCAGAGAAATGCATGCTGATGCTCCACTGCCATTTTCCCTTATCTTTTATTCAGTCTAGGACTCCAGCACATGGGATGTGCCACCCACGTTCAGGAGGGGTCTTACCTCCTCAGCTAAACCACTCTTAAAAGTACACTCACAGACATGCCCAGATGTATGTCCCCTAGGTGATTACAAATCCTGTCAAGTTTTAAACAAGATAAACCATCACTGAAAATTCTTTGTTCCAAAGGAGGGTTAGTGAGATTTGAAAACACAATGATGCTGGGCATGGTTGTGCATGCCTTTAATCCCAGCACTCTGGGAGGCAGAGGCAGGCAGATCTCTGTGAGTTCAAGGCCAGCCTGGTCTACAGAGTGAGCTCCAGGGCAGCTGGGACCAAAGGGAGACCCTGTCTCAAATATACCAAAAAAAAAAAAAAAAAAAAAAAAAAAAAATGAGCCATAGTCTCAAACCATCCAAATTTGTTTGTTCTCTAAAAAGACTGATTTGGTCTATTGATAGTTTACTCTTAAATTCGTACTTTCTAAATATTATCTTACATTATACCAGTTTCACAAAATTTTGATGCAGAAGTATTTTGTTGCATTGCAGGCTCAGGAAACTGAAAGCAAAATTGTCTTCAAAGATTCATTATCTGTTGTCCCATGAATTCCTTTGAGAAATGTTACAGTTGAAAATAATCAAAAATGTACTTGCCAGTAGCTTAGGCTAGACTTGAACTCACAGTCTCCAGCCTTGCCTTCGCTAATGCTGGACTACAAAGCCTACTCTCCTTGATGCTCTTCTGATAAACCGCACAACAAATGTTAGGAAACACTGATTTTATGATTTATCTTTGAGTTGATTAAATCAAAGTTCAGTGACGCTATAATGGTTCACTAATATTCATATCAGATTGTCAGTCCTCAACAATATCTCCTATCCCTTCCCCCATGCTACCCCATCCCATCCCAGATCATGCATTCTGCCATAACTGTCCTGCATCTTTCTCTCAGTCTTTTTTTTATGCTTAGGAATTCACGTTTTCCTCCATTAATTTCATATTACTCTAAAATATGGATACATTATATTACCATTGGTGGCTAACTGTGCCCAATTTACATTATAAAAAAAACAGTGGCTTAGAAGCTAAATATCTTGGGAATTACCAGTAAAAATAAGGCATAGAAACAACAATTGTGTCCCTTCAGCAATAGCTTTTCATAGGATAATGATATTAACTAATATTTGATCAGTATCACTTATAACTATCAACTTAGAAAAATACTTTCTATTGCAATGCACCTTTAGGCTACACACGTGTGAATTAAGGTATGCACTGATTATATTCATAGGTCTCAACCACTGATTAAGTTATATTGTCTCTTTCCATGTGGAATACAAGTTAAAGATAAGCTATGAAAATTCAGAGATTTTGGAGATCATGACTCTGGTTAGTCTATCCAGGTCTACTTGTGTTTTACTGTACTAAAAGTGGAAAATGCAGTGATTCTCAAAGCTTCCAGTCCAAACCCAAATGATTATGGTTTATAGTTTTTGTTTCTTGAAAACAAAAAACAAAAGAAGAATCCTTGTTGAATCTGATAAGGGTTGATCTAAGTAGCAAACTGGAAGCAGCTTTGATCTGCTGCAAAATGTACTTTTCTTTGAACAGCTAAAAAACAAGCATGAAATACAAACCCTGTCATAATCTCCGAGGTGCTAACACAAATATTTCAAATAAAAATGTTAATGCAAATCAAATTCGTATAACTTTCAGGATAATGCTGTTATTTTTATTTTTTTTAAGTCTGTTCATCTGTTTGGTTCTTCCTTTTCTCTGTAGTTTGCTAAATATTGTATGAATGCCTCCTTTGCTTAAAACAATTCTGGGCTACAGACATGGCTTCATCGGTAAGTGTTTGCTCTGCAAGCCCGAGGACCGGAGTTCAGATCTCTAGAATCCATGAAACACCTGGACATGCATCCATGTATCGAAAACCTTGTTGCTGGGTTGATGGAGAAAAGAGGATCACTCAGGCTTGCTGGAAAGCAAGCATAGCTGAAAAAATAGCAAGCTTCAGGGTCAGTGAAAGATGCTGTCTCAAGGGAATAAGACCCAGAGTAATAAGAAGAAACACTGGAATTCCATCACACACACACACACACACACACACACACACACACACACAGGATTTTGTTTGTTTTCTGGGAACTTTTGTTCACAGTTTTATGAAAAATTTAGTAAAAAGTAAAAAGTCTCTGAATGTGAAATGACAAAAAAATTAATAAGGAAATGAGACCCGTAATGAATCAGAGGTGTTTATGGCAGAGTTTCCCTCTGTTGAATACACTAAAACTTTGGCTCAGAGCACAGAGCGTGAGCACTTTGTACCTCATATGTCACCATGCCACACACAGAGTGCCAAAAAAATGGCAGGCAACTCAGCTCTGAGACAAATTCTCCTTTATTTTTGTTTTGATCTTCTTGACATAAGGTCTCCCTGTAGTCCCAGATGGTCTCGAACTCACTACATAGACTAAGCTGGACTCAATGTCACAGAAATCAGTCTGTCTTGACCTCCTGAGTGTTGGGATTAAAGGCATGTCCCAATGCAACTAGTCTGTTATAATTAGTTTTTAAAAAGAGTTTATTATTTTTATTTTATGCGTATGAGTGTATTTCCTGCTATATTTCCTGCAATGTCCAAGGAAGTCAGAAGAAGGCGTCAAATTCTCTGCATCTGAAGTTAATAGACAGTTGTTAGCCACCATGTGCATGCTGGGAACTGAACCCTGGTCCTTTGCATGAGCAGCCAGTACTCTTAACCGCTGAGTCATCTCTCCAGTCTCCTATTGTAATTCACACTTGGAGTGTTTTTACTGCACATAAACGGCTTTCTAATGATAGAAACACAAGAGTTTAATAGTAGAAAATAAATCATTTTAATATTTCTTCTACTACTCAGCAAGTTAAATTAGAATATTTTGGGGTTGGAATGCACTAGCATGATTGACTGTAAAGCATGATTGACTATAAAAATTTGTATTTGATGCTGGCAAGGATAAGGAGAAAGAAGAATGCTCTTTTATCTCTACTAATTAATATGCTCGCAAATCTTCTTTAGTTAAAATTCTAACTTGCCTGTGATGAGCAGAAATCAAGAAATAAGAAAATAGTATCATTTCACTACATAATACTGTCGATATTACTTGTCAGCTGAAATTAATCATTTCTATAAATTAAGGCAACACATCACCTCCTGACCATGATTTCATATAAAAATGAGGCACCCTCACCTGATATGCACTCATTTGAACTGTACCACTTAAAAATCTATTTTTATTTTATGTAAAAGACAAAATTAAAATAAAATAATTAAATTAAAAATATATTTTAAGTGAACAATATCTTCCTAATATATTAAAAATAAATTCACCAAATACAATACTAACTACTTTTGTTGAATTCATATAAAATAAAGTATGCAGTTCAAATTTCAGCAAAACTTCCCTATGAGTGAAATGATGGATATAAGTCAACTTTTAAAGCACAATATTTTGATGAATTTTGTCTTCAGTTTGGAAAAAAAAAAAAAAGTAAAGCACTTGATAAAAGCACAATATTCTTAGAAACCTCTGCCACCTAGTGTACAAAAGTCATCCTGCAGACTCTAAATGCTTCATCTTAATTGTCTTCGTGCTGTACCTGTTCTTCAGAGAATTAGATTTGAGTATGTCCAGGTCAGTTCTGAAGTAATAATTTGAAGAGGGAATAATACACACACTCCATTTTCTAAAGAGCATCTGGCCTGAGAATCAATACAACATTTCATTTTCATTTTAACAGCACTTTAAATTAAAATCCCATTTGTATGTGTTTTAATAAGGCAATAAGAGACTCCTGGGCATGTTTTAGGCTTTCATTAATATACGCCTCTAGTGAGTTGCAAGATACATGCTTACTAAATAAGTCCCTTTGACCATTCAACTGCTAATTAATGGCTCAATAAAAAACAGCCTAGAGAATCTTAATGAAAGCAAAATACAATTCTATAATTTGGAAAACATAATATTATATTTTCCTTTCAAATAACACTTAAGGGTATGCATGAAAGTATCAATGGATTAAAAGAAGCAACAAAACTTTATTCATATTCTTAAGTTCATAATCTTCCAACATCTCAGTTTTAGGTTTGGATTTAATTATTTTCAGCTCAATTTTACATAGGGGTGGAAGGTGAAATTTAGAAGTGAGTAAAAATAGAGAAATTGATATAGCAATACTACTAAAATGCCTTTAAAAGATGAAAGTCAAATACATTACTATATCTCTCTTGACTCCATTTTTTTTTTCAAGCCAACCATTCTGCTGCCCACTTTTCTGAAGGCATAGAGAGCTATGGTCGAAGTCTGTGTTCTGTCACTTTCAGCAATCATTTCCCTCTCCTAAACAGCAAAGGAAGCAGCACTAAGCAGCCTGGGTTGACTCTCTGCTCATTCTACTGCCTGACATCTGCAAGGGAAACCAGATGGCCCTAGTGTCAACCTAGCCTGCCAGGCCTGGATTGAGACTTCATCACCTCCCTTCACTTGCCAGTGTCTGGGGGAAAGTTTGTATGGGCCTAACTATGAAATGTCACTGTAAAGAGTAGGTCCTTCCTGCACTTTGCACTGCTAAACCTTCCTATCCCAGAGCCTCAAGATGACATAATAGCTTGTTAACCTCCTGTATTATGCAATTACCAAACTGTTCTCAGGAGATCATTTTAGCATATGGAAGCCCATTAAAATTAACACGAATTACCAGAAAAAAAAGAAAGTATAAAAACAGAATAATTCATATCTCCTTTTTCTGCTTTACCAAGACTCTTTGATGTCTAACTAGTCACAAGAAAGTGTGCATCAGTTAAATAAAACATTAGCTTTAAGCAAGAGATGTCAAGAAATTCTTCTAAATTACTCGTCATGATAGCAGGCTGATGAACACCAAAAAAAATCAGTGTCATGATTGCAAAGGAGTTGTTGACACTTAAGAGCATAAATGAGGGAGCAAAGACCACATTTGAGTACAAACAACATCTGCAGCAATATTCCTGGGTCCTTATGAGGAACTGAGTAATGAGAAGGCTGCTCAGAGATTAGTGGGCCTATGAAAGAGTGACATTATCTAAGAAAATGAAATATACTAGCACAAAACTGTCAGTCAGAAGGCCAAGAACAGGTGTACATGTTTGGTTTTATGTAAAACAAGATAGAAACCTCACAAAAATATCACTTACAGTTAGTTAAATGTTAAACTTTGCTTTATTTTGCTCAGCTTGTTTGAATTGATAAAAATAAAGATGGGACCAGCAAGATGGCTTCAAGTGTTTGGTGAACAAGCCTGGGTGATCTGAATTCAATTGTCAGAGCCCATGTAAAGAGGAAGGAGACAACAAGTTCCACAAAGTTGTCCTCCTATATTCACTTTCGTACAGAAGTACAACACACAGACACCACACACACACACACACACACACATGAAAAATAAAAGAAAATAGTTACTAACTAAATTTTATAAAATTCTTAAAACTCATTTTCTGATTTATCTTGATCTAAAGGCTCATGGCCATGATGAATCCATTAAACCGGTACCACCATCCCTATAAGAGTAATGATTCTACTATATAATAATGCAAAGTTTAATAATGAATTTAAGTTTTCATGAAAATCACCAAAGATTAAAAATCTGCCATCAAATTTGAGTTTCTGGAGAATTTTAAAAATTATTTGAAATATTTTGAACATTTGCATGAAATAAAGTGAAACATTTCATAGCCAAATACCTGTGGTTTGAGGGTTGTAGACCCTGGAAGAACACCTCCTATTGCCATTTTCCAAACCAATATAATGTCTAGTTGCATTTTCAATACTGATTATTATAACCACAGGTAAGTGGAGTTCTAAGCCCTGGTCAAATAACCATCTTTTTTACTATATATGAGGACTATGTCACAGATCCACAAGTGGTCAGAATGCAGAGAACTAGTGACTGTGGGAAGGCCAGCTCCATGTCTACAATGCAACACCTACAGCTATGACTCAAGGAACTTCACTCAAGAGGACAAAGAACACTGGGCCTGGTGCTGCACACCCTTGATCTCAGCTCCCAGGAGGCAGAGGTAGGCAGATCTCTGTGAGGTTGAGGCCACCCCAGTCCACATCATGACTTCCATTGTGTATTGTGATTAGGAAGCCCCTATGGGGAAAAAAAAGAGGCAAAACGTTTTTAAAAAACAAAGGAGGCTTTGATTACATTGAGGAATGATCCCTCCAGACCAATTCCCTCCAGGACTTTAAACATGAAGGGATGCTGGATTTTGTCAAAGGCTTTCTCCACGTCAATTGAGATGATGGTGTGGTTTTTGTCCTTCAGTCCATTTATATGTTTGATGATGTTTATTGATTTTCGTATGTTGAACCATCCCTGCATCTCTGGTATGAATCCAACTTGGTCATGGTGGATGATTTTCTTGATGTGAATCTGTATGTGATTTGCCAGAATCATGGATTAACATACCATCCAAACATATGTGTCTATACCAAAGTAACCTACCAAAACTATTAGTGCTGTTTAAATACCTATATATCTGCTTGTGCTTCATTAGTAGGATAGAAAGGGTATTCCTGGACAAACTGTCAGCCCATGAAAGGAAACAGCCAGAATTGACTAGAGTCCAAGACAACACCTCCAGAGAAAGTAGACTGTTTTACTTTTCATCCACTTGTGCCCCTTTTCTAAGCCTAGGGAACAATCTGTGGAAGAGGGGGCTTGGTAGAATGTAAGGGCTGCGATTGGGGTGAATGGTGAAACTACAGCAATGTAGTCTGGACACTCATTTGATCAACTTGATTGAACATACAAGCCCCCCCTTTCAGGATGGTGGGACCCATGAGCTGTGTGGGTTTGGGCACAACTGCTTGCAAATTGGTTTTACATGAAGGATGCTTGTACTCATAAATTATCACTTATTGCTAAAAAATGAAAAAAAAAAACAGAGAAAGATGCAGGACAGTTATGGCAGAATGCATGATCTGGGATGGGGTGGGGGGGGGGAAGGGAAAGGGAAATATGCCTGAACTGAATTGGAAAATGATGTATGAAATACACAAAGCATCAATAAAAATAATTAAAAAAGGAGGACTGGAGAGATGGCTCAGCAGTTAAGAGCACGGACTGCTCTTGCAGAGGACCCGGGTTTGATCCCCAGCACCCACATGGCAGCTAAGAACTGTCTTTTACTCCAGTTCCAGGGAATCCGACGCCCTCTTCCTACCTCCACGGAATTGCATGACACAGGTGCACCAACCCACATACAGACAGTATACTCATTCACATTAAAAAAAACAAAACAAAAAAAAAACAAAGGATCAGGCTGTTTTCTGTGTTTTCTGTCAGATAACACCTTCTGGTTACGACAGGGAAGTTGCGCCCATGAAATCTTAACTATAAGGTCGTCTAGACAAGAATTGCATAATGGCCTCACCAGTGGGCATGGCAGCACGGATGGGGAGGAATTTCACAAGGTGCTGTCTCTAAATGAAGAAGTCCAGGCAACCAAGGGCGAGGAGAGGCAAATCAGTTCTCGCTAGGGATGAGTTGCCTGCTAGTTATCCAGATCCAAATGGGTAGCTCTAAACACATGTGCTTATTATGAACAACATTAAATGGACTCAGTAGGTAGTGTATCGCAATAATAAAGAAGATGATCATGAAATTAAGGAAATAAGAGGGCATGAGAAGAGCTGGACAGGAAGTGACGGGAATTATGTAAATACGGTGCTCACATATGGGACTCACAAATTTACAATTTTTTTGAGACAGGGTCTCCTTATAGCACCAGTTGGCCTGTAACTCACTCTGTAGACCAGGCTGGCCTTGAACTCACAGAGATCCACCTACCCCAGCCTCCCAAGTGCTAAGCTTAAAGCCATGCACCACCATGCCCAGCTTAAAAATTTACCAATTTAAATCATTAAAATATTTTCACATATTCATTATCCTTTGGTCAGAGAAAAATATATTTCTTCCCTTTTATAAAGAAGAATAGGTTCAGTGAGTTTGGGGCTATTTGATCATTTGTCAAAGAGAAGAGAGAATTAATCTGGTCTTCTGGTGTTAAGTCTACTTTGTAATATTAATATTATGTATTAGTTTTAGTTCTCATTTTATCACAGAATATCTGACAAAAGCTACTCAAGGAAGGAAGGTTTCTTTTGGCTCACAGTTGGTAGGTTCCGTCCATCACTGTAGGGAAGACATGGATACTCAAATGGATCTAACTGGCAACAGGAAGTTAAGGCAGTTGGCCATGTTTAGACCACAATCAGGAAGGAGGGAAAGATGTGTGCTGTTTATTGCACAGCTAGCTTCTTTACTCTCTATTTGTTCAGTCTCTTCTAGTGTTGCCTACATGCAGACTAGGTCCTCTCACCTCAGTTATATCTCTCTGGAAACACGCTGCCAAATGCCAGAGGGGTGTCTCCTAGGTGACAAGATGCATTCAAGTTGGTAATGAAGATTGATCATCGCATATGACATCCTTTGATAGCTTAAATACTACTCTAGGAATTCTTGTCTATAAACACACTGATGGTTGTTTGAAAGTTATTTATTTATTTATTTTTATTTTTGTGATTGTGCATGAACATATGTGTACCTCAGCAGGTGTGTGGAATTCAAAGAACAACTTGTGGGCATTGGTCCTCTCTTTCTACCCTGTGTGCTTCAAAATTCAATCTTGGATTGTTAGGCTTGGCAGCAAGCCTCTCTCTTATGAGCAGAGCCATCTCACGGTCCCTATGTCTATATTTCTAATGCATTCTGTCATCTGTTTAGTCCACACCAGTTGGGCCAATGCAAAATATGCAACTTGAGGGGCTAAGGAGAAGACTCTGTGGATTGAGCACCTCCCATGCAAGTGTGAAGGCTGGAGTTCAGATTGCCAGAACCCGTGTAAAATCAAGAGGTGTGGCAGCCCACCTGTAGGCTCAGCATGTGGGGAAGAGAAACTGGATCTCCAGAGTGAGCCGATTACACAAACTAGATGAAAAGGCAAGGTCCCAGTTCAGCAAGAGGCTCTGCTTCCACATACAAACTCTAGAGAGGTAGAACAGACAAGTAATCTCGGACACACACACAAACACACACACACACACACACATGTACACATACACACTCAGTGTGAATGTGCACACACCACACACACAAATGTATGCAAAAATGCTTCTGAGGAGAGTAATATATATAAGAATGTGGTAGAAGAACTTACCCAGAACAAAGGTACTGCATCTCTCTGGGGCACTGCAGTATTACAGGGGTTTGGACACTAAGGTGGGAAATATTATTTATACTTGAGATTTGGTGTATCAAATAACTAAATATGTAACTGTGTGTACATCATGTCTGCAAGGTACAGATAATGATAATTTTGACCTCTACCACAACAATGCCTACTACATAGGAGGCACTCAAGCAATATTATTTATTAGAAATATTTCCTCTTCTGAGATGTGGCCATGTAGAAATTTTTAACTGTGCCACAAAGGTATATAACATAGTTAATCATTTTACTTCTGTTCACATTATTTGTGAAATATTAGTTTAATCTTGTCATTAACTACAGGCATAATCCATAATTTCAAAGATATTTCTTGGTGCAGTGAATTTGTTCAGAGGCAAACAATGCATGTAAGGAACACAAGAAAGAACTGTGCCAAGGATAATTATGAATGCTGTCCCAATTCAGCCCAACAAACAACTGTCACCTCAGAAACTGTTCTCAGTGTCAGATGGCTGGTGCTCCATGAGCACAATCAATAAGCAAACAAAGCCTTCAGCCTTCAGAAGGAAACACAAACACATCTGCACACAGGTGTGGAGATCATGGGAAATTGGCTTGATTGGTATTACAAGCAGGTTTAGACCAAACGATAAGAGCAGCAGTGAAATTAAACAACTGATTCTTACTATGAACATTCTTCCATTTGTAGTCAGTCACTGGGCTAGCAAATTTTCCCTCTTATATCAATTTAAAGGCATTTCATAGATAAAATAGAAACATCGGCCTGTACACTAAAATCTATAAGGAATTTACATTTTCTTAGCCTTGAATAATCAATACATTGTGAAATGAACCCAATATGATTTTTTTAATTAAAAGGACCAAAATCTGCATAATAGTTAAAAATTCACAATACAACAGCCTATCTGTTCTTGTAAAGACACTATGGAAAGGCTGAGGCAAATATTTTGAAATGCATAAGATATATGCATTACACATTAAAATGAAAAGAATAGTTTCTGTAACAGTCATTGTGGTTTTTAGGCTTTAGAGCTACCAGGGGACCTTTGATTGATGTTCACCTTTAGCGGCTTACATAGTGTTCTTCAAAGCTAGGAGAGGTAGTCTTCAGGCAGAAGGTTTCCAGGTCAGTTTGAGCTCTATTGCTCGAAGTCCTGTCTGAGGTTTGTTCTATCTTCAGCAATAGGGTCTTGTCTTCAAGTTCTGGGAGATAATCAAGGGCTATCACAATAATCTGTGTCATTTGGGGAGTCTCTGGACTACCATGACCAACAATTACAAAGGAGGTTTCTCCTACCAGGCACTGTATTTCTTGCTATATATCTTTTACCTATACACACACTTTCATGTGCAGATAATGGAAACATATTTGTCAGCAGCCTTTTGAACTAATACACTTCTTTCTGTTTTTTTTTTTTAAACAACCTAAACATTTGTCTCTCCTCTATCTCCCTGCCTAACTCTCCCTTCCCAGTTAAAATGCCCCCATTTCCCTCATTTCCCCCTTGATAATACCTGTCTTCTATGATGCCATCTCTGTTGAGCTTCTTCTTTACCTTTAACCCGATGGCTTCTTGAATAAACATCCCTTTTCCCTTCACAGTTAAATATCCCCATTTTAAACCTGTCACCCTTGATAACAACAGTCTTCTACTATCCCTTTATCTCTCCAGGTCCTTTCCCTCTTTACCTTCAATGTTTCTTTGCATTTCCCTGGATTTGAAACCTGCTCAATTGGAGAGAATTCACATGCAAGGCTGTAAACACAATCAAATACACAGCTGGAGAGGTAATAGATTTTAAAGAAAACCATAGATCTGTCACACCGCTAGAAAAACTAAATTTCTTTATGTTAAATATGGATCATATTTATAGATAAGTATGCCAGTCATAACTCATCAATTAAGTTACTTTTTTCAATAGATGGAGACTATTACAGAGTTCCACTGTAACAGCCTCTTATCCCACACAGAAAATAATTGTCTGTGGGATGTCCAATCCAAAGTGACACATCAGCAATGGAACCTCTAGACCTAAGGCTCGCAGAACATAGCAGAAGAGGTACTGGAGAAAACACTAATTTGCCTCTCAACTCTTACCAGTGAAACTCCCTCATGCAATAAAATACAATGAACATAAAATGCAACAACTAGCTAAAGGATAGAGAGTAAGAGTGTGCAGAGTATGGATGCTTGGACAGGACTCCTATATTAAACTCCACCCACACTGGACTCAGGGACTATTGCAGAAGGTGAGGCAGCAAGCTTGTCAGAGCCAGGGGAGTAAATGCATGAACATAAGGAAACAGTCTTACAACTCCTGAGACCTTGTTCATGTGAACTTACAATAATGGTGACAGCACACACAAGATCGATGCAAACTCAGTCCGACAAAAGTCAGCATAAAATTGAGGAAATAGGCAGGAAGCCACAAGTTAAGTAAGGAGCTATTGGCAGTTGCTCACTCCTGGCTAAAGGAAAGTTGGTCTTTAAGAGGGAAGTTTTAGGTACACAAACTTGTCCCGATAGGCCTTAACATATATGACAATGCATGAAGTCCTGTGAGCAGTCTATGGGGGATATATACATAGGGAAATGGGGGGGGGTAAATATGGTTAAGATATATTGTATGAAATTCAATAAAATATATTTAATTTTTTTAATTAAAAGAGTAAATGAAAATATAGGTTGGAACGCACATGCCCAGAAATCTTCCAGGCCACATCCAAATCATTAAAGACAATAAAACCAGAGCATACCATTAATCTATGTTAAAACTCAATCCTGTACCTACAAATTCTCTATCAGAATGCCTGGCATTTAACTCAGTGTTGTCCTTATCCTCTGGTGCAGATACAGTAGTATTTTAAAATATGTTTAACAAAAGATATTTGGCATACTCTAAACTGGCAAAAAAAAGTCATATTTGTGATTACAAGTTAAGTAACACGATCCTGAATTTACTGCTTTACATTGATGTGAGCTAATAAAGGGAGCTGTGGGAGGACGGTATACAGGGTCCCTACAAATTCCTTTACTTAGTATCAGCAGTGTGTCATGAATCTGAGTGCATTGGTTACTACTTTAAACTTTGGCTGCCTGTTTCCTTACAAAGAGAAAAAAAAATAGGAAATCTAAGTGAGTAAGACAAGTTTATAGCTCTTACATGTGCTCATCACTTCTACTGTAAATCAAATATTCAATTTCAGGCTTATACATTTATAGATATCGTACATTTTCTCAAATATAATATCAAGTATAAGCATGTGAATTGTTTTCACATAGAACAACTTTTAATCATTATAAAAGCTATCAGATTACTAACATCTTGAAGAAAACTAAAATATAACTCAAAAGGTCAGTCACCAAGAATTTCAAAGACTTAACTTTATTCTATGCTGAATTAATTTTGAAAAATATGAGTTGATCTTACTCAATATCAAGAGAAAAAACAGGATTGAAGCTTTCATTCTATTGCTAGTGAAAAATACAGATGAGAGGGATACATTCATTATAATTTTTCTGCGTCAATTTATTAGGAAAATTAAAAATATTGAAATATTAATAAAATATGCTCATTTATTTTGTAGCAATAGTATTCATTTCTATAGTTTAAATCTAATAAAATTCTATTCAAAATACAAAGTAATTGAATTTTTCTAAACTAGTCACTGTATTATCCTTGCAAGAAACCTACTATCTTCAACATATTTATCGAACACAGTCTTGTGGAGAATTTACAGCTCAAAGAATACAGTATCTACAGGTGCACATGTACCTTGACTATAGAAAGAATAATGGTTACTACAGAAACTGTTATATGCCCAGTCCATAAATGTTTTAGATTTTGCTACAATACTTTAGAGTGGGATAATATATACTAAAATTATATGCATTGAGAAATAAACAGTTTGTTCCAATAAAACACATATATTAAGTAGAATGGAAAGGTACTAAAGAAATATTGTTTCATTCCTGGGAAAATTTACCTGGGAGATTCCTAAGTGAAAATTATCTTGTCTTTTCTTGATATAGGGGTTCACCGTATAGCTGTTGGCCTGGAACTTGCTACATAGACCAATCTTGCCTGAAACTCACAGAGATTGCCCTGTCTCTACCTCTTGAGTGCTAGGATAAAGGCTTTTGAAGTCAGTTCTAAGAAAATTCCTTGCTTGGTTTCTTAAAAAATCAACATAATCTTCATAATAAACTCTTTGGTTTTTGCTGTACCCCATTATTTTAATTTATTTTTTCTTGATGCCTAATATAACACATATAAATGTCGTATGGCCATCAAGCCATCAAGCCAGAGAATCTGAAATTCCAAATACTCATTTCATGTCAGCTTCTCCAAATAACAAGAGTTCAGGCGAGTGAGGCATCCCAAGCCACTAAGCTTGCAGCATGCAATCTACTTCTCCTCATAGTCATGGCTTCTGTTGTGTTTTGTCATGTTTGTCCTTCAGAAAAGAAGTATGTCCTCATAAGAGGAGGAAGAATTCACCCTCTTGACTAATTCTTAGGGGAGGATACAGTACTCATAATCTTGTCTTCTAAGGATATATTTTATTTCTTTTTAAAAATAAACATTTTACTTATATTTGTTTTATGTGTATAAATATTTGGCCTGCATGTATGTATGGGCACCATATGAATGTAATGCCCTAGAGGCCAGAAGAGGGTGGTAGATCCAAATAGTCAGCCATTATATGGGTGCTGGGAATCAAGCATGGGTTCTCTGTAAGAGCAACAAGTACTCTAAAGCATTGACCCATCTCCCCAGACCAAAAAGATCTATTTTCTATACACTGGATCTAAAATTAAATATCATGCTCTTAAGCATGTCAGCCAAATCAATGATTCTTACCGTTACTGAAGCATTTCTGAAGATAAATGATTGGTTGAAATGATCTTAATGACTAATTTGAAAGAAAATTAAAACCAGAAATTTTGATTTATTTATTAATAAGTAATATGGAGGACAGAAGTGTGTTTATAATATTAATATTTTTACTATTCTCCATGTTCTTTTACAAATTAAAACTCAGGATCAGTAAAAATATCACTGTACTTTTTTTTGGGCAACAACATTGTTTAATTTTGACAACAAATTTGACCAAGTAACAAAGTGAAAAAATTCTGCACTGAGTCTAAACCATAGCTTCTAAAATTTTAGTTGGGAACCCTATCTGGGGTTGAGTAACTGAATGCTTTGTTGGTGCAAAAGCATAACTCTCTCCTCAAAGGGGTTAAGAGATAATTTATTCTGGATCCAAATATGAGTGACCATGGCCCAGGAACACAGATTAGGTTTCCCCAATTACCACATTCCACAATGATAAGAGTTGCATTACAATTTTATAGTAACAGAACAAAGAAAAGTCATAAATCAAGACATCTTTCAAATATTGGTGGATATATTCAGGAGGCGGGTCATAGCAAAGCAGGGGGTTTCCTGCTCTAGGTCTCAGATGCTATCTGCGGATATTCTTAGCTTTTTGACTGATGCCATCTGGCGGTCTGCTAAGTTAACACATTTCAAAAGGTTTTTGGTTTGGGGTTTTTGGGTTTTTTTTTTTTTTTTAATCTGTTAGGTTTAGGATGTTAGGTTAGATAGAGAAGTGGGAAAAGAGTGGCTATTTAGAGGGGGAAAGAGGGCACAAGATAAAGTGTAACTAGGCTCTGAATCTGCAGCATTCCAAACTCTCCACCGTTATTGAGGTGCTAATCAGTTGATTAAACTTGCAGAAAGCCCAGTCCAAGTTACTGGATTTTGTTTGCTTGCTTGTTTGTTTGTTTTCTGGGAACTTTGTTCACAGTTTCATGAAAAACTTAGTAAAAGTAAAAAGTCTCTGAACATGAAATAACAAAAAAATTAATAAAGAAATGAGACCTGTAATGAATCTGAAGGGTTTATGGAAGAGTTTCCCTCTGTTGAATCTCATTGCTACACTAAAACTTTGGCTTAGAGCACAGAGCATGAGCACTTTGTACCTCTTTTTATTTTTTTAAAAGAATACTTTTATTGATGATTTGTGTATTTCATACATTATCTTTCAGTCCTTTGGACTTTGGATACATTCCTCTCTCCCCGCCCCACCCCCACCTCACACCAGTTCATGCCTTCTGCTATACATGTCTTGCATCTTTCTCTCAGTCTTCTAAAGTTTTTCACTGCAGAGTCTTGTTGTTTGGGCAGGATTAAACCATATCAGTCAGTTCTTTGAGCAGGTCTTTTTGTTGTTCTTGTTCCCTCCCCTTTGTACTGTTCCAACATATGCCTATATAACCATCGCATAGGCATCAAAATTATGAACTCCAAGAATATCCTATATGTTAATTCGAAAATATGTTTAGGCATTCACATTTTCCCCTTTAATTTTATATTACTCTAAAACATGAATACAGACCAACACATATACAGTACAATGTCTGAAAATAAGTGTTAGGCCAATTCTAGAGACTGTTAAGAGATTCACATTATAACAGCACAGTTGTTTCCAATAAAAAGAAATATAACAATAATGTTGTTCAGCTTGCCTTTCAAATGGGGATTTGGTGTTAGCATCCACAATTGAGGGAAACCATTCACTGTTTGTTTTTCTGGGACTGTGTTACTTCACTTAACATAATGGCTTCCTGTTCTGTACATTTACCTGCAAAGTTTTTCCTGACATCTTTACTGCTGAGTACCACATTTTCTCTATCCACTCACTGTTTGAGGGGCATTTGGGTTGGTTCCAGCTCTTCACTATTGTGAAGAGAGTTGCAATAAACATAGATGTGCATGTATCTTTGTGGCAGGATGAGTCTTGTGGGTATATACCCAGGAGTGTATGACTGGATCAGGTGGTAGGCTCATTTTCAGTTTCTTAAGAGTTCTTCACACTGATTTCCATAGGGGCTGCATGAGTTTGCAACCCACCACCAGTGGACGAATGTTCCCCTTTCCCCCGCAACCTCTCCAGCATTTGGTGTCTTGTTTTCTTGATTTTAGCCAGTCTTATGGGAGTGAGATGATATCTGAGTGTTTTAATTTGCATTTCCATAATTATTAATGATGTTGAACACTTTTTAGGATGTTTCTCAGCCATCTTTACTTCCTCACCACTGAAGTCTCTGTTGAGCTGTTTACTCCATCTTTTGAGTAGGTCATTTGTCTTCTTACTTCTTTGCTTTTTGAGTAGTCTATATGTTCTGGATGTTAATGTTCTGTCAGATGTATCACTGGTGAAGGTTTTCTCACACTCCGTGGGTTTTATTTTAACTTCCTTGATTATTTTTTTCCTTGTACAGAAGCTTTTGGGTTTGATGAGGTCCCATTTGTCAAGTGGTGACCTTATTTCCTGTACAGCTGTAGTTTGATTTAGAAAGTCTTTTCTTATGCCTACATCTTGTAGGTTGCTGCCAACTTTTTCTTCTATCACCTTCAAGGTTTCGGCTTTCAGGTTGAGATCTTTGATCCACTTGGAGTTGATTTTTGTACAGGGTGAGAGGTAGGGGTTTAATTTTGTTCTTCTACAAATGGTGATCCAGTTTTGCTAACAACATTTGCTGAAGATGCTATCCTTCCTCCATTGAGCTTTTTTGGCCCCTTTGTCAAATATGAGGTGGCTGAAATTATATGAATTCCAGTTTGGATTTTCAATTTTGTCCCACTGGTCAATGGCTCTGTTTTTGTGACAGTACCAGGCTGTCTATATGACTATAGTCCTGTAATATAGCTTGAAGTCTGGTAAAGCAACCCCCCTCCCCTTTATTGCACTTTTCACTCAGGGTTGCTTTAGCTATTCGGGGTCTTTTGTTTTTCCATATGAATTTAAGGATTTTTTTCCAAGTCTGTGAAGAAATTTATGGGGATTTTGATTGGGATTGCATTGAATCTGTATATCAATTTGGGTACAATGGACTTTTTAATAAATTAATTTTCCAATCCATGAGCGTGGGAGGTCTTTCCATCTTTTGATGTCATTTTCAATCTCCTTCTTCAGGGGTTTAAAATTTTTGTTATAGAGATCTTTGGTGTCTTTGGTTAGGTTTGTTCCCAGGTATTTATTTATTTATTTTATTTTTTTAGGCTATTGTGAGTGGGAAGGTCTCCTTTTATTCCTTCTCCAATTGCTTATTGTTGTTGTAAAGAAAGGCTACTGATTTTTCTAGGTTAATTTTGTATCTGGCCACTTTATTGAAACTCTGCTTGTTTCTAGGAGTTTTCTGGTGCAGTTTTTAGCATCCCTTAGGTAAACTATCATGCCATCATGCCATCTGCAAAAATGGATACTTTGACTTCCTCTTTTCCAATTAGTACTCCTTTAATTTCCTTTTCTTGTCTTATTGTCCTAACAGGCATTTCAAGCATTTCAAGGGGTGGCAATAAGGGGCAGCCTTGCTGGGCTCCTGCCTTTAAGGGGAATGCTTATATTTTTTCTCCATTTAGGATGATGTTGGCAGTGGGCTTGTTTTATATGGCTTTGATTATACTTAGGAAGCTTCCCTTCAGTCCAATTCCCTCTAGAACTTTAAACATGAACTGATGATGGATATGCTTTGACAATTCAAAGGCTTTTTCTGCATGAATTGAGGTGATCATGTGGTTTTTCTCTTTCAGTCTATTTCAGTGTTTTATGATATTTATTGATTTACATATGTTGAACCATCCCTGCATCTCTGGCATGAATGCAACTTGATCATGATGGATGATCTTTTTGATATGGGTCTGGATGTGATTTGCAAGTATTTTGTTGAGAATTTTTGCATCTATGTTCATTAATGAGATGGATCTATAGTTTTCTTTTTTGGTTGTATCTTTGTCTGGTTTTGATATTAGAGTGATGGTGGCTTCACAGAAGAAATTTGGGAGATTTCCCTCTGTTTGTATCCTTCTGAACAGTTTGAGCAGTAATGGTTGTAAGACCTTTTTAAATGTGTTATAGAATTCTGGTGCAATGTCCAAGGAAGTCAAAAGAGGGTGTCAAATCCTCTGTATCTGAAGTTAATTGTTGTTAGCCACCATGTAAATGCTGGAAACTGAACTCTGCTCCTTTGCAAGAGCAGCCTATGCTCTTACCTGCTGAGTCATCTCTCTAGCCCCTATTATAATTCATACTTGAAGTGTTTTTACTGCACATAAATGGCTTCCTAAGCATAAAAACACAAGAGTTTAATAGTAGAAAATAAATCATTTTAATATTTCTTCTACTATTCAGCAAGTTAAATTAGAAAATTTTGGGGTTGGACTGCGCTAGTATGATTGACTGTAAAGCATGATTGACTATAAAAAATTGTATTCCATGCTGGCAAGGATGTGGAGAAAGAAGAATGCTCATTCACAGCTGGTGGAAATGCAAACTCATGCAACCATTATGGAAAGCAGTGTGGTGAACTAAAAACTAAAAATTAATCTACCATATGATCTTGTTATACCACTCCTTGGGATATAACTGAAGGCTTAATCCTACTCTACGGATACCTGTACATTTACTTTGTTATTGGTCTTTTACAATATGTAAGAAATGGAAGCAAACTAAATGTCTCTCAATTGATGAATGGATAAAGAAAATGTGGTACATTTACACAATGGAGTACTTACTCAGTGTTAAGGAAAGATACAGTTATTAAATTTGCAGGTATGGGGCTGGAGAGATTGTTCAGTGGTTAAGAGCAGCGATTGCTCTTGCAGAGGACCTGGTTTCAATTCACAGCACCCACATGGTGGCTAAGAAGCGTCTTTAACTCCAGTTCCAGGGCAATCTGACACACTCTTCTGACCTCCGTGGCATTGCACGACATGGGTGCAACAACCTAAATGCAGACATTATACTCATACACATAAAAATAATAAAGAGATTAAAAAATTAAAAAAATATATTTAAAAAAATTTGAAAGTAAATGGATGGAACTAGAAAATGTTTATACTAAGTGAAGTAACACAGAAAGCAAGTGGTGTACATTCTCCCTCATGTGCAGCACCAATCCCTTATATATGCATACATACCCTGATGTAGCAGCAGGGCAACAAAAAGGAGGCACAGAGGTACAGGAAAAGAAAGAGTCCAGAAGAGCAGTATAGTAGGGAATGGTTATTACCAAAAGGGAGATGGGGAAAATGGAGACACTCAACAGAGAAGGAGAAGGGAAAAACACACAAGGAACTTGGGGGGATAAACAGAAAAAAAGGTCTCAAGAGAGGGGGAACAACAGGTGACAGGAATTATCAAGAGGAAAATGGGGGGAATGAAGACACTTCAACTGAGAAGGGAGGAGGTAGGTCAGACACACAGAGAGAAATTGGAGAGATAAATAAAGCTTGGGTGATATAAAAGGTCATAGGGAAATTTATTAATCCATCCGCCACTGAAAAATATGCACATGTATACCTGAAGGATAAACCTCTCAAGTGGTTGGCCATAGTTTAAGTGACTCCCAAAACAACACAGGCTATTTCCGCAGCCCTTGATTACCCTTCAGAACGTATAGTTATGACACTAGTGCTGAAGAAAGGATATACTCCAAACAAGGGACTTGGAGCAATGGAGCTGAAACTGACCTGGAATCCTTCTCCCTGAAGACCAGCTCTCATAGGTCTCGAGGATAGTATGCAAGGAGAAAACCAATCAAGGGTCCAGACCAGGCATAACACCCAATAGTCATAGTTACTAGCACAGAAAGCTACTTCTATTAGTATACTAGTGGCACTCTTATGTAGGGGGGGAATCGACATCTATCTAACTGGACTCAAAACCCTCTCATTGTGAGGGAACTCACAGGTGGCACTACAAATGTAATCAAATACATAAGGCTGGAGAGGACATAGACACTAGGGAAAATCCTAGCTTTGTCATATCTCTAGACAAATTATATTTATTCCATATGTCAAATATGGATCCCCATATTTACAGACAAATGTGCCCTTCACCACTCATCAGTGAAGCTTCTTTTTTCAACAAATGGAGATGATTACAGAGTTCCACAAATGGTCACACTCAGAGAATATATATCCGAGAGATGCTCACAGACAGCTGTATCTGTCAAAGTTTAGAGTGTACAGAGTATGTAAACCTGGATAGGACTACTATGACTCAGTTACCATTGAAGAAAAAGAGTTAGAAAGGTTGTAAGAGCCAGGGTTGGTTCAAGAAAATAAGGAAACAGATTTCATGACACTGGAAACTTGTTCATAAGACCTTACAACAATGCTGACAGCATGGCCACAATCCATGTCTACTCAATCAATCAAAAACTCAACACGGAACAGGGGAAATGGGCAGCAGGTCCCAACTCTAGCAAAGGAAGTATTGGCAAATGATTACTGCTGGATGAGGTAGAGTAGATCTTCTTTAAAAAAGTGCCTAGCTGGTGCTGACGTAGGAGTCTTGCTTGACTCAAGGAGACCTATATTTGCTTTATTGGTTTAGTGGCCTTTGGTAACACTCTCTGGCATTCCAGAGACCATCTGTGTACTTGCAAGTGCGGTCTCCATACATCTTTCCCATGTTTACATCAGGTTTTCAACAGCAGGGCCTTATCGCCTCACTTCCTGCAGATATCCCAGTTTGGAGGCAAAGAGCCTTTACCTTTTGTGGGGGCTTGGATCTCCTGGCCAACATCTCCTTGGTAGAATAATCCATTGTTGATGTCAGAGCTCCTGTATTAATATGTTTTGCTTAAGTGCGTAGCTTAAGGAGACTTTAGCATTATATTTGGTTCTGAAAAGAGAATAATCCTTTTCACAGTGTCTATGTCCATTAGTTAATTAAAGAAGGCAGTTTTACCAATTTTACAAGAGAATACCTCTATAACAGCTGGCTCCAATCTACATATGTCTGTATATCCCAAATCTAATTGGCTATAAGCTCTCTCCTTGGAGGAATAACCCATGGCTAATGCCACAAGCTTACATCCTCTAATGGTTAGGAGATGTTATAAACTGCAGGAAGACCCTGTCTTACCTAACAGAAGAAAATGTAATTCATGGATTAACATACCATCCAAATATCTGTGTCTATAACAAAGTAACCTACCATAACAATTAGTACTGTTTAAATACCTATATATCTAATTGTGTGTGCTTCATTAGTAGGATTGAAAGGCTATATATTATACTGTCTAAATACCTATATATCTAATTGCGTGTGCTTCATTAGTAGGATTGAAAGGTTATGCCTGGACAAGCTGGCAGCCCATGAAAGAAAACAGCCAGAATTGACTAGAGACCAAGACAACAGCTCCAGAGAAAGTAGACTGTTTTGCTTCTCATCCACCTGTGCCCCTTTTCTAAGCCTAGGGAACAATCTGCGGAAGAGGGGGCCAGGTTCTGTGGAACACTATGAAAAGAATCAAACCTCATCATAGGTAAAGAGGAAGGACAAGAATCCCAAGAGAATGGTATTGATGATTTCAACAGAATATAGATGAAAACTTATCCACAAACTAAAAAAAAAAGGCAAAATACAAATACAAGAAGCATAGAACTCCAAACAGACAAGATACAGAAAAGAAATTCTCCAGCCCATCATAGTTAAAATGTAGACACCAAGACAAAAAACAAAAAATTCCTTAAAACCAAGAGAAAAAAACAAGTAACCTTTAAAGGGGAACCTATCTGAATTACAACTGAATTCTCAATGCCAACTATGAAAGGAAGAAGACGTGGAGCAAAGCATTCCCAGTGTTAAAGGACAATAAATGCATCCAGGATTACTTTACCAGCAAAAATGTCAATTATAAGTTGAAGGAAAGAGAAAACTTTTCCATGACATAAACAAGTTGAAAGATACATGTCAGAAAACCATCTTCATGAATATTTGAAGATCTCAATGGACAGAAGAAAGGAGCACCATCCCAGGCACTAGAAAGAGAAATCATAAAAGCATAACTGCAGAAGTAGAAGTAACCAACTGCTAAATGGATAAGTAAGGCCAAAGGAAGCAACAAACCTATCAGTCATTAACCTTAAATATTAATGGACTATTCTCCCCAATCAAAAGACATAGACTGGGAGATTGGATATAGTAAACAGAACCTTTATGCTGTCTACAAGAACACATCTCACTCTCAAGGAAGAACACTAAGTGAAAGGATGGAAAATTATTCCAATCAAATGGTACCTATAAGAAAGTAGGTGTTGCTATTTTTATATCAGACAAATATAGACTTCAAGGAAAGAAATCAGAAGAGAACAGAGGCCATTTTATTATTTATCAAAGGAACAATTTCAAGAAGATTTCACAATTATGAATTGTTTGCCAACTCTGGCATGCCAAACTTTATAAAGACAATTTCACAGGACAAGTCACAATNTTGGGGAAATGGCTCAGAAGTTGAGAACACTGGCTGCTCTTGCAGAGGGCCTGGTTGATTCCCAGCAATGTCTAAACCTTTGGACTCCAGTTTCACTCTGACCTGGGTGGTACTGCATGACATGAGTCACTTACGTACAGGCAGTAATACTCTCACAAAAAAATAAAAAATAAATAAAATGTATAAAAGTGGAGTTTAAATTTGTTCAACTACGCAAAAAATAATACAAGACTTTGTGCCCCCTCAACAGGTGAATCACCACCAACCAAGTCGTACCACGTCTCCATTAATACTCAACCACCCGCACCTTAAGAAATGGTCGATGCACCGGCCCCGAATCAAGGTGATCCAAACAGGACAACACCCGCCATCGGCAGCAACTAAACACTGCAGCCTCTCAACTGCGCACATGTATCTCTGGATACCCTGAGGTATTAGGCAGTTCTCCCTGCACACTTTCTTTAGGCTGATCATTTTAATCCCACCCTGGCAATTCTTACTCATGGATCTCCCAAAAAACTTGGTCCAGCCTCTCTTCCGCCACACATCCAAGCCTTCATCGCTCCTGCTTCTACAACGGGCCCTCCACTTCAGCGCGAACATTCCTGTGTACAATCGCTCCGGATGGGTCCCAAATCTTCTTCAACAACCAATCTTGATGGAATATTCCATTCATGGCTTCCAGCTTGGCAGTGGCATGCTCCAACCCGCGGACTCCCGGCCAAGGTTCTGTAGCCGCCAAGTATGGCTGGACCTTCCTTGACAACATCGTTGCCTGGGTTACTGAACCTGAATAAACACCATGTAGTGTGGATTTGCGTGCAGGTCATCTGTGGTTTGCTGTCATCTTTCAAATGGATTTAAATTTTTCACTCTAAATCCTGAGATGAATGCTCCTGGCATAATCTCCTCGGTCATAACATCTCCGTACTCGTAATTTGCCATCAGGGCTTTGTTCTTGCTTTTCCTGGATACAGTGTGCTTGTCTATCTCTTTAAGGCCCTGATATTTCTTTGCAAGCCATTTACTTTCCTTCTTCTACATACTCTCAACTTCCCCCTTTTGCTGGACAAAAACTGCCTTATAATCAGCTTTTTCTCATGGTCCTTACTGGGTAAATGTAGATTTCCGTAACCAAACCACAGTCTGCTTATTATGCTGTATTGTCTTCTCCTAAAGTTTGTCTAGACACCTTATTATGGAAAGATAAAGATTTCTTTATCTTTCCATAATAAGGTGTCTAGACAAAGACAAAATATAGACAAATTATTTTTGCAACATTAGGCGAGCGAAAGACTCAATTCCACTTCCCCAGGTAAAGTCCTTTATTACATCAGAAGCCCTTATTGACCTAGTCATTTTCTATTTGAATTTCTTTTGACATTCTGTTCCTCAGATAACCCAACAGAATCACATTACAGATCTGCTTAAAGCGTCTTGTGCTACCGGCATTCTATATCCAGAATATTTCTTTTTTTTTTCTGACATCTTTGGTTAAATAGATTTTTTTTGTATTTCATACACATCATTCTATCATATTTGATCCCCTCCCTTATTTTCAGCACCACAAACAAACTCCACCAATACACACACACACACACACACACACCACACACACATACATATATATATTATATATTATATATCTAGTATATTATATATATATATAATCCCTAAATACCCTTTTCGCTATAGGCCTATCCTCCATCAAACCCTAAGCCTGGTCTCAGCCTCTCAACAGTCTCACCAAACTACTGTATTAGCCACTTACCCACAACGCACTGGGTTGCCATACTCCCAAGGTAAGTGGGTTTTCTACCCACTTCCCCATGTTCATATTGGGAATTTTTTCTGGCTTGAGCTTAGGTGTGACTTATGCAATTTTGTCATAATTGTTATGGGTATATATAAGTAATTAACTACATGACTAGAAAACTATTTCCTTTCCCTTCCCTCCACCCCACCCTAACCCCCATCCCAGTCATGCATTCTGCCATAAACATTTCTGCATCTTCTCGTTTTTTTTTGTTTTGTTTTGTTTTTCATTTTTTTTTTAACAATAAGTATAATTTGTGATTTACAAGCCATCCTTCATGTAAACCCAATTTGCAAAGCAGTTGTGGCCAAACCTACAAGCTCATAGGGTCTCCATCTATCCAGAGGGGGGCGTGAGTTGTTGTTCAATCAAGTTGTATCAAATGAGGTGTCCAGTACTATATTGCTTAATTTCACCATCACCCCAAAATCGCAGCCCCTTACATTCTACTGTGGTTGTTCCACTTTTGTGTATTTTTTAAATTTTTCATAATCTTTCCTTGAGGTTTTTAGTTTTTCTGTGTTATCTTCCAGGTCTGATATACTTTGTTCTGCTTCCTCCATTCTGCTTCTGAGGCTTTTTCCATTCCTTTCCTCTTGATTGGATGCCTGTTTGATTTCCTTTTTCATTTCCTCTTCTGATTTCTTTAGTGTTTCTACTTCTTTATGGAGCTTCTCAATCTCTTCCTGCAGCTCTTTTCTTTGCTGATTGGTTTCCTTATCTTTTTCAGCATGGGATCTTTTCAGTGTTTCTACTTCCTTCTGGAGTTTGTCATTCTCTCTCTCTAAGTTCTTCTCTCTCTTTCTGAGTTCTTCATTCTCTTTTCTTAGTTCTTTGATTTGCTCTTTGTAATCTTGTAGTTCTTTAAGTATGTTCACAATTTTGTTTCTGATATCTGTGTCCTGGGGCATCCCCAGGGGGATCCCAATGTAGGAATCTTCCATAGGGTTGGTAGAGCTTGGTGTGGAATTATCCTGCCCCTTTCCCATGTTGTCTCTTCTTCGTGTTCCTGGAATATGGGCTTTTCCTTGCCTGTATTCCAATGTGAGTCCCAAATGCCTCTTCACTGTGTTGAAGGCTTGCTTTTCTTGCCTTCTTCAGATGCCTTCATAATCCCAGTTGGTGGGGGGTAGGGGTGGGGAGGGGGGCATCGCGCTTTAGCCTGCACCCCCAGTACCTACACTTCAGCTGTGGGAGATCTCAGATCTCAAGACTCACACAACCCTACCTTTTATACTAGCTCGGAGGATAACTCTGCCCCACAGCCACAAAAGCCAATTAAGTCAAAGACAACTGGATTAATGGATTAACTAGAAATTGACATAAAGTTAATTTTCTTACATAAATTTTAACTCCATTATCATATAAGCAGGTATTGAAAAATCTAAATCCATAATACATTACACTATCTTCATACATATCATTATTATCCACTAGCATATCAACCAATACTATAAATCCATTATACTTGACAATAACCTTAATAATCAGACCCTTACTTAACTACCACTAGTCTATTCTTAACTACAATTTAATTCATGATTCTAAGACATATCTGCATTACATAGGCATATACCATCACAGTCATAAAACTTTCTCCTCCATATGACTATCCCTCTCCGCATGGGGTCCCTTAATCTACCATCCTCTCTGAAACCAACAACCCGCCCACCAATGCCCCTCTTCTCACTCTGGGCCCATTTAACTTGGGGGTAGCTAACTATGATCTTTACAAGACATCTGGTTCTTATTATTTTCAGGGCCATTTTAATGTGTTATTGTCCATACGTTCCCCTTAAATAAGACATCTCGATGGATTCGTGTCTAATCAGCCTATGACCAACATAACTGTGGTGTCATGCATTTGGTATCTTTTATTTTTAGGATGCTGTGACTCAGCATAGCCGTCAAGGCTTGAGAGAGCCAATTCTATTGTAGTCGTACGTTTTTGCCATCCAGTCATCATGTAATTGGACTTATTATTCGGTACTCTTTCTCCACACTCAACCCAATGATTACATTAGGATTAATGCTTCAAGGACATATAATATATTCTTCACCATCCCCATTAGGAGATCACCCCTTCATAATAAATAAAAGCCATTGCTTTCCAAACCCCCCATACCCACCACATCACCACTCTAGTGATGCTTACAAAATTTTTCTAGCCAAACCCCCAAAACTAAAAAATTNGAGCTGACCCAAGAATTTTGGAGATGCCATGAGTATAGAATCCTGCAAGAAATCTCTATGCAATAAATGAAATCAGCCTAAAAGAAAGTGTGCAAGGAGATCCTGCCTAATCTCCTCAGAGATAGAATCAGAATTCCATGTGCGAATGTCTGGCCCAGAGCTACAGTGTTTAATGTCTGCCTGCTGGGGTTGGATCTCACTTGTCCTGTCACTCCTTGCCATGATCACCTTGATTCCCTCATGCAATGACCATTTCTCTTATATCGTTTTATATTAAAACTGTGTACCTTGAGTTTTTGTTTCCCTTAGGGTCACAATCAATAATTTATTTTACCTCAGAGGAGGCACTTGTAGTTTTGAACAAATTTAGAACTCACTTTTTATACATTTTATTTATTTTTTATTTTTTTGTGTATGAGTGTATTGACTGCATGTACGTAAGTGCACTCATGTCATGCAGTACCCCCAGAGGTCAGAAGAGAACATCAGATACCCCTGGAAATGGAGTTCCCAAGAGGTTTAGCCACCATATGGGTGGCTAATCAAATCCAGGCCCTCTGCAAGAGCAGCCAGTGTTCTCAACTTCTGAGCCATCTCTCCAGCCCCAAAGTTGAAACTTTTAAGACTATTGACATTGAATTGATTATATTTTGCATTATGAGTTGAGGATGACACTTTTGTGATGTCCAAGCTGGAATGTTATGATGTAAAATTATATGATTTAAATATCAAGTTGATGAGTAGTAGACTTGTAATAATTTCTTTTTTTAATCTCCCATAAGGAATTTTATTGACAAAGACCATCAGACAAGCTGGAAAGGACATGATCCAACCTTATTAGCTGCCTATAAGTTATGCAGTGAGCCTCAGATTTCCTGCTTTTGTGAGCTGTCAACCATGCTGGGGCAGGTTTGGTGATATAGCTGTGTCCAAGTCATTTCTGCTCCTGTACCCTAACACTCAATATCTATCTATCTATCTATCTATCTATCTATCTATCTATATATATATATATTCCNTGTGTGTGTGTGTGTGTGTGTGTGTGTGTGTGTATTGGGTGGAGTTTGTTTGTGGTGCTGAAAATAAGGGAGGGGATCTAAATATAATCAGGATATATTGTATGAAATTCACAAAAATTCTATTTACAAAGTGTCAAAAAAGAATATTCTGGATATACATGCCAGGTAAGCACAAGACAGCTTTAAGCAGAACTTAATGGTTGATTCTGTTGGGTTATCTGAGGAACAGAATGTCAAAAGAAATTCAAATAGAAAATACTAGGTCATAAGGCTTCTGATGGTAATAAGGACTTTACTGGGAAGTGGAATTGAAGCTCTTTGTGCTATATGTTGCAAATAATTTGTCTATATTTTGTCTTTGTCTAGACACCTTATTATGGAAAGATAAAGAAATCTTTATCTTTCCATAATAAGGTGTCTAGACAAACTTTAAGAGAAGACAATACAGCATAATAAGCAGACTGTGGTTTGGTTACGGAAATCTACATTTACCCAGTAAGGACCATGAGAAAAAGCTGATTATAAGGCAGTTTTGTCACAAAAGGAGGGAGTTGAGAGTTGTAGAAGAGGAAAGTATGCTTGCCAAAGATATCAGGGCCATTAAAGAGAAGACAAGCACACTGTATCAGGAAAAAGCAAGAATCAAAGCCAGAGATTATGCCAGGAGCAGGAGATATTCCACCCAGTTCAGGATTTAGAGTGAAAAATTTAAACTCATTTGAAAGATGACAGCCAAACCACAGGATGACCTGCACAGACAAATCCACCTACATGGTGTTTTATTCAAGGTTCAGTAACCCAGGCAAACACTGATTGCTACAACTGAAGTCCAAGGAGGTCCAGCCACTACTTGAGCTGGCTACAGACCTTGGCCTTAGGCATGGTACGCTGGGTTTGTAAGCATGCACAATGCAAGCATGGAGCCATGAATGGAATATTTCCATCAAGATTTTGAATGAAGATTTGGGACACCAGGCATTGTACAGCAGGATGTTTCCCTGAATGGAGTCCCTGAGAAGGCAATGCATGAAGCTATGAGTGTGAAGTCTAAGGTGCAAGGGAGCTGACCCAAGAATTTTGGAGATGCCATGAGTATAGAATCCTGCAAGAAATCTCTATGCAATAAATGAAATCAGCCTAAAAGAAAGTGTGCAAGGAGATCCTGCCTAATCTCCTCAGAGTTAGAATCAGAATTCCATGTGCGAATGTCTGGCCCAGAGCTACAGTGTTTAATGTCTGCCTGCTGGGGTTGGATCTCACTTGTCCTGTCACTCCTTGCCATGATCACTTTGATTCCCTCATGCAATGACCGTTTCTCTTATATCGTTTTATATTAAAACTGTGTACCTTGAGTTTTTGTTTCCCTTAGGGTCACAATCAATAACTTATTTTACCTCAGAGGAGGCACTTGTAGTTTTGAACAAATTTAGAACTCACTTTTTATAGATTTTATTTATTTTTTATTTTTTTGTGTATGAGTGTATTGACTGCATGTACGTAAGTGCACTCATGTCACCAGAATCCTCTATTACCAAAACCATTCAAAGATACAGTAAAAAGGAGCATTATAGACTCAGGTTTTGTTTTCCCTACAGTGAGAACAGATGCCAAAATTCTATTCCCTTTAAAGGTAGGACTCAGCAAGGCTACCCCCTGTCATCACACTTGCCTTCAATATAGTAGCGTGAAACACTTTCTAGAGCAATAGGCAAAGAAAAAGAAATTAAAGAGTACTATTGGAAAAGAGGAGTTAAGACCTATCCATATTTGCTGATGATATGATTGTTGACTTAAGGGATCTAAAACTCCACCAGAAAACTCCTAGAAATAATTACGAGCTACAGTAAAGCTTTCAGCAAGTTGGCAGGATACCAAATTAACCTTAAAAAATCATGGCCTTTCTTTACACCAAGACAAGCAACTGGAGAAAGAATCAAAGAGACCTTTCCCATTCACAATAGTCCAAAACAATAAATACCTAGGACCAAACCCGTACCAAATAAAACCAAAGATCTCTACAAAACAAAATTTTTAAAACCTTTAAAGAAAGAAATTGAAGAAGACATCGAAGATGGAAAAATCGCCCAGGCTCCATGGATTGAAAAATTAATTTGTTAAAAATGTCCATTCTACCCAAACTCTTGTATAGATTTAACCAAAAAAAAAAATCCCAATTAAAATCCCCAAAAAAAAAAGAGTTTTCCTTCCAGGCTTGGGGAAAAAAAGTCCTGAAATTCATTTGGAAAGAACAAAAGACCCTGAATAACCAAAACAACCCTGAGTGAAAAGAGCTAACAGGGAAGATCTCTATAATACCAAGACTTCAAATTATACTCCAGGGCTATAGTCAGAAAAACAGGCGGGTACTGGCACAAAAAACAAGAGACCTGTTGACAATGGAACAAAACCAAAGTTTCAAACTTGAGCACTGTAAACAATTTCATACCATCTCATATTTGGACAAGGGGGGCCAAGAAGCCACAATGGAGAAAAGAACAGCATAATACAGGCATGCCCCGGTTTATTGCAGTTCTCTTTTCACAATGCAAAGAGCTGGAACCAACCAAAAGTCCACCTCAACTGAGTGAGTGGATTAGAGAAAATGCTGGTAAGGATCTACACAATGGAGTTCTTGCAAGCAGAAATAAGATGGAAACCATGAACTTTCAGGAAAATGGATGGAGCTATGACATCATGCTGAGTAAGTACCACAGTCCCAGAAAAACAAACGACGAATGGTATCCCTCATCTGTGGATGCCTGTGCCAATAACCTGGTTGTAAGTATTTATTCCTGTCAAGCCCTTGAGCTTTGGTCCAAAGCAGTTGGAAGTAGCAATATTGGAAACAACAACAACAGCAACAACAACAACAGAAAGGGCTGCAATCAAAGATCTGACTGAAACAGTGAACCTGTGCTCAAAACGGCAACTTCCACATGGGAAATATCGAGAAAGACTGAGAAAGAGAGGAAAAGCATGTTTTGCAGAAAGTAATGAGCTCTGGTGGGAGTGGAGGGATAGGCTGGGGGACACAAACGGGTCTAGATTTGAATATAATATATATATATAAAATATATATAGTTATATAGAGAATATATATATATGATTGGAATATATATATATTATAGATAGAGAGAAATATAGATAGATAGATAGATAGAAGTGAGGTTAAGGGTCGCAGAGCAGAATGACTTGACACAGCTATATCCCAAACTGCCCCAGCATGGTTGACAGCTCACAAAAGCAGGAAATCTGAGGCTCACTGCATAACTTATAGGCAGCTAATAAGGTTGGATCATGTCCTTTCCAGCTTGTCTGATGGTCTTTGTCATAAAATTGCCTTATGGAGATTAAAAAAAAAATTATTACAAGTCCTACTACTCATACAACTGGATATTAACTCATAATCATATAATTTTACATCATAACATTCCAGCTTGGACATCACAAAAGTGTCATCCTCAACTCATAATGCAAAATATAATCAATTCAATGTCAATAGTCCTTAAAAAGTTTCAATTGGGAGGGCTGGAGAGATGGCTGCAGAGAGTGGAGAACACTGGCTGCTCTTGCAGATGCCTGGAATTTGATTAGCCACCCATATGGTGGCTAACGCTCTGGGAACTCCATGGTCCCATGGGGTATCTGAATGTTTCTCTTCAGATCTTGGGGGTACTGCANATTACATTTTCCTTTTCAAAAAAAACCCCATTATTGTGGTTTTCCTATTCAGTTTTAACTATATACATATAAACAATATAAGATGGCAGAATAGTTACATTTATTCCGTTTTCAATAAATATAACCAATTCTGATTTGCTCCTTATGTAGTGATCAAAGTTATTTTCTCCATATTAGTATTGCTCATTTCCTGGTAACTTATATTTGTATCCATTGACACAAACTGACTACAATAGTCTTTAACAAGTATAAGGGCAGACATGTGTGAAATTCTGAATTGATGGTTCTCGGAGAGCAGTGCATGATTCTGGGAGGTCTAAAATATGAATAAGAATGTGATTACATGAAATCCACTAACAAATACATTGTAAAGAAAAATTAGTTCCATTTTCTCCACATCCACGAGGTAGACTTTTTTGTTACTCGTATGTTTTATTTTGATTCTTGTTCTCTGTAGCCTGCTAGCTGTGCTGGAGAGTCTTTAGGTCAAACGTTGACACAGCCTTGAGTTGATGGGCCTTAATGGGGGAATTGGCTCTCATTGGACTGGCCTTGTGGCTGCTCCTGTGGAGTATTGCCTTGTCAGCAATGTGGGATGGCCATGCCCACTGTGGTGTGGTGCCTCCCCTGGGTCAGGTTGTTGTGTACCATATTAGAAGGCAGGTGGGCATGGGCCAAACAAGTCCAGTAAGGCAGCCACTCCTGCATGGCCTGGCGCTCAGCTCCATGCCTCCAGTTATTCCGCCTCCGCTAAGTTCTGCCTTGGGGTTCATTGAGTGATACTGTGACCCAGGAATGTGAGCTGAATAAAAAAAACCTTCTTATCCTCCCCAAGTTGGTTCAGGTCAAAGAGTTCCGGTCACAGCTGTTGAACAAAACTAGAGACCATCATCGCTTCTGAACTGTTTATGAAGACCAGGCCTGTTTGACTCACAGAGATCCTCCTGGCCTCTGCTTTCTCTCAGTGTTGGAAATGAAAGGCATGAAGCACTACAATCCTGCTTGTATTGGTAGTCTGTGAGTAGCCATTCCAATTTGGGTGATGGAATCATAAATAAAGCTTCTTTTTTAAAAAAAATGTAATTATATATTTTTTGTGTGTACTGTCTGCATGTAGGTGGTGCACCCGTTGTCGTGCAGTGCCACCAATGAAGTCCAGAAGGGGCATCAGATATTCCCCTGGAATGGAGTTTCCCTGGAACTTGGAGTTACGATGGTTTGTTAGCTTCCGCATGTGGGTGGCTGGGAAATCAACCGCAGGTTCCATTTGCAAGAACCAGTCGGTTTGCTCTTAATGGGCTGAGCCGCTCTCCCAGCCCCAAAATCGATTAACAGTTTTTCAATGTGCATTGTGTCCTTAGTAGTATGGATGCTGTAACAAGTTCTTTTTGTTCTTGCCAGCCCTAAAATTATTCTTTTGCGGATTGCATTTTCTTGTGTGCGTTAGGATTTCCATTTCTTTTATTGGAAATATCCACGATATGTGTTAACAGTCACTACATGTGAATGAATACCAGTCAGTTTGTAATTGGTTCCTAAAATTATATTTATTAAACATTATTTTTTCATTTTTTAAGGTAATTTACAATAACGCCTTTTGCAGCACGCAGTTTTTCAGATTCCATAACTTGCTCATGTTTGCCTTACAATCTGGTATGGTGCTAGCATCCACAGATGAGGGATACCATTTCGCGTTTGTTTTTCTGGGACTGCGTTACTTGCACTCAAGATGACTATACATACTCCACCATTTACCTGCAAATTCATGATTTCATCTTTTTCTTACTGCTTCATAGAACTCCATTGTGTAGATTGTACCAGTTTTCTCATCCACTCATCAGTGAGGGGGGCACTTGTTTTGGTTCCAGCTCTTTGCATTGGAAACAGACTGAATAAACCAGGATGTGCATGTATCTCTGCAGTTAAGATGATCTTTTGGGTAATACCCAGGAGCCCCCCCCTGTAATCGCCTGGGTCAGGTGGCAAGTTCATTCTCGCGTCTCCAAGGTTCTCCACACTGCTTTCCATAGTGGCTGTAAAGTTATGAGTACGATTACCCAAAATCTACGAGCAGTGAATGAGTTGTTCCCCTTTCCCACCAACCTTCCTCCAGCACTTGGTTATCATTTTTTTCTTATCCTAGGCCGGGTCTATTGAACAGTTCTTAAAGCAGCTGGACATTTTATTTCTTCCTTTTGAGAACTTCCTTTCTAAGGTCTATAACCAGTTACTTGTTTTCTTGCAGTGTTTTATTTTGCATTGATATATCTCTAAAACAAAATCGTCTGCTAAAAGGCCACTGGTTTTTGTAAGAAGATTTCTATCCCATATAGGTGAGCTGCATTCATCATTCTTTTGAGAACATTTTCCTGTAGTCTAGTTGCCGGAATCACATGTAGACTAGGCTTGTCTTGAACTCACCAGAAATACTGCCTGCCTCCTGCCGCTGCTAGGGATTCAAAGGCTGTGCCACCGAAGACCCAGCATTTGTCCCATTCTTGATCTGTTTATATGCTTTGCATTTTAATTCTATTTCAAAAACATATTAGGTTTATTTACTGTTAGCAAATCCCTGCCTTTTCTCCTCTCCGGCCGTTGTTTATATACAATGTTACAAATGAATAGAAGCACATAACTCCAGGTCAATCTAAAATTTAGTGGATGTGTAAGCTGGATAGTTTCATGGTTAAAAGCAGGGCTGCCATGGCAAGAATTCCAGTTCACATCCACATTGGGTGTCTTAAAACCACCTGTAACTGTAACCTCCATCTCTAAAGGAGTCTGAGTCCCTTCTGCCTCCCCCATCAGCACGCCTGCACAACATATGTTAGTGCTGCATCATACCACACAAATATAAGTTTAATAGGGCACTGAACACCCTACTACCTCAGTCCTTTGTCAACTCACCCGCAAAGACCCCATGGCGTCTTTGTCCCTATTGGAGCCATTGCCCATGGCTCTCACAGTCTCGTGTGGACCTGATGTCCCACTGGGTTCAAAAGTCCCTGCAGGCTTCCGAACCATCATGAGCATGACCCAACAGGCCCTGATGACCTATAGGCCTCGTCTGTTCCCGCAGGACCTCAACTGCCCCACAGGACCTTGTGTCACATCTAGGCATGGGCTCTGGCACAGGTGATCCTCAGCTCAGTCCTCTCCCTCAGCCCTTGCTGCAAAAGGCTGTGTGGTAAGACCTCTTCTCCTTGCTCCGCCCCCATGTCATGGGGTCTCCTTTGCCCCTCCCCTCCACGCTGTGCTACTTCCGGCGTGGGCGGTGCTCTCCTCAACCGTGGTTTCGTGCAATTCATTAAGGTGAGAAGCTCGCCATAGCCTGCCCAGTGCTGAGGCGACCGTTTCTCCAGCATAGCTGCCCTTCCTCCCGCCCGATGCCTCTTGGCAGCCAGCATAGCCTGGCAAGGCAGGTGAGTGCGGATTGGGGTCGGTGCAGTAGCTTCAATGCTTGCAGGAGCTTGTGGCAGGGACTAAGGAGCCAGCCTTCATCAGTCGGGTACTTCCGTTTTTTTAAATCCTGCGGTAATTGGCCCAGTGGCTGGCATGATCCTCCCACAGCCCTAGCCGTCCTTGCTGGGTGGCAAAGCCTCTGGGCAGGGCACCTCTCTGCCCGCCCCTCCTCTCCACCAGCCCTACTGTGGAACTGGGCGGTGTTGTGCTGAGCAGAGGGTTGCAGCAAAGTTCAGGCCTAGGCGCCTCTTGCCTGCTCCCCCTGCCTTAGGAGGAGTCAGGTTGGATGCAGGCTGCCCGGCAGGTCCTGCAGCCACATTTCCCGAAGAGCTGCAAATTATGCAAATGCAAGGAACCGAGGGAGGGAGGTGGAGGGGGGTGCCTGGATTAGGAAAGGGGAGGGGGGATGCAGGGGTAGGAAGTGTAGTGGCTGTGGGGGAAGGAGATGGGGGAAGGAGCCTGGGGCAGGCACGAATCACGCAGGACGCTTCGTTGGATTTTCTGTCTGTTCTGTTCGGTTGTCGGGGTCATTTGATGTGAGTGGGAGGGGAGGTGTAGGGGTCTGTTTCTGTGCTGGAGTTACTGCTTGATTGCGGGAGTGATGGAGTGAGTTATGTAGGGCGGGGGGGCTGTAGGTCTTTATTGTCGGTCTTCTTTGGCCTGTAGGATTACTTCAAGAAATACGGAAGGGAGGCGAGGGACGGTGTGAAGTGATTGTGGACGTAGAGGTCATAGGTTTGATGTTTTCTTTCTCTTGCTTGCTTTCTTTCTTTCTTTCGGTCCTCTTTTGTTTTTTTTTTTCTTCTTTTGTTTTTGTTGTTCTTTCGTTCCTGCTCTCTCTTCTGTCTTTCTCTTCTTCTTTCCCTCCCTCCCTACCTCCCCCTTCCTCCTCCTTCCTTCCTTCTCTTTCTTTCCTTTCTTTTTCTCTCTGTCTTCTTTTCTTTTCTTTCTTTCTTTCTCTTTCTCTTTCTTTCTTTCTTCATTCTTTCTTTCTTTCTTCTCTTTCTTTCTTTCCCTCTGTCTTCTTTCTTCTCTCTCTTTCTTTCTTTCTTTCCCCTCCTCCCTCCCTCCCTCCCTCCCTCCCTTCCTTCCTTCCTTTCTTTTTTTTGTCCCCATTTGGCTGGAGCTGTATTTATACCAGGCGGCTTGAACTCATTCGGGTCCGCCTGCCTCTACACTCCCTGCCTGGGATTAAAGGCTGCATGTGCCATGCGCAGTGGGGATTCCATTTTGAATCCTGCGGTAACTGCAGTGGCTGGCATGATACTCCCACAGGCCTAGCCATCCCTGCTGGGTGGCAAGGCCTCTAGGCAGGGCACCTCTCTCCCCGCCCCTCCTCTCCACACAACCCTACTGTGGAACTACCTGGGCGTGTTGCTGTTGCTGAGCAGAGGGTTTGCAGAGTCCAGTTCACCACCTCAGTGCCTCTTGCCTGCTCCCCCTGCTCTAGGAGTCAGGCTGACCCCGCCAGGTCCTGCAGACACATTTCCCACAGAGCTGCACTTCCTCATGTCTGGTATCTCTTGGTGCACCAGCATGGGCTGGAGAGGCAGGTGAGGGCAGATTGGATTGGATCTGGTTTGTAAGTTTCTCGCTGCTGGATGTGAAGGAAGGGGCTGGTGGGCAGCAGTCCTGGGCATGGAGCTAGGGCAGGGAGCTGGGGCAGGAGCTGGGGCAGGGAGTTGGGGCAGGAGCTGGGGAAGGGGCAGAGGCAGGGCTCTAATCGCGGGGGAATCTATTTTTCTTTTCTTTCTTTTTTTTTTAGCCTTTTGTTTTTGAGACAGGTTCTTTTTTTTTTTTTTTTTTTTTTTTTTTTTTTTTTTTTGGCCAGGCTGGCCTTGAAACTCATAGAGGTTCGCCTGCTTCTGCCTCCCATCGTGCTGGGATTATTAAAGGCGTGCACAAGCACTCTTCGCCCGGACTCCATTTTGACTCCTGCGGTACCTACAGTGGCTGGCATGATCCTCCCACAGGCTTGGCCGTCCTTGCTGCGGTGGCAAACGGCCTCTGGGCAGTGGCACCTCTCTGGCCCGGCCCCTCCTTCCGCACCGCCCTCTACTGTGGAATTGGGTGGTGCTGTGCTGAGCAGAGGGTTGCAGCACAGTTCAGCCATAGGCGCCTCTTGCCTGCTCCACTGCTCTAGGAGTCAGGCTGACCCCCAGGTCCTCCTCCACATTTTCCCTCAGAGCTGCACTCCCTTATCACTGGTACTCTCTCCTGCAAGCCTGTGTCTCCCCATGGAACAGGTGAGTCCTGATGTGGGCGGGGCAGAAGCAGCTCTGCTGCGGAGCTGGAAGGGAAGCCATCCCTTCAGGTCCCACCCAGGCCACCCTGGAGCAGAGGTCAAGTGTGCCCTTCCTGTCTTTCCTGCTGTAGCAGCAGAGGCTGGGCTGGGAGGACACACAGCAGGAGTTAGGAATAACTGCTGATCAGTGAGTCATGACTTTCATTCATTCTTCTGCATTCTCATAAGCAGTTTTCCCACCTCCATTTTTTAAAGATGCTTTTCCTTTGACCCATTGGGACGTTTTTCTGGAATCTTTGTCAAAAATGAGTTATCTATGCTTTTAAATAATCTATGGGTTTTCAATTTTATTCCCTTGATCTACAGAACTCCTTTGTGGTATAAGTATTCTGTATTTATTACAACTTGATTAGGTGTTCTGC
Source organism: Rhizomys pruinosus (assembly GCA_009823505.1). NCBI lineage: Eukaryota > Metazoa > Chordata > Mammalia > Rodentia > Spalacidae > Rhizomys > Rhizomys pruinosus. Next base: position 250,483 of record VZQC01011557.1, read on the forward strand.
TAACTCCTACCTTATGGGTTTTTCTATATTTGCCTTGATTTTTTTGTCTGTTAGGTGTCCCCCCCCCCATCTTTTTTTTTTTTTTTTTTGAGTCTGAGTCTTACTATGTAGTCTTTGTTGGCCTGGAACTCATTTTGTGTAGACCAGGCTTGTCTTAACCTCACAGATTCATTCACCTGCCTGTGCCTCCTAAGTGCTCGGCTAAATAGGCGCTTGTTGCACCACCAGCCCTGCGCTTGTTGTACTTTTTTAAAAAACTATTTATTTTTCTTTATGAAATTATGTTGCATGTAGGGTTTTGTGCAGCCATGTCGTCTTTGCAATGCCGTGGGACATTAGAAGGAGGGTGCTCTCTCGTCAGATTCCTCTGGGACTGAAGTACTCCTGGAATTGGAGTTAAGACGGTTTCCTTTCCCCCCCACCATCATTGTGGGTTTTGTGGGGATCGAACCCGGTTCCTCTGCCAGAGCAGTTGGTGATTCTTAAACCACTAGGCCATCTCTCCATGTATTCATTTTTATGCTTTTTAATTAAGCAGGCATAGCTGTGGAATTTTTTTTTTTTTATTGGGTATGCCATGGAATCTGTTAGATTGCTCTTCTCGGATGGCAAGTTTCCCATCGATTACGTCGTCCAGTATTTCAGTGCAAAACCAATCTTTTCTTCTTTCTGTGTATTCTTAATGGTTTTCAGTTGGTACAATTTATTCATCTACTTTGTTCGCTATTCTTCTTAGGACTTTATATTTCTTTGTGACTTCTGTGAATACAACTGATTACTTGGTTTATTTTTCCTTATGCTTGCATTGGTCTTTGGAAAGTCCAGTGGTTTCTGTGTGTTATTCTTGTACCTTGTACATTGGTGAAAGTGCTTTTCAGCTCTAAGAACCTTTTTGATGGAATCTTTAGGTTCTCTTATATACAGAATCGTTATCTTCTGTATAATTAGAGATTGACTTTGCCTCCTTATTTCTGTGTGTCTTTTATTTCAGAAGACAAGGACAGTTGTCTTACAGCTGCTGAGGGAAAGCCTTTCAGCACTGTGTTGAATGGGAGAGAAGTGAATGGCTACACTTGTTAGGTGTGGGCTGAATGCTTATATAGCTCACATGATCTAAAGACACTTTCCATCCATCTCTACCCTTTTCATTGATTGGTGATAATGAAGATATGTTGATTTTGTTGAAGTTACTTTCTGTCTATTGAGACAATCATGTGATTTCTGTTTTTTAATTCATTTATATCTGTCATTGCATATAGATATATATATAGATACTGCATGTATTATTTCGTTTTCTATGTCACTACCTCCTGATTCTTTTTGTTTTGTTCAATTTTATTTATTTCCGTATGTGTATGAATGTATGTCTACATGCACCGTTTGCTTCCGTGACGTGCAACGCCGCGGCCGCGGGAGTCTAGAAGAAGAGCGTTGTCAGACTCACCCTGGAACTGGAGTTCTCCTGGATTGGAGTTTCAGACGGCTCTTGGGTGCCATGTGGGGCTGGGGAGGGATCGAACCCGGGTCCTCTTGCAAGAGCGGTTGGCGGCTTTAACAATGCTGGGCCATTTTCCACCCCTGCCTGATTTCTTCTGGAAGGAAGGCCTACCTGATCATTATGACGATATGTTGATGTTGTTCTTGAATTCAATTTGCCTATTACTCATTGACATGTTTTGCTGTATGTTTTTTCTGGCAAGTGGTGGTAATTTTTATTTTATTTTTTTTTAGCGACCGGGTCTCCCTATAGTCCCAGCTGTCCTGGAATCGCTCTAGTGCTCGACTTACCCTTAGGCTGGCCTTGAACGATCACAGGTAAATATGCCTGACCGTCTTGGCACCTCGAGCCCTAGTGCTAGAGAATCTTATAACGGCGTCCCTATTGGTTTTTTTTTTTTCTACCAAAAAAAAAAAAAAGCCAGGCGTGGTGGCGCACACCTTTAATCCTAGCACTTGGGAGGCAGAGGCAGGCGGATCTTTGTGATTTCAAGGCCAGCCTGGTCTACAGAGTGATATATATTATATGTTCACATATATTCACATATATTTCACATATTGTCACCTATTATTCTGGAAAAAAAGAACCTTTTGGTTATATAGGAATAGTTTGAGCTATGATATCTATTGGATTTTTAGGCTTTATTGTATGAGCCCATCATATATTTACCGTAGGTCTTGACGTAGACACTCGAGCCTACTTTACATCAGCTACAATAATTATTGCAATCCCCACAGGAGTAAAAGTTTTTAGTTGATTAGCTACTCTTCATGGAGGGAATATTAAATGATCCCCCGCAATACTATGAGCACTAGGCTTTATCTTCTTATTCACAATTGGTGGCCTAACCGGAATTGTGCTTTCTAACTCTTCTCTAGATATTGTTCTTCACGATACATACTATGTAGTAGCCCATTTTCACTACGTCCTATCAATAGGAGCAGTATTTGCTATCATAGCAGGATTCATTCATTGATTCCCCTTATTTTCAGGGTACACCCTTAATGATACTTGAGCAAAAATTCACTTCGCCGTAATATTTGTAGGCGTAAACATAACATTCTTCCCCCAACACTTTTTAGGTCTTTCAGGAATACCTCGACGTTACTCTGATTACCCAGATGCCTACACTACATGAAATGTTATTTCATCAATAGGTTCTTTCATCTCCCTCACAGCCGTATTAATCATAGTATTTATAATTTGAGAAGCCTTCGCATCAAAACGAGAAGTACAATCTGTAGATGCTACTTCTACAAATCTAGAATGACTTCACGGATGCCCTCCCCCCCATCATACATTCAAAGAACCAACTTTCGTAAAAGTAAATTAAGAAAGGAAGGAATCGAACCCCCCAAAATTGGTTTCAAACCAACACCACAACCTCTGTATCTTTCTTTAATATCCCTTCATGAGATATTAGTAAAAAATTACATAACTTTGTCAAAGTTAAATTACAGAATACAACTCTGTATATCTCCATGGCTTATCCACTTCAATATGGCCTTCAAGACGCCACTTCCCCTATTATAGAAGAACTCATACACTTTCACGACCATACACTAATAATCGTCTTTCTCATCAGCTTTCTAGTACTTTATGTAATTTTCGCTATACTAAGCACAAAACTAACACACACAAGTACTATAAATGCACAGGAGGTAGAAACAATTTGAACTGTTTTACCCGCCGTAATCCTAATTCTAATTGCTTTACCTTCCCTTCGGATCCTATATATAATAGATGAGATTTATAACCCAACACTTACAGTTAAAACCATAGGCCACCAATGATACTGAAGTTATGAATATACAGATTACGAAGACCTCACTTTTGACTCTTATATAATCCCAACAAATGAGTTAAAATCAGGAGAACTACGACTCCTAGAAGTAGATAATCGAGTCGTTCTTCCAATAGACCTTCCAATCCGTATATTAATCTCATCAGAAGATGTTCTTCACTCATGAGCAATTCCATCTCTCGGACTAAAAACAGATGCTATTCCAGGACGACTAAATCAAGCAACCCTATCATCTACTCGCCCTGGACTCTTCTACGGGCAATGCTCAGAAATTTGCGGTTCTAATCACAGTTTTATACCTATTGTACTAGAAGTAGTCCCCCTAAAACAATTCGAAAACTGATCTGCCACAATAATCTAAAACCATTGTGAAGCTTTAAGCGTTAACCTTTTAAGTTAAAGACAGAGAAAAATTATTCTCCACAATGAATGCCCCAACTTGATACTTCCACATGAGCAATTACAATCATATTCTCTTTAATTACCTTATTTTCCATTTTTCAACCAAAACTATCCAACTTTAACTTTTTACCTTTGCCTTATTTCAAACCTAAAAATCTAATTTACTCCTCTTATCCTTGAACTCTAAAATGAACGAAAATTTATTCTCCTCTTTCGCTACCCCAACATTCATAGGTCTTCCTATTGTTATTTTCATTATCTTCTTTCCAAGTATTTTTTTAATTAAATCTAACCGGTTTATAAATAACCGATTTTTATCATCACAATCATGACTACTTCAAATAATCACAAAACAAATAATACTCACTCATACACCAAAAGGCCGCTCATGAACACTAATACTGATATCACTAATTATTTTTATTGCCTCTAGCAACTTACTAGGTCTTCTACCCCATACATTTACTACTACTACACAACTCTCAATAAACCTAGGCTTAGCTATTCCACTATGAGCAGGAGCAGTAATCTTAGGCTTCCGACATAAAACAAAAATATCTTTAGCCCACTTTCTTCCCACAGGAACACCAATTATATTAATCCCTATACTCATTATCATTGAAACCATTAGCCTATTAATTCAACCAATAGCCCTAGCCGTTCGTCTTACTGCCAACATTACAGCAGGACACTTACTCATACATCTAATTGGTAGCACCACAATAGCCCTCACTTCAACCAATATCCCAATCGCCTCTATCACATTTATTATCCTTATTCTTCTAACAATTTTAGAACTTGCCGTAGCACTTATCCAAGCTTATGTATTCACACTTCTTGTTAGTCTATACTTACACGAAAACTCCTAATGACCCACCAAACACATGCATACCATATAGTTAACCCAAGCCCATGACCATTAACAGGCGCTTTATCCGCTTTTTTAATAACCTCCGGGTTAACCATATGATTTCACTTTAACTCTATCTTTCTCCTACTTACCGGTTTATTCACCAATATTTTAACTATATATCAATGATGACGTGATATTATTCGAGAAGGGACTTTTCAAGGTCATCATACACCCGTTGTACAAAAAGGCTTACGATATGGAATAGTCTTGTTTATTATTTCTGAGGTATTCTTCTTCGCCGGCTTTTTCTGAGCATTTTACCATTCCAGTTTAGCCCCTACACACGAATTAGGCGGATATTGACCACCAGCAGGAATCACCCCATTAAACCCCTTTGAAGTACCTCTTCTTAATACAGCAGTTCTCCTTGCATCAGGCATAACAATCACTTGAGCCCACCACAGACTAATAGAAGGACATCGATCCAACATAAATTATGCCCTACTCTTAACTATTCTTTTAGGATTATATTTTACAATCCTTCAAGCATCCGAATATTATGAAACTCCCTTTACAATCTCAGACGGCATTTACGGCTCAACTTTCTTCATAGCTACAGGATTTCATGGACTTCACGTAATTATTGGGACAACTTTCCTTCTAACATGCCTCTTCCGACAACTAAATTTTCACTTTACATCAAAACATCACTTTGGCTTCGAAGCCGCAGCCTGATACTGACATTTCGTAGATGTAGTATGACTTTTCCTTTATGTATCTATCTATTGATGAGGCTCTTATCCTTTTAGTATAGTTAGTACCTCTGACTTCCAATCAGACAGATCTAGAAAAACCCCTAGAAAAGGATAATTAATTTCTTAATTGCACTATTTACAAACCTCTTCTTAGCCTTAATTCTAGTAACTTTAGCTTTCTGACTTCCCCAACTAAATATTTACACAGAAAAAATCACCCCTTACGAATGTGGGTTTGACCCTTTAGGATCTGCTCGCCTCCCATTCTCTATGAAATTTTTCCTTATTGCTATCACCTTCCTCCTTTTCGATCTAGAGATCGCACTTTTACTTCCCATCCCCTGAGCCCTCCAATCCAATAACCTCTCATCCACTATTATAGTAGCCCTATTCCTTATCACCATTATATCCCTAGGCTTTCTCTACGAATGACTTTACAAAGGCTTAGAATGAACCGATTAATTTGGTATTTAGTTTAAAAAAAAACAAATGATTTCGACTCATTAAATTATGATTCAATCCATAAATACCATATAACTTTAGTATTCCTAAATCTAATATTAGCCTTTTTTCTTTCCCTACTAGGAACATTAACCTTCCGATCACACATAATATCTACACTTCTATGTATAGAAGGCATAATACTCTCTTTATTCCTTATAATCTCATTAGCCTCTCTTAATTCTCAATTTACACTCTCATTAATTATCCCTACTACTATCCTCGTATTCGCAGCCTGTGAAGCTGCAATCGGACTAGCTCTGTTGGTCTCTATCTCAAATACATATGGAACAGACTATGTCCAAAACCTAAACCTTCTCCAATGCTAAAAATTATTTTACCCTCATTTATACTTTTACCACTAACCTGATTTTCAAAAAATAACTTTATCTGAATAAACACAACCTCTTACAGCTTTTTAATTACACTAATTTCTTTATACACTATCAATCTAAACGACAATTTTAGTCAAAACTTTTCCCTAACTATATTTACTGATTCCCTATCTTCTCCTCTTTTAATTCTTACTTGCTGGCTTCTTCCACTCACATTACTAGCTAGCCAAAATCATCTAATAAACCAACCATTAAACTACAAAAAAACATACATCTCCATACTCATTCTTTTACAAAACCTCCTAATTTTAACATTCTCAACAACTGACATAATATTATTTTACATTTTATTTGAAGCAACACTTATCCCCACACTTATCATTATTACTCGATGAGGAAATCAAACAGAACGTTTAAACGCCGGCCTCTATTTTCTCTTCTACACACTTATCGGATCTATTCCTCTCTTAATTGCCCTTATTTACACTCACAACCTCCTAGGAACCCTAAACTTCATCTTCCTAAACCTTCAACAAACCCAAATCAACAATATATGATCTAATCATCTTCTATGACTAATATTTATACTCACATTTCTAGTAAAAATACCACTCTATGGGATCCACTTATGACTACCAAAAGCCCATGTAGAAGCTCCTATCGCAGGTTCCATAATCCTAGCTGCTATCCTCCTAAAACTAGGGGGATACGGCATGATACGAATCTCAATTTTATTAGACCCGATTAACAAAAATATAGCCTATCCATTTATTCTCCTATCACTCTGAGGAATAATCATAACTAGCTCAATCTGCCTACGACAAACTGACCTAAAATCACTAATTGCTTATTCTTCTGTAAGCCACATAGCCTTAGTCATTATTGCCATTATAATTCAAACACCTTGAAGTTATATTCACATATTCACATATCCAGGACAGCTGGGGCTACAGGGAGACCCTGTCTTGAAAAGACCAAAAAAAAAAAAAAA
>VZQC01011557.1:259007-282869 GCA_009823505.1 Rhizomys pruinosus
TTCTTAATTTTAATTTTATTTATGTGTATGAGATTATCCCTCATGTGTGTAAGTGCACCTATGGCATGCAGGCCACAGGAGGACAGAAGAGGTGTCAGATCCCAATACTCCAAATGTGCAAACATCAACACATAAATTGAAATATCTATTAAATTATTTCTATGGAAATATTTTGCAACCATAAAATAAATGAAAAATCAGGATTAGTCCTACTATATGACCTAAAATTCATCTAAAGGGATGCACAGACCAACATAACCAAATATCGGCCACAGAATTTTGACACCTATTTTCCTTATTGAAGAGTCAGCATAAAGGTGATCAAATGTCAGGTCAATTTCTCCTCTGTGGTTCATCTTCCAAGAGCCACAGGTCTTCAATCCTGTCCCTGCAGAGGTTCAGCCTCATGCAATTCTTTTTTGGGGGGTGTCTTTTTGAGACAGGGTCTCTCTGTAGCCCCAGCTGCCCTAAAACTCACTCTGTAGACCAGGCTGGCCATGAACTCACGAAGATCCGCCTGCCTCTGCCTCCCAAGTGCTAGGATTAAAGGCGTGTGCCACCACGCCCAGCTAATCCTCATGCAATTCTCGACAGCAGGTGAATTATCAGCCTGTCTCTGGTTCCCTTCCTTACAACTCCTCTGACCCATGTGAGTTTCCAAGGCCCACCCCACCTCGGATTTCACACAGCAACTCTCCAAAGACTTCCTGTTGTACAGGAGAGTTTCTGTGTCCCTGCCACTTGCTGGATCATGAGCATAAAAAATAATGAAGCCTGGTGTAGCGGTGCGCACCTTTAATCCCAGCACTCCAGAGGCAGAGGCAGGGAGATCTCTGTGAGTGTTGGGATTAAAGGCCTTCCCCATCATGCCCTGTTTGTTTCTTTGTTTGTTTTCCTAGTGGTAAGGGAAATTGAACATTAATGTTATAATTCTCTTTATCTGAAAGCAGCTATGCTGTTACAATGTGAATCCCTAAACAAGCATTAGAATTAACCTACCACTTATTTTCAGACTTTGTAATTTGGGTATATAGGTGGAAGGAATGTATGCACATTTTAGAGTAATATAAAATTAAAAGGGAAACATTTGAATCCTGAAATATAATTTGAAAATAACGTACATTTTATTTTCAGACGATATAATTTTAGTATAGGTATGACACATATATTGAAGCAATACAAATTGGAGGGAACAACGGCAAAAGAACTGAGACAAAGAACTGACTGAAACAGTAAAGTTCTTCCCAAAACAAAAACGCTCTGCTGAAACTTTAAAAAGGCTCAGAAAGCCAGAAGTGGTGGTGCACGCCTTTAATCCCAGCACTCAGAAGGCAGAGGCAGGCAGATCTCTGTGAGTTCAAGGCCAGCCTGGTCTGCATAGTGAGCTTCAGACCAGCTGGGACTAAAGGGGGACCCTGTCTCAGAAAGATGAAAAAAAAAGTCTCAGAAGATGATACAAGACACGTATGGCAGAATACATGAACACGGATGGGGCGTGGGGCATGAAAAGGGAAATGAGTGTAAACTGGACTGAGAAATGATGTATGAACAAAACCTCAATAAAAACATTTAAAAAAGGAAAAGAGTGGCTGGAGAGATGGCCTAGTGGTTAAGAACGGCCACCGCTCTTACAGAGGACCCAGGTTTGATCCCCAGCTCCTACATGGTGGCCGAGAACCGTCTGAAACTCCAATTCCAGGAGAACTCCAGTTCCAGGGGAGTCCGACACCCTCTTCTGACCTCCGTGGCATTGCACAACACGGGTGCACAAACTTGCATGCAGACAGTACATTCATACACATACAGAAATAAAAAAAAAATTAATAAAAAAAGGTAGGGTTGTGTGACTCTTGAGATCTGAGATCTCCTGAGACCAGTGGAAGGAAGAGCAGGAAGGCAGGTAGGAACTGGGTGCCTCAACAAGGCAGATTGTTGTTCCATTAATCCAGCTGTCTTTGGCTTAATTGGCTTTTGTGGCTGTGGGGATGGAGTTATCCTCCCAGCTGGTATTAAAGGTAGGGTTAGCAGGGCGTGGTGGTGCAAGCCTTTAATCCTAGCACTTGGGAGGCAGAGGCAGGTGGATCTTTGTGAGTTCAAGGCCAGCCTGGTCTACAGAGCGAGTTCCAGGACAGCTGGGGCTGCAGGGAGACCCTGTCTCAAAAAGACCAAAAAATTGTGACTTGTCCTGTGAAATTGTCTTTATAAAGTTTGGCATGCCAGAGTTGGCAAACAATTCATAATTGTGAAATCTTCTTGAAATTGTTCCTTTGATAAATAATAAAATGGCCTCTGTTCTCTTCTGATTTCTTTCCTTGAAGTCTATATTTGTCTGATATAAAAATAGCAACACCTACTTTCTTATAGGTACCATTTGATTGGAATAATTTTCCATCCTTTCACTTAGTGTTCTTCCTTGAGAGTGAGATGTGTTCTTGTAGACAGCATAAAGGTTCTGTTTACTATATCCAATCTCCCAGTCTATGTCTTTTGATTGGGGAGAATAGTCCATTAATATTTAAGGTTAATGACTGATAGGTTTGTTGCTTCCTTTGGCCTTACTTATCCATTTAGCAGTTGGTTACTTCTACTTCTGCAGTTATGCTTTTATGATTTCTCTTTCTAGTGCCTGGGATGGTGCTCCTTTCTTCTGTCCATTGAGATCTTCAAATATTCATGAAGATGGTTTTCTGACATGTATCTTTCAACTTGTTTATGTCATGGAAAAGTTTTCTCTTTCCTTCAACTTATAATTGACATTTTTGCTGGTAAAGTAATCCTGGATGCATTTATTGTCCTTTAACACTGGGAATGCTTTGCTCCACGTCTTCTTCCTTTCATAGTTGGCATTGAGAATTCAGTTGTAATTCAGATAGGTTCCCCTTTAAAGGTTACTTGTTTTTTTCTCTTGGTTTTAAGGAATTTTTTGTTTTTTGTCTTGGTGTCTACATTTTAACTATGATGGGCTGGAGAATTTCTTTTCTGTATCTTGTCTGTTTGGAGTTCTATGCTTCTTGTATTTGTATTTTGCCTTTTTTTTTTAGTTTGTGGATAAGTTTTCATCTATATTCTGTTGAAATCATCAATACCATTCTCTTGGGATTCTTGTCCTTCCTCTTTACCTATGATGAGGTTTGATTCTTTTCATAGTGTTCCACAGAACCTGGTTGTTCCACTTTTGTGTATTTTTTAAAATTTATCATAATCTTTCCTTGAGTTTTCAGTTGTTCTGTGTTATTCTCCAATCTTGAATATTTGTTCTGCTTCCTCCATTCTGCTTCTGAGCTTTAGTTCCATTCCTTTCCTCTTGATTGGATGCCTGTTAGATTTCCTTTTTCATTCCTCTTCTGATTTCTTTAGTTCTATTTCCTTTTGGAGCTTCTCCAATCTCTTCCTGCACTCTTTCTTTGCTGATTGGTTTCCTTATCCTTTCTTCAGCATGATCTTCTTTCAGGTGTTTCTACTTCCCATTCTGATTTGTCATTCTCTGCTCTCTTAAGTTCTGCTCTCTCTCTTGAGTTCTTCATCTCTTTTCTTAGTTCTTTGATTCACTCTTTATAATCTTGTAGTTATTTAAGTATGTTCACAATTTTGTTTCTGATATCTGTGTCCTTGGCCATCCCCAGGGGATCCCAATGTAGGAATCTTCCATAAGGGGGAGAGCTTGTGGTTATTATCCTGCACCTTTCCCAGTTGTCTCTTCTTCGTTCTGAAAATTCTTTCCTTGCCTTGTATTCCAATGTGAAGACCCAAATCCTCTTTCAGACTTGTTGAAGGCTGCTTTTACTTCCTTCTTCAGATGGCCTTCATAATCCCATGCGTGGGGGTGGGGAGGGGGGCATCGCGCTTTAGCCTGCACCCCCAGTACCTACACTTCAGCTGTTTCGGGAATCTCAGATCTCAAGAGTCACACAACCCTACCTTTTATACAGCTGGAGGATAACTCTGCCTCCACAGCCACAAAAACCAATTAACAAAGACAACTGATTAATGGATTAACTAGATAATTGACATAAATTTAATTATCATCATAAAATTTTAACTCCATTATCATATAAGCAGGTATTGAAAAATTTAAATCCATAATACATTACACTATCTTCATACATATCATTATTATCCACTAGCATATCAACCAATACTATAAATCCATTATACTTGACAATAACCTTAATAATCAGACCCTTACTTAACTACCACTAGTCTATTCTTAACTACAATTTAATTCATGATTCTAAGACATATCTGCATTACATAGGCATATACCATCACAGTCATAAAACTTTCTCCTCCATATGACTATCCCCTTCCCCATGTGGTCCCTTAATCTACCATCCTCTCTGAAACCAACAACCCGCCCACCAATGCCCCTCTTCTCACTCTGGGCCCATTTAACTTGGGATAGCTAACTATGAACTTTGCCAGACATCTGGTTCTTACTTCAAGGCCATTTTAATGCGCGATTGTCCATACGTTCCCCTTAAATAAGACATCTCGATGGATTCGTGTCTAATCAGCCTATGACCAACATAACTGTGGTGTCATGCATTTGATATCTTTTATTTTTAGGATGATGTGACTCAGCATAGCCGTCAAAGCTTGAGAGAACCAATTATAATGTAGTCGTACGTTTTTGCCATCCAGTCATCATGTAATTGGACTTATTATTCGGTACTCTTTCTCCACACTCAACCCAATGATTACATTAGGATTAATGCTTCAAGGACATATAATATATTCTTCACCATCCCCATTAGGAGATCACCCCTTCATAATAAATAAAAGCCATTGCTTTCCAAACCCCCCATACCCACCACATCACCACTCTAGTGATGCTTACAAAATTTTTCTAGCCAAGCCCCCCAAACTAAAAAATTTGGTAACCTATTTCTTTTCTTTCTTTCTGAATGGCCCCCAAAATTTTGACTCCTTTTTCTGGTATATGAAATGGTACCCCCTCAAATCTTTCCCCAGAGAATCCGGTCAACTTTTCAAACTTCCCTCAAAAATTTACTTAGTTAATGTAGCTTAAAATAAAGCAAAGCACTGAAAATGCTTAGATGGATAACATCCCATAAACATAAAGGTTTAGTCCTGGCCTTATTACTAGTTACAGGTAGATTTACACATGCTAGACTCCCCGCCCCAGTGTAAAATCCCTTAAAATCTTAATCAGACAAAAGGAGAGGGTATCAAGCACACTAATTTTTGCTAAAGACACCTTGTCTAGCCACACCCCCAAGGGTTACAGCAGTGATAAAACTTAAGCAATAAACGAAAGTTTGACTTAGTCATACCTTTTAGCGTTGGTAAATATCATGCCGGCCACCGCAGTCATATGATAAACCCAAACTAATAATCATATGGTGTAGGGCGTGTAAAAAGACTTTAATTTAATAGGATAGAAAACGGCCTCTTAAGTAAAATTTTCATGGTCCTCATAATAATCAATGATGAGGGGCTGGAGAGATGTCTATCGTTAAGAGCGCACCGACCAGGACTATGCAGCAGTGAAGAAAAGACGACATCAGAGCTTTACAGAAGGTGGCTGGAGCTGAGGACATCGTGCTGACTGGAAGATAACAGTCCCAGAAAAACAACAGACGAATGGTTATCCCTCATCTGTGGATGCTATGCCAATTACCCAGTTGTAAGTATTTTTTGTGTAGGGCCCCCTGAGCTTCGGTACAAAGCAGTTGGACATAATGCATTTTGGAAACACAACAACAACAACAAACAGAAAATACTGCATCAAGAACTGACTGATAACAGTTGAACTTTGCTCAAAACAGTTAACTTCCCCCAATGGAAAGTAGTGAGAAAGACTAAGAGATGGAAAGCAAGTTTGGCAGAATGCACGAGCCTGACGGGGTGGGGAATGAGCAGGAACACGGTCTAGATTTGTTAAAAATAATAAATAAATACAATAAAAAAATTTTTTTTTAAATAAATTTTATTTATTTTATGTGTATGAATGCCCTGTCTACATGTACATTTGTGCATCCATGTCATGCAATGCATGCAGAGGTCAGAAGAGGACGTCAGTCAGATTCCCCTGGAACTGAGCCTAAAGTTGGTTCTCAGTCACTATGCTGGATTGAACCGGGATCCTCTGCAAGAGCAGTCTGCACTCTTACCACTAGGACCATCTCTTCAGCTCCAAGATAGGCTATTTCTTTCTTTTACTTTCTTTAAATATTATTATTTATTATTATTTAATTTAATCATTTTCAAGACAACTTCTCCTGTAGCCCCAGCTGTTCCTGAAATTCACTCTGTAGACCACGCTGCCTTATTGAACTCACAAAGATCTGCCTGCTTCTGACCTCCCATTTCTAGAGAGTAAGGCAATGTGACACCATGCTCGGCTATTTATTTGTTTTCTATGTATATGAACATTTACTGTTGAGTAGTTTGTGCACCCAATGTGGTGGCCTAATGCCGCAGAAGTTCCAGAAGAGTTGGATTCGGATTCCCCTGGAACTGGAGTTCTCCGGAATTGGAGTGTAAGACGGTTTCTCAGCTGCCATGTGGGTTGTGGCGATCGAACCTGGGCCCTCTGCAAGAGCAGTCATTAGCTTTTAATCTGCTAGGATATCTCTCCAGCCCATGGATAGGCTGTTTCTAACTGCACTGAAGGATGGTCCTGAAGATGCCCTGACATGGAAACTACAGTGCTTGTCCAAAATGTTCCAAATGTGTCGTGTATTCATTAATAAAGTCTTTTCTTTATTTCTGGGATGGAATCAAGGGTGATAGCAATAGGTTGAGTTATTTTAGGACTCTCTCGGACTGCAGGACCAACACCTCAACTGTGGGAAGGTTTCTCCTCTTTGGCACTGTGATTTTGTTATGTAACCCTGGCTGTAAGGCATGAGTTTGTATATATAAAATATGACATAGCTAGTCGTGTATACTGAACTCAGTCTCCTCCCCATGGGCAACAGGGTTTATACCACCTAGAATTCGATTCTCCTCTCTCTTCAACCTATATAGCCTTCCTGTTTCTCTCCCCAGTTAAAGTATTTCCTACTTTTCCTGCTTCCCTGTGCTAACACCGGACTCTTTTGCCTCTCTCTAGAGAGCTTCTTCTTCCCATTTACCCTGTGGTTCCTTTCCATTTTTCCTGGCTCATGCTGTTACATCAGAGTATGTATTTACATATAAGGATTTTTAGCTAAGATCCACAAGTTAGAGAGAACATACATTTGCTTGTTTTTCTGAGTTTGATGTTTACTTCTACTTAACAGTATTATTTTCATTCATTTATCTGCAGTTTTCATAATTTCATCTTTCCTTTGCACTGTGTAAAACTCCATTGTGCAATTTTGATATATCCTGCAAGTATACTCATGCACCTTTGTCCACATATTCTATGCATATGCATATTTTGCAGGTATTTTTTTAGTCAATTAAATTCCAGAAGTCCACAGACATATCAAATTGTCTAAATCTTAATCTTCTGCACATAACCCTGAATTCCTTCACCTGCCCCAATACCCAGCCTCTCAGGCCTATGTTCATCCATGGAAGACACAACTAAGAAATCCAGTCTGAGACCTCACCTGGTGATTCCTGCCTCTGGCATAAAAGCTTGTACCAAAACAACTAACAACTAAAATCCAGATAACCAGTTCCCTTTACAAAAACAAAATCTTTTTATACTCTAGGAAAAGCTGTTTGCCTCTCCCGAATATCACAATATAACAAATAATCAGATGACTCCTATGAGAGAATCCATTTAAAGAAATACAGATGTAATTGTGGCCAGCGAGCTTGGTGGTCGCATTGCACTTGAAATCCTAGTACGTTGGGCAAGCATGAGTGCGGCGAATCGTTGATTTGTGCCTTCACCGCAAGTCGCTTTGGGTCTGACTGTCAGATGTGGAGTTTCCAGGGACAGCTAGGGGCTAGTTGCAGGGCGAGAGGCCCTGTCTAAAAAGATCAAAAAAAAAAATAACTCACGGATGAACCCAAGACTTCCCAAAGAAGTCAAGTTAAAATAGTCGCGCTCATGTGCTTCAATAACTAATGCCCTATGACAGAATAATGAAAGACGATCTAGTTACCCTGAATCTCTAACAACAGTACTTAGAATACAGGACAGAAAGTCCAAGTAAACACAAGGAAAAAGCTGAATTGAAATGAAGAAAAAATGCAGAATCATTGAAATACTAATTCCATAAAGAAATAGAATCTCTAAAGAAAACTTTTTTCCAGATGCTTTAAAAAAAGTTTATTATTAACGAATTATGACAGAATGTGTGAATTTCTTCTATAGTCCCTGGATTTGGTTTTTATTTTAATTTTTTATGCTTTTTATTGATGTTTTGTGTATTTCAGACAGCATTTTTTTTTTTTTTTTTTTCTTTTCTTTCTCTCTTTCCCCCCTCTCTCCCCACTAAGAAGATCACTTATTGAGATACAAACAAAAATGATATAAGCTCAGTAATTGAAATAAAAAGCTCAAAGGAAGCTCTAACAAGCGAATAAGATCAAATAGGAAAACAAAAATGTGCAAAGAGTGTTAACACTTGTAGAGTATACTGGAGTAAAATTTAAGCGAAAGAAAGATTTATGTTTGGTTTTCACAAAAGGAATTACTTCCATTGTTTGGCGAGTCTAGTACTGCATTTCTCTATCATGATTACAATGATTAATATCCTTTCTCCCTCTCTGTTTTCTTCTTGTTTGTTTTTGTTTTTTGGTTTTTGGTCTTTTCGAGGACAGAGTCTCCATGTAGCCGCGCTTAGTGCTCGATAATCCACTCTGTGCTGCCCCGAGTAGCCTCTGATACTTTCACAAAAAATCACCTAGCTTCTGCATCCAAGTGCTCCACGGATTTTTTTTTATCTCCTCTGAGAAAGTCTCACTTCACGTTCCGTAGCCCAGCTGTCTTGTTTGAACTGCACTTTTGGTAGTACCAGCACTGGCCTTGGAAGTCACAAGATTTCCTGCCATCTCGCCTCCCTAGTGCTGGACTAAAGGTGTGCACTACCCACTCACTCTGCCCAAATTATCCTCTCCTTATATACAGTAACTGACATTCTTGAAGATATTTTGAAAGAAAGCAATTGTCATATCATTTCCTTTTCTATGTAAATGAATTGACAGTAAAAGACATTTTATGTTTCATACCCATAGATCTCACCTATTCAACTAATGGGAATCCTACTAACAATTTTCACTTTGGGAGTGACCCTCTATTTTTAAAAGAAATAGGTTCAGGTCTGGAGAAGATTAGCCTACAAGGTTAAGAGGCTGACTGTTCTTGCAGAGGCGACCAGGTTCGCCCAGGCACCACATGGTGGCTTGGAGAACGCGCGTAGCTCAATTCCAGCTGAGAACTCCAGTTCCCAGGGACATCCGACCACCCTCTTTCTGACCTCCGCGGTGCACTGCACTGACAGCGGTGCAAAGACCTACATGCAGACAGGATTCATTCATTCACCATAGAAAATAAAAAATAGAAATTAAAAGAAAGAGCAAAGCAAACACGAGGTGTCAATGGGAGCTCATCGACTAGATCAGAGCCCTGAATTCATCTTATCTGCAACTATTTACCACTGGAGGGGATATTGTAGCCCTGAATATTTAAGACAACTTTTCAGAATTTAGGAATTATATCCATTTATGATAAACTATGTAACAATCAGAGTGATGAACTGCGGAGGGAATGTTGGTGCATGTGGGAGTGGTAGCGGAAAAAGAAAGTTTGGTACATGATGCATATAATTACACATGTATGAATCTCAAAAGTTTGACATTCCCGATAATTATAGAAATGAAACCAAGATACTAGACTTCATCTACTACAGTCCAAACGATAAAATCATGAGAGCAAATGATACAAATGCTGCAGCAAAAATGCTGGAAAGGCAGCTCATTCACTCGGTGGGTAGATAAATGAGGTAATTCTTTGAACTCATTAAGGAAATATTCAGAGAGTTTAAAGTTCTTATTACAACATTAAGTTCTAAGAATATACCTATAAATACAGTCGTACCCAATTTTCACAATAATACAGGTACAAAACATAAAGATACAGATTAACTATCAACATCTAATAGTTTCAGTCCTCCAGTATCACCAATGAACAGGAACAAAGCCAAACAGAGAAACACCGAGATGGACTGAAACACAAAACTCTAATGATGACTAGACATAGACACTACATAACACTGGACCCCAAACATGAAGAATAACATTCTTCTCATAAACAATGGTGCCTTCTCCAATAGAGCAATGCTAGAAGAAAAAGCAATCTCAACAAATTTAGCAATAATGGAATAATCTCATATTCTATTAGACCTCATCAGAACAAAGGTAGATACTAACAGCAGAAGACACCACAGAAAGTAAGCTCGTGATCAATAATAAATTTATTCTTGAATGAAAAATTATCCTTTAAAGAAATTGAGAAATTGTATATATTCTAAAACACACTGAAAATGAACATGAAACTTCAGAAATCCTATGGGAAAGCAAGAGCGGTCAGCACTCTTAACCGCTAGGCCATCTCTCCAGCCCCTATTCTTCTTAAATATGAAAAAAAAGCATCTTAAAAATTACTAACAGGGCTGGAAAGATGGCCTAGTGGTTAAGTTGCACCACTGCTCTTGCATAAGAGGTTACCCGGGTTCGTCCCCAGCACCACATGGCGTGCAGAACGTCTGCTAACTCCAATCCAGAGAACTCCAGTTCCACAGGGAATCCAACACCCTCTTCTGAACCTCCAGGGCATGCATCGAAAAGGTGCACAAACCTACATGCAGACAGTACATTTCATACAGAAAAATAAATATATAAAATTTAAAAATTTTTTAAAAAATACTATCAAATATTGCCAGGTTTGATGGCGCACCCTTAATTTAATCTTCGGAGTTCGCATAGGCAGGTGATCAAATCTTGTGAGGTAACGGCAGCCTGGTCTACATACTGAGTTCCAGGACTGCTGAGCTGCAGGGAATACCGTGTCTCTTAAAAAAGACCTGGCGGGGTGTCGGGGTGGGGGGACCTCAACAGTATCGGACAAAATATCAAGGCAAATATGAACAAAAAACCATATAAGGTAGGAGTTAGAAGAATATCCTAATCAAGTTGTATAAATCACAGAAAAAGTTATTAGTCACAAACGGGATCAATGGATAGAATATACCCTAGATATATTTAAGCATAGGATACCCGTCATTTGACGAAAGATCCAGAACATCCAGTGTACACTGATCAGCAGTTACTAGCTCCTGATTCGTTCCTTCCTCCTCTTTCCCTCTTTATCTTAGCTTAGAGACAGGAGCCGTGTTCTCTCAGCCCTGGTTGGACTCTGAAGGTAGGTCCTTCGCTGGCAAGCTGCTTCTCACCTGCTCCCTCCTCCATCCCTCTCCTTATCTTCGGGAGTACTATTTACTGTGCAGTCACAGATAAGTGTTGAGTCGACCACGTCTACTCGCCAGGAATGGGAGGACCTGGGGGGCAGCTCCACTCCTAGAGCAGGACAGGCCGGCTCAGTCTAACGTGCTGTCACCCTTCCCTCAGCACCATGCCTTCCTTTTACGAAGTAGGACTGTGTGAGTAGGCGGCGGACTTGGGACGTATCCCTGCCCAGGGTAGCCATTTCGAAGGACTCGCTAGGACTTGGAGGATCAGCAGCCACTGTCGCTGAGCCGCTCGCTCGTGCCTCATTAATGGCTGAGCCAGCAAGCCTAGGGATTTCATGGTCAGCGCCAGCTCTGTCCCATCAAGCTCACTGTCTCGGGGCAGCCACAGGGTGGCAAATGAGCTCGGACCGTGAGTTATAGAAAAAAAAAAAAAAAAAAACGGTGCAGAAGTCGAGAAGAAATGTGAAAGAGAGCCGTAAGGGCAGTGGTGGCTGATCCATCGCCTTAACAGTCTGCTGTGCAAGATCTGCGACTATCGGGCCAGCCCGTTGCACCTCATTGAGAGACGGAGCCGTACGTAAGAGGCAAAGGCGGGGCCCTTCTGAATTGCTGCAACGTTGCAAGCCGCCCATGCCGCTATTGGTGCTACAGAGTTTGAGCATTCAGACACCCGTCTGCGCGGCAGTAGGAGACCCTAGGGTCTCAACCTTTTAGGGCCTACAAAAAAAAAGAAGAAAGACCGTAGTCCTGCCAGATGCCTGCACACAGAGAGGAAGCAGGTACGTGGTAAGAGGATTGGAGCAGTGAGGAACGCGGATCAGAATAGCCGAAGAGGGCGCACAGCATAGTAACGAAAGACGTGAGGAGAGAAGAGGGACTCATGAGAAAGGAGTAAGTCTACAAGCAAAAGTCAAAGCCAAAAAAACAAAAAGGAGGAAGGGAGGAGGGAGAGGAGAAGGAAGGGAAAGAAAGAAGAAAGAAAGAAGAGAAGACGAGAAGAAAGAGAGGAAAGAAGGAAGAACAGAGGAAGAAAGAAGAAGGAAGAAAAAGAACAAAAGAAGAGAAAAGAAAAAGAAAGAAAGAAAAAAAGAGAGAGAGGAGAAAAAGAAGAAAGAAGAAGAAAGAGAAAAAGAGAAAGAAAAGAAAAAACAGAAGAAAAGAAAGAAAGAAAAAGAAAGAAATGAAAAAAGAAGAAAGGAAAAGAAGAAAGAAGAAAGAAAGAAAGAAGAAGAACGAAAAAGAAAAGAAAGAAAGAAAGAAAGAAAGAAGAAAGAAACCGCAAGACAAGAAGAAGAAGAAGCAATCTGTCCCGCTATAAGCCTGGCCCCAGGTTCCTGCCCAGCTCCTGCCCCATTCGCCAGCACAAGAACTTCACAGCCCAACTCAATCCCAATCACGCTGCCTAGCTAGAAACATAGCACATCAACTGGTAGCGGGCTGTGGCAGCTCTGCGGGAAAGTGTCTGCAGCGACCTGGCGGGCAGCCTGCATCCAACGGCCGACTCCTAGAGCAGGAGGGCAGGCAAGAGGCGCCTAGATCTGAACTGTGCTGCAACCCACTGCTCACACAGCACCGCCAGTTCCAGCAATATAGGGCTGTGTGGAGAGGAGGACGGAGGCAGAGGTGCCGCTGCCCAGAGGCCGTGAGCACGCCAGCAAGGACCGCGCTAAGGGCCGTGTTGGGAGGATCATGCAGCCGACTGCAGGTACCGCAGGATTCAAAACGGGGTCCTGCTGATGAAGGCTGGCTCTCGGTCCTGTTCCAGCTCCCGCAGCAGCGAAGCTTCAGCACTGACCCAATCCGCACTCACCTGCCTTGTCAGGCTGTGCTGGCCGCCAAGAGGTAGGGGCGTGAGGAAGGGCAGCTCTACTGGGGAAACGGTCGCCTCAGCACTGGGCAGGCTATGGCGAGCTTCTCACCTTGCTTAATGAATTGCAAGGAACACTGTTGAGGAGAGCTACCGCCCAGCGCCGGAAGTAGCACTACGTGGAGGGCGAGGGACAAAGGAGACCCCATGACATGGGGACGGAGCAGAGAGAACCCTGTACAAGGTCTTACCACACAGCCTTTTGCAGCAAGGGCTGAGGCAGAGGACTGCGCTGAGGGTCACCTGTGACAGGGTCCATCCTCTTGATGTGACCACAAGGCTGTGGGTCATGAGGCTGCTGGTACGAGATGGCCTTGATGACATTCAGGCCTGTAGGAATGCTCAGGATGGTTGGAACAGCCTGCAGGGACTTTGAACCCAGTGGGAACATCAGGCAACAACGGACTCGAGAGGCCATGAGAATGAGGCTAATAGGCACCAACGAGGTCAATGGGAGTCATTGCAGGGAAAGTTGAACAAAGACAGGTAGGTAGGGTGTTCAGTGCCTTGCTAAACTTTCTATTTGTAGCTGTGCCAAGACTCACATGACGTGCAGGTAGCCTGGGAAGGCTATGAAAGGACTCAGATCCCTTAGAGATGGAGTTACAGTTACAGGTGGTTTTAAGACACCCAATGTGGATGTTGGAACTGAATTTGCCATGGCAGCACCTGCTTTTAACCACTGAACTATCCAGCTTACCACTCCACTAAACTTTTAGATTGACCATGGAGTTAGTTTGCATTCTGTTCATTTTGTAACAGTTGTAATAAACAAACAAACGGGAGGACAGAAAAGGCAGGCATTTGCTCACCTGTAATTACTATGTTTCTGAAAAAATTACAAGTAGCAAAGCATATAAACCAGAATCAAGAAATGGGACAATGCTGGCTTCGTGCGACATGCCTTAGATCCCAGCTACAGGACGGCAGAGGCAGGCAGTTGATTCTGGGATTCAAGACAAGCCTAGCCTACTACTGGGGTTCCAGGCCATCTATGGACTACAGGGAAACATCTCAAAAAAATGATGAGTTGCAGCTCACCTAATGGGATAGAAGATCTTCTACACCGTGCCTTTTAGCAGAGATTTTTAGTGAAATATTCATGTCAATCAAAACCAGGAAGAAAACAAGGTAAACTGCGTTATAAAGCTGATATGCAAGAGTATACTTTCAAAAGGAGAAATGTAAATGGTGTCCTGAGAGTAAAGTCAGGCTTGAATACTCAGAGCAGTAAAAAGGTTTACGTGAACAGCGAGGATCAAGAAACAAAATGATAACCAAGTGCTAGGAGAGGTTGTAGGGAAAGGGGGAACACTAATCCACTTGTGGGGACTATCGTAAACTGGTACAGCCAACTCATGGAAGACATGACATGTAGAGAACTGTCGAAACTTCCAGAATGAAACTTGCCACGGGAACCAGCATTACCACTCCCCTGGGTATGTACCCACAGAGCTCATCTTACGCCGCAGAGATACATGCACAGCCACGTGATGTTACTTACAGCTCTGTTCACTAATACCAGAAGAGCTGACCAACACAAAGTGCCCCTCAATAGGTGAGATCTACTAGAGAAAAAACATGTACATCTACACAATGGTGTTCTATGAAGCAGTTAAAGAAAGATGAAATCCATGAATTTGTCATGTAAAATGGATGGAGTAGAAGATGTCGTCGCTGATGAAGTAATGCAGTCCCAAAAACAACGGATGAATGGTTATCCCTCAATTGTGGATGTAATAGCAAAAACCAGTTGAAGCACTAAAAGAGGCAAACGAGCAATGTTAATGTGATCTGAGAAACAACTGTGCCCTTATTGTAGAAAGTCCCGTTAAATAAAAAATATTTTTTTTAAATAATTAATTTTAGGAACAAGATACAAACCTGGTATCATTCAATGTGTGAACTGTGTAACATCCATATCGTGGAATACTTTACGCAATAAAAAGAGAATAAATACACACACACAAAGAAATGAATGCACATAAAGAATTAAATTTTAGGGCTGGAAAAAGAAAGAACTGTTTTCAGGCATCTAAACTACTAAGGAAAATGCACATTGAAACTTTATGATTTGGGGCTGGAAGAGATGCTCGAGCCAGTTAAGTAGCACCTACTGTTCTTAGCAAAGGACCATGAGTTTTGATTCCCAGCCACCCCATGGTGGTAAGAGAACCATCCTTTTAACTCCAGTTTCCAGGAAATCAATGCCCTCATCTGACCCTCTTGTGGCATTGCATGACACAGGTGATCCAACCTACATGCAGATCAGATACACGATATCACTAAAATACATAGAGCAGTAAAAATAATAAAAATTCATTTTTTTGAAAAAAAACTTTATATTCTCAAATTCTACCCAACATTGGAATGCTACATCCAAGAAATACCATAACAAGCAGGATTATAGTGGCTTCATGCCTTTATTCCCCAATACTGGAGAGGCAGGAGGGAGAGGATCTCTTGTGAGTTCAAGGGCCAGCCTGGTCTATTCATCAGCAAGTGTCCAGAATAGCTGAGTGTTTAGTTGTGTTCAATTGCTGTAACAGATCTCTCTGACTGACACCACTTGGGGAGGAAATGGTTTATTCAGCTCACATCTCCTGGTCACAGTACATCACTCAGAACCCAAGGCTAGGAACTTTGGGCAGGAACCGTGGAGGCAGGAGCTGAAGCACAGGCCATCATGGAGTGCTGCTTACTGGCTTGATTTCCTGGCCCATGCCCAGCCGTGCCCTCTTATATGGTACAACAACCTGCCCAGGGTGGCACCACACCACAGTGGGCTGGCTCCCCCACATTGCTTGACAAGACAAAACTCCACAGATTGGCGCCACAGGCCAAGTCCAATGGAGCCAATTCCCCAATTGAGCTCCCTCAACCCAGGTGTGTCAAGTTGACACTAAAAGTCTCAGCACACTTGAGGCTACATAGACAAGAAATAAAAAATACGCAAGTAACAAAATATTCTCCTGTGGATGTGGAGAAAATGGAACTTTTCTTACAATGTATATATTTAGTGGATTTCATATAATACATTTATCATATTTAGACCTCCCAGATCTGCACTGTCCTCCAGAAACATCATTCAGGATTTCACACATTCTGCCTTATATGTTAAAGAATATTGAGTCAAGTTTGTGCAATGGATACAAATATAGTTGCCAGGAAATGAGCAATGCTCATATGGAGAAAATAACTTTGATCATCTACATAAGGAGCAAATCAGAATGGTTATATTTATTGAAAAGTAAATGAACTATTGCTATTTATATTGTTATTTACATAGTTAAAACTGAATAGAAACCAATAATGCGGGTTTTTTTTAAAAAGAAATGTAATCAATCCAACCATCAACCAACAACAAAAAAATCTTGAATGCTAACGGCATCAGTGAAACATATCCACAAGGAACATTTAGTCACTGAAGAATGCAATGCATGTGCTGGAGAGATGGCTCAGTTGGTTAAGAGCACACAACTGCTTTTGCAGAGGACTGGGTTTGTTATCCCAGCACCCACATGGTAGCAAAGAACCCATCTTTAGTCCAAGGCAGCCTGTTCTAACAGAGTGTAGTTCCAGGCTAGCTGGGCTCACGGGGAGACCCTGTCTCAAAAAAACAAAATGAAGATGCCAACTTGCACTGCTGTTCTGTAAAAGGTATTTTCTGATTCAATCAAACTGAGAGTCATTCCCTATGTGATAATTCAAATAAGCTCTCTGGGATGCCAGGGCCATAGGTCTAAGTGTCACTCTCATTGATGAATGTAGAACACATGAGGGCAGATGGAATGGAGATTTTTGAATTGAAAACTCTTTTTTTTTTTAACATGCTAGTAGAAGAAAAAAAAGGAAAAAAATGAAATATTTTCAATAGAAAAATATGTCCTACAGAAATATTCCTTGTGGGGCGTTGAGAGAGTAGAGCTCATAAGAGAATGCAGTGGCTTTTTTTTATTTTTTATTTATTTCTGTCATGTGTATGAATGTACTGTCTGCATGAAGTCTGTGCACCCGTGTCGTGCAACGCCGCAGAGGTCGAAGAGGGTCGGATTCCCTGGAACTTGAGTTTTCCTGGAATTGGAGTTTCAGACGGTTCTCAGCCGCCATGTGGGTGCTGGGGATCGAAACCCGGGTCCTCTGTAAGAGAGGTCGGCCTCTTAACTGCTAGGCATCTCTCTACAGCCCATTATTTATTATTTTTATGTGTATGAGTGTTACTGTCCTGCATGTACGTTGGTGCACCCATGTCCTGCAAGTATGCCAGAGGTCAGAGAGAGGGCATCGGATTCCCTGGAACTGGAGTAAAGAGGATTCTTAGCCACCATGTGGGTGGCTGGGAATCAAACCAGGTCCTCTGCAAGACAGTAGGTGCTCTTAACCACTGAGCCATCTCTCCAGCCCCTGAGAAACTTGCAGTTCTTACAAAAGACCAGAGTTCAAATCCCAAGCACTCACATGGTGAGCTAACAACCAATGGTAACTCCATTTCCAGGGATCTGACACCTCTTCCTGTCCTCTGTGGCACTGCATGCCATAGGTGCACTTACACAACATGAGGGCATAATGCTCATACACATAAAAATAAAAATTAAAAATGAATACTCTGGCACTTTCCAAATGTGCAAATAACAACACATAAATTGAAATATCTATTAAATTATTTCTATGGAATATTTTGCAACCATAAAATAAATGAAAAATCAGGATTAGTCCTACTATGTGACCTAAAATTCATCTAAAGGGATACACAGACCAACATAACCAAATATCAGCCACAGAATTTTGACACCTATTTTCCTTATTGAAGAGTCAGCATAAAGGTGATCAAATGTCAGGTCAATTCTCCTCTGTGGTTCATCTTCCAAGAGCCAAAGGTCTTCAATCCTGTCCCTGCAGAGATTCAGCCTCATGCAATTCTTTTTTTTTGGGGGGGTCTTTTTGAGACAGGGTCTCTCTGTAGCCCCAGCTGCCCTAAAACTCGCTCTGTAGACCAGGCTGGCCTTGAACTCCCTAAGATCCACCTGCCTCTGCCTCCCAAGTGCTAGGATTAAAGGCGTGTGCCACCACACCCAGCTAAGCCTTATGCAATTCTTGACAGCAGGTGAATTATCAGCCTGTCTCTGGTTCCCTTCGTTACAATTCCTCTGACCCATGTGAGTTTCCAAGGCCCACCCCACCTCAGATTTCTCACAGCAACTCTCCAAATGCTTCCTGTTGTACAGGAGAGTTTCTGTGTCCCTGCCACTTGCTGGATCATGAGCATAAAAAATAATGAAGTCTGGTGTAGCATTGCACACTTTAATCTTCAGACACTCCAGTAGGCAAGGCAGGGAGATCTCTGTGAGTGTTGGGATATAAAGGCCTTCCCCATCATGCCCTGTTTTTTCTTTGTTTGTTTTCCTCAGTGGTAAGGGAAATTGAACATTAATTGTATAATTTCTCTTTATCTGAAAGCAGCTATGTGTTACAATGTTGAATCCCTAAACAAGCATTTAGAATTAACCTACCACTTATTTTTCAGACTTTGTAATTTGGGGTAATATAGGTGGAAGGAATGTATGCACATTTTAGAGTAATATAAAATTAAAAGGGAAACATTTGAATCCTGAAATATAATTTGAAAATAACGTACATTTTATTTTCAGATGATATAATTTTAGTATAGGTATGACACATATATGCACATATTGAAGCAATACAAATTGGAGGGAACAATGGCAAAAGAACTGAGGCAAAGAACTGACTCAAACAGTAAAGTTCTTCCCAAAACAAAAACACTCTGCTGAAACTTTAAAAAGGCTCAGAAAGCCAGAAGTGGGGTGCATACCGTTAATCCCAGCACTGAGAAGGCAGAGCAGGCAGATCTCTGTGAGTTCAAGGCCAGCCTGGTCTGCATAGTGAGCTTCAGACCAGCTGGAACTAAAGGGGGACCCTGTCTCAGAAAAGAAAAAAAAGTAAAAAAGTCTCAGAAATGATCCAAGACACATGGCAGAATACATGAACAGCGATGGGGTGTGGGGCATGAAAAGGGAAATGAGGTAAACTTGGACTGAGAAATGATGTTATGAAAAAACCTCAATAAAAACATTTAAAAAGGAAAAGAGGGGCGAGAGATGGCTAGGTTAAGAGCGTCAACCGCTCTTACAGAGGACCCCAGGTTTGATCCCAGCACCTACATTGGCAGGCCGAGAACATCTGAAACTCCAATTCCAGGAGAACTCCAGTTCCAGGGGAGTCTGATGAACCCTCTTCTGACCCCGCTCGATTGAACAACACGGGGAGCACAAACTTGCATGCAGAAAGTACATTCATACACATACAAAATAAAAAATTAATAAAAAAACGTTTTAAAAAAGGTAGGGTGTGTGACTCTTGAGATTGAGATCTCCTGAGACCAGTGGAAGAAAGAGCAGGAAGGCAGGTAGGGAATGGGTGCCTCAACAGGCAGATTGTTGTTCCATTAATTCAGCTGTCTTTGGCTTATTGGCTTTTGTGGCTGTGGGGGAGAATTATCTCTCCAGCTGGTATTAAAGGTAGGGTGTCAGGGCGTGGTGACACAAGCCTTTAATCCTAGCAACTTGAGAGGCAGAGGCAGGCGGAATGCTTGTGAGTTCAATTACAGCCTGGTCTATAGTTGAGTTCCAGACGCTTGGGCTGCAGGGAGACCCTGTCTCAAAAAGACCAAAAANTAAATAAATAAATAAATAAATAAATAAATAAATAAATAAATGTAGGGTTGTGTGACTCTTGAGATCTGAGATCTCCTGAGATCAGCAGAAGGAAGAGCAGGAAGGCAGGTAGGAACTGGGTGCCTCAGCAAGGCTGTTTGTTGATCCATTAATCCAGCTGTCTTTGGCTTATTTGGCTTTTGTGGCTGTGGGGACAGAGTTATCCTCCCAGCTGGTATTAAAGGAGGGTTGTGTGACTCTTGAGATCTGAGATCTCCTGAAACAGCAGGAAGCAGATAGGTGGACAGCGTGGAACTGCTTCAGCAAGGCTGATTGTTGATCCATTAATCCAGCTGTCTTTGGTTAATTGGCTTTGTGGCTGTGGGGGTGGAGTTATCCTCCCAGCTGGCATAAGCTTTGTGGCTGTGGGGTGATTATCCTCCAGCTGCATAGTTGGGTTTGTGACTCTTGAATCTAGATCTCCTGAGACCAGCAGAAGGAAGAGCAGGAAGGCAGGTAGGAACTGGGTGCCTCAGCAAGGCTGATTGTTGATCTGTTAATCCAGCTGTCTTTGGCTTAATTGGCTTTTGTAGCAGTGGGGACCGAGTTTCTTTTCTTTGAGTCAGGTCACCCTGTAGTTCTTTCTGGCCTGGAACTCACTATGTAGACCAGGGTAGTCTTGAATCCATAGAGATTCACCTGCCTCTGCCTCTGAGTCCTGCATTTAAAGTCAAGTGCCACCACCCCTTGCCCAGTTCAGCTTATTGATTCAGATTTTTCCAGCAATGCAGGTATGGTTTGATTTAAGAACATCAATATACATATAAATCATGACAATTCCACATCATCTCTACAGAAACAGAAAAGGCCTTTGAAAATCCCAACATGCATTCATTATAAACATCCAAGAGCGAATTGGACTAGATAGAATATTCCTCTTCATAATTGCATCTATATAAACAAACTCAGCCAATATACATTCTAAATGGAGAAAAAAGCTCTTACAGAGGACCCGGGTTCGATCCCCAGCACCCACATGGCGGCCGAGAACCGTCTAAAACTCCAATTCCAGGAGAACTCCAGTTCCAGGGGAATCCGAGACCCTCTTCTGACCTCCGCGGCGTTGCACGACATGGGTGCACAGACTTGCATGCAGACAGTACATTCATACACATACAATAAATAAATAAAATTAATAAAAAAAAAATAATCAATGATGAAAGTATTCCTAACAAGCTTGATACATGAAAGCTAAGATCCAAACTGGGATTAGATACCCCACTATGCTTAGGCGTAAACCTAGGTAATTCTTCTAACAAAATAACTCGCCAGGAAACTACTAGCAACCACTTAAAACTCAAAGGACTTGGAGGTACTTTACATCTATCTAGAGGAGCCTGTTCAATAATCAATAAACCCCATTATACCTTACCACCTCTTGCTAATTCAGCCTATGTACCACAATCTTCAGCAAATCTTGTCAAGGAACAACAGTAAGCCAAATGATTTTTCCATAAATATATTAGGTCAAGGTGTAGTCTATGAGGTGGACAACAATGGGCTACATTTTCTCTCCAAGAACACATGGAACCTTTTTTGAAACTAAAAGGCGAAGGAGGATTTAGCAGTAAAATAAGAATAGAGTGCTTAGTTGAACATAGAAATGAAGTACGTACACACTGCCCGTCACTCTCCTCAAGTATAAAACTTTCACCCTTACCTAAAAACCCAAAGTAAGATATTAGAGGAGATAAGTCGTAACATGGTAAGCATACTGGAAGGTGTGCTTGGAAGAAATCATAGTGTAGCTTAACTTAAAACCTCTGGCCTACACCCAGAATATTAGACTCCAATGGACACTTTGAACAAACACTATCTCAAATCAATTAAAACTCAACTACCCTAACCACTCTACATCAAAACATTTATCAACAAAATAAAGTATAGGCGATAGAAATATTCTTTGGCAGTATGGAGAAAGTACCGCAAGGGAAAGATTGAAAAAACCCAAATACAAAAAAGCAAAGATTAAATTTTTTTTAATTTTTTTTTATTTATTTATTTCTGTACGTGTATGAATGTATTGTGTGCATGCAAGTCTGTGCACCCGTGACGTGCAATGCCGCGGAGGTCAGAAGAGGGCGTCGGACTCCCCTGGAACTGGAGTTTCAGATGCCTTTTTACCTTCTGCATAATGAACTAACCAGAAAACTATAACAAAATGAGTTTTAGTTATACCTCACGAAACCAAATGAGCTACCTAACAACAATTATATGAATGAATCCATCTATGTGGCAAAATAGTGGGGCGATTGTTAGGTAGAGGTGAAAAGCCTAACGAGCTTGGTGATAGCTAGTTACCCTATAAATGAATCTTAGTTCAATTTTAACCTTACTTTAAAGACATTACATCACAAACGTAAGCTTAAAAAATA
The DNA here is from genome assembly GCA_009823505.1 of Rhizomys pruinosus. Classification (NCBI taxonomy): domain Eukaryota; kingdom Metazoa; phylum Chordata; class Mammalia; order Rodentia; family Spalacidae; genus Rhizomys; species Rhizomys pruinosus. Next base: position 281,356 of record VZQC01011557.1, read on the forward strand.
GTTTTAAGAGGAATCAGCCTTGCTGAAGCACCCAGCTCCTACCTACCTACCTACCTACCTACCTACCTACCTACCTACCTGCACTTGCTTCAGCTGGTCTCGGGAGATCTCCGTAATAATTTCTATTGTCAACCTGATTAGGTTTAGAATCACTTAGGAGATTGATGAGAATCACCTATGAGTCTATTTGTAAGAGTAAGCCGAGAGAAAATTAATTGAATTAGAGGAAAGGCAGCCTCCCCCGTCTGTAGGACAGAACATAAGGCAGAGTGCACAGGAAAATGCCAAATGACTGGAAGCGTTAAATGTCTTTGATTTCAGGTCATTCAGGGAGTAAATAACTGTTTTCTACCACATATTTCCATTGCCATGAGGTTCTTCCCAAGTGCATGAGGTTAAGTGACTATGGACTGTACCTCTGAAACTCTCTGCCAAAACAAAGGGTTTTTACTCCTTTATGTTGTTCCGTGCTCTAACCAAGTTTTACATTGCTGTGATAAATTACTCTGACTAAAAGAAAGTGGGGAAAAATGGGTTTATTTTAGTCTACAAGTCAGAGTCCATCTTCAAGAGAAGTTAGGGCAAGAACTGAAGCAGAATCTGGAGACAGGTCCTGAAGAGACTATGGAGGAAAGCTGCTTACTAGCTTACTTCAGCCTACAAGTCAGAATCCATCCTCAAGAGAAGTTAGGGCAAGAACTGAAGCAGAATCTGGAGACAGGTCCTAAAGAGACCCAGAGACTATGGAGGAAAGCTGCTTACTAGCTTACTTCTCCTAGCTTACTCAGCTACCTTTCTTTTTGGCAGTAGGTGGAATCTTTTTGAGACAGGATATCCCAGTAGGCCTAGATGGCCTGGGACTCACTATGTAGACTAGGCTGGCCTCAGTATCACAGAGATCCTCCTGCCCCTTCTTCCTGAGTGCTGGGATTAAATATGTGGACTATCATCCACATTTTTTTATATAGCCTAGGCCTACCTCTTTAGGGAGGGCACTCCCCACAGTGGGTAGAGGTTTTCTACACTAATTATCAATCAAGAAAACACACTCACAGACATGCCCAGCCATCAGTTTGATGAGGAAATTCCTCAGTTGAGGGACCCCTTCCCAGAAGACTCCAGTTGTGTCAAGCTGCTGAAAAAACTAACCAGCACATTTGCACAATTATTTTGTCACAACGGTGTTGAAAGTATTTTATATAGGGAACACTGATTGAAATAGAAGAACAGAAACTAGTAGAATTTCAATGAGATGATAGTGCACCACCTGGGTGTGATAAGTGGCTGTGTTTGGAATATAATTATAAGATCTATACAAATGCAGTTATTGTGGATAATAAAATGAAGAAACAAGTTAAGGTGATTCCACAATTTGGGCTCTGCAGAGCTGGATGATGACATTAGTATCAGAACATAGAGACAGCTGAGACTGAAGGTTGAGGAAGAAATGTTCATCTTTGGACACTTAAATTTCATATATATATATATATATATATATATATATATATAGCATA
>VZQC01011557.1:282906-558354 GCA_009823505.1 Rhizomys pruinosus
ATATATATATATATATATATATATATATATTCATGGTGTTAAAAATATCAAGGGAGTTAGATGCGCACCAAGAGCATGTGCCCAACTCATGGAGCATGCAGAATTCACCCGAGTCCTGCAGAACAACAGCCTGCAAAAGTCCAAGTGAGGCCTGCCTGCCTGGGTGCTCTGGGCACCTCTGTGCCCCATAGAGGCTTGGGATCACCTGGGACCTTCCAACCTTCTGGTCCCAGCTTTCGACGTGGGCAGAGCGTGAGTTGGTGAGTTGGCCAATAGGGTAGAGGTACAGACCAAAGTAACAACACCTCCCTGGCCTCAGCCTGGGGGAGCCACGGTGAAGAGGATCTAGCAGGCACAGTATTAGTGATTATAGTCTGTGCAGCCAACATTGAGGCGCCAGAACTCAAAGAAACAAATAAATAAACAAATCCACATAAAAAGACACATAAAAATCAAACAACATGGGAAAAGCTCACAATAAATCTACACCGAACTCTACCAACCCTACAGAACACACCTGCAATGAGATCTCCCTGGAAGGAAACCAAGACATGGACTTTAGAAGAACAATTGTGGACATATTCAAAGAAATTAGAGAACTAAGGAAAGAGAACAAAAAAGTCAAGAAGTACCAAGAGGGTGATAATGACAAACGTTGGAAAGAGCAAAGGGGAGAGATTGAAAAACCCAAGAAGGACCTAGAGGGAGATAATGACAAACATTGGAAAGAACTAAAGGGGAAAAATTACAAACTCCAGAAGGAAGTGGAAATGCTGAAAAGATCCCAGGCCAAAAGGGTAAAAGAAAATGACCAAAGAACCAAGGACTACAAGATGAGAATGACAGGCTCCAGAAGGAAGTGGAAACACTAAAGAAATCACAGAATGAAATGAAAAAGGAAATTGAACATTTATCCAATCAACAGGAAACGATGGGAAAAAGCCTCAGAAGCAGAATAGAAGAAGCAGAAAAAAGAATATCAGACCTGCAGGATAACATGGACCAACTAGAATGCTCAAGTAAAGATTATGAAAAAATTTTAAAAAGCACAAGAGTGGAACAACCAGGAAATGTGGAAAGACCAAACCTCTGCATCGTAGGGATAGAGGAAGGAGAAGAATCCCAAGACAACACTGTTCACCAGATCTTCAACAGGATAATAGAAGAAAATTTCCCCAAACTGAGAAAAGACAAACCCATACAAATACAAGAAGCACATAGAAAACCAAACAGACAGGACCAGAAAAGAAGTTCCCCATGCCATATAATTGTTAAAACACTAGATGCTCTAAACAGAGACAAAATACTGAAAGCCACAGGAGAAAATCAACAAGTTACATATAAGGAGAAACCCATCAGAATCACAGCTGACTTCTCAGTGCAAACTATAAAAGCTAGAAGAATGTAGACCAAAGTATTCCCAGTACTAAATGACTTTAGATGCCAACTCAGACTATTATATCCAGCAAAAAAAAAAAAAGTCAATTAAAGTTGAAGGAGAAAGAAGAATCTTTTTTTTTAACTTTTAGATTTTATTTCTTTTTTATGTGTATGAATGTACTGTCTGCATGTAGGTTTGTGCACCCCTGTCGTGCAATGCCGCGGAGGTCAGAAGAGGATGTCGGATTCCCCTGGAACTGGAGTTCTCCTGGAATTGGAGTTACAGATGGTTCTCAGCTGCCATGGGGGTGCTGGGGATAGAACCTGGGTCCTCTGCAAGAGCAGTTGGTGCTCTTAACTGCTAGGCAATCTTTCCAGCCCCAGAAGAATCTTTCATGACATGAACAAGATGAAAGAATACATGTCTAAGAAACCAACACTTCAGAAAATCCTCGAAGCAATTCAAAGAACTATCCCTAAGCAATTAAAGAGAGAAAGCAACAAAATCATAACAGAGTAAATACAAACCTAGACCAAGAATGCAAAATAATGTAAAAGGAAGCAACACACAGCTCTCAATAATAACCTTAAATACTAATGATCTAAACTCCCCAATCAAAAGGCACAGACTGGGAGAATGGATTAGGAAACCAAATCCTTCTATATGCTCTCTATAAGAAACCCTTCTCACGTCAAGGACAGACACCATCTTAGAGTGAAAGGATGGAAAAAAAATATTCCAAGAAAATGGTACCAAGAAACAAGCTGGAGTGGCTATTCTAATATCAGACAAAATAGATCTCAAAGTAAAATTAATCAGAGGAGTCAAAGAGGGTCATTACATCCTTACCAAGGAACAATGAACCATGAAGACTTCACAATCCTAAATGTCTATGTACCAATTTCTGGTGCACCTAACTTTATAAACACAACTCTGCAGGATCTCATGACACAGATTAATCCTAACACACTAATAGTGGGGGACTTCAACACCCTCTGAGCCCCTTGGATAGATCAACAGGAAAAAAAATAAACAGAGAAAAGAACAATACAATACACCAAATGGATAATTTAACTAAAAGAATTAAGTTTGCTTCCCAAATTAACAACATACAGTCAATGATAAACAGCTTGAGTAAATTTAATGTAGAAAAGTTGGTCCAGCTAAACATTAAAAGGAAGAAAAGCCTCGGACTGCTACAGGCATCAAACATCTCTGTGGATCCTAACTGTAACAACTATTTATAATGTGTCCTAATGAACTTTACCTTTCAGGTGCTGCAAAGTTTTAATATGAGAGACTTCCTTACCTCCTTTTCATAGAAAAAAGAAAAACATGATGGTAATGAAGTCATTCCCTAACTGTAAATTAGAGCCTACTGTTATAGAGGTAATCTCTTATAAAAGTGATATAGTTGCTTTCTTTAATTGACTGATAGTCTTAGGAACTGTGAGAGGATAATTCTCTATTCAGAGCCAAATATAATACTAAAGTCTATATAAGCTGGGTAATTAAGCAAAATATATTAATACAGGAGAACTCTGTTATCAGAAATGGATTACTCTGACAAGGAGATGTTGGCTAGGGGATCCAAGCCCCCAAAAAGATAAAGGCCTTTTGCCATCAAACTGGGATACCTGCAAGAAGAGAGGCAGTGAGGCCCTGCTGTCGAAGACCTGGTGTAAGCATGGGAAAGATATATTGAGACCACACTTGCAAGTGTACAGTTGGCCTCTCGAATGTCAGAGAGTGTTATCAAAGGCCACTAAATCAATAAAGCAAATATTGGTCTCCTTGAGTCAAGCAAGACTCCTCTGTCAGCATCAGCTACATCTCACCTGCCTGGAAATACTGTTCAGCAATGGCAGCCAAATATCTGTATATCCCAAATCTAATTGGCTATTAGCTCTCTCCTTGGAAGAATAATTCATGGCTCATGCCACAAGCTTACATTCTCTAGTGGTTAGGAGATGTTATAAACTACAGTAAGACCTTGCCATCTTTTACAGAAAAACTATAATTCACAGATTAGCATACCATCCAAACATCTGTGTCTATACCAAAGTAACCTACCATAATAATTAGTACTGTTTAAATGCCTTTATATCTAATTGCTTGGGCTTCATTAGTAGGATTGAAAGGTTATTCCTGGACAAATTGTCAACCCTTGAAAGGAAAACAGCCTGAACTGATCAGAGTCTAAAACAACATCTCCAGAGTAAGTAGACTATTTTGCTTCCCATCCACCTGTGCCCCTTTTCTAAGCCTAGGGAACAATCTGTGGAAAAGGGGGCATGGTAGAATGTATGGGCTGCAATTGGGGTAAATGGTGAAATCACAGCAATATAGACTGGACACTTATTTGATCAACATGATTGTACATACAAGCCCCTCCAGCTGGATGGTGGAAGCCTTGGGCTGTGTGGGTTTGGGCATAGCTGCTTGCAACTTGGTTTTACATGAAGGATGCTTGTACTCATAACTTATTACTTATTGTTAAAAAATGAAATTAAAAAAGAAGAAAATAAAAAAATTCTCAAGAAAATATGTGCAAATCACATACAGACCCACATCAAAAAGATCATCCATCATGATCAAGTTGGATTCATAGCAGAGATGCAGAGAAGATCCAACATACATAAAACAATAAATAACATAAAACACATAAATGGACATAAAGACAAAAATCACACAATCATCTCAATTGATGCAGAAAAAGACTTTGACAAGATACAGCATCCCTCCATGTGTAAAGTCCTAGAGGGAATAGGACTGAAAGAAACATTCCTTGACCTGATCAAAGCCATATATAGCAAAACCACTGACAACATCATTCTAAATGGAGAAAAATTGGAACCATTTCCCTTAAAGGCAGGAAGCCAGAAAACCTGCCCCTTATTGCCAATCCTCTTCAACATAGTGCTTGAAACACTTTCTAGGGCAATAAGACAAGAGAAGGAAATTAAAGAAGTACTAATCATAAAAGAAGACGTTAAGCTATCCCTTTTTGCAGATTATATGATAGTTTACATAAGGGGTGCTAAAAACTCCACCAGAAAACTTCTAGAAATGAATAAGAGTTCCAGTAAAATGGTGGGATACACAAAAAACCTAGAAAAATCAGTAGCCTTTCTTTACACCAACAATAAACAAGTGGAGAAGGAATATAAGAAGACCTTCCCACTCACAATAGCCTCAAAGGTAATAAGATACCTGGAAACAAACCTAACCAAAGATACCAAAGACCTCTACAACAAAAATTTTAAACCCCTGAAGAAAGGAGATTGAAAATTATATCAAAAGATGGAAAGACCTCCCATGCTCATGGATTGGGAAAATTAATATAGTTAAAATGTCCACTTTTCCCAAATTGATATTCAACACAATCCCAATCAAAATCCCTCTAAGCTTCTTCACCGATGTTCTAGTTAGTCTTCCATTGCTGTGACAAAACACTCTGACCGACACCAACTTGGGAAGGAAAGGGTTTATTCAGCTTACATCTCCTGGTTCACAGTTCATCACTCAGGGAGCACAAGGCAGGAACTCAGGGCAGGAACCTGGAGGCAGGAGCTGAAGCACAGGCCATGGAGGAATGCTATCCACTGGCTTGCTCACTCGGCTCATGCCCAGTCCGCCTTCTTATACAGTACACAACAACCTGCCCAGGGTGGCACCACTCATTGTGGGCTGGGCCCTCCCACACTGCTTGAACGTCAAGACAATACTCCACAGATGTGGCCACAGGCCAATCCAATGGAGCCAATTCCCCAATTGAGGCTCTCTCAACCCAGGTGTGTCAAGTTGACATTAAAGCTATCCAGCACAACCGACTTGGAAAAAAATTCCTTAAATTATTATGGAAAAACAAGAGACCCCGAATAGCTGAATAGCTAAAGCAACCCTGAGTAAAAAATGCAATACAGGAGGGATTGTCCTGCCACAGTTCACACTATATTACAGGGCCATAGTCATAAAGACAGCCTGGTACTGGCACAAAAACAGACCCATTGACCAATGGAACAAAATTGAAGATTCAATCTTGAGCTCATACAATTTCAGCCACCTCATATTTGACAAAAGGGCAGAAAACCTCAATGGAGGAAGGATAGCATCTTCAGCAAATGGTGCTGGCAAAATTGGATCATCATTTGTAGGAGAACAAAGTTACACCCCTACCTCTCCCCATGTACAAAAATAAACTCCAAGTGGATCAAAGTTCTCATCATGAAGCCTGAAACCCTAAAGGTGATAGAAGAAAAAGTTGGCAACAATTTGCAAGACATAGACATAGGAAAAGATTTTCTTTTGGGGGGGTGGTATTTTTGAGACAGGGTCTCCCTGTAGTGCCAGCTGTCCTGGAACTCACTCTGTAGACCAGACTGGCCTTGAACTCTCAAAGATCTGCCTGCCTCTGCTTCCCAAGTGCCAGAATTAAAGGCTTGAACCACCATGCATGGCTGGAAAAGACTTTCTAAATCAGACAGTAGCTACACAGGAAATAAGGTCAACAGTTGACAAATGGGACCTGATAAAACTCAAAGGTTTCTGTACAGCCAAAGAAACAATCAAAGAGGTGAAGAGAAAACCCACAGAGTCGGAGGAAATCTTTACCAGTGATACATCTGACAGATCATTATCATCAAGAATATATAAACTACTCAAAAAACAAAGAAGAAGACAAATGACCTACTCAAAAGATGGAGTAAATGGTTGAACACAGACTTCACCATTGAGGAATTAAAGATGGCTGAGAAACATCTTAAAAAGTGTTCAACATCATTAATCATTATGGAAATACAAATTAAAACCACTCTCAGATATCATCTCACTCCTATACAACTAGCTAAGATCAAGAAAACAAAAACACCAAATGCTGGAGAGGCTGTGGGGAAAGGGGAACACTCATCCACTGCTGGTGGGAATGTAAACTTGTACAACCATTATGGAAAGCAGTGTGGAGAACCCTTAAAAGACTCAAAATAAGCCTACCACCTGACCCAGTCACACCACTCCTGAGTATATACCCACAAGACTCATCCTACCACAAATATACATGCACATCCCTGTTTAGGGCAGCTCTCTTCACAATAGAAAAGACCTGGAACCAACACAAATGCCCCTCAACAGACAAGTGGATGACAAAAATCTGGTATATCTATGCAATGGAATACTATTCAGCAATAAAGAGAGACAGCATTCTGAACTTTGCAGGTAAATGGATGGAGCTCGAAGTCATTATGCTGAGTGAAGTAACAAAGTCCCAGAAAGATAGAGAATGGTTTCCCTCATTTGTGGATGCTAACACCAAATCCCCCAGATGAAAGACAAGCTGAACAACTTTATTGTTGTATTTCCATTTATCTGAAAGCAACTATGTTGTTATAATGTGAATTTCTCATTGGGCTCTAGAATTGATCCACCACTTATTTTCAGACTCTGTAATTACTGTATATGGCCAGAGAGTATGTATCCATATTTTAGAGCAATATAAAATTATTGGAGTAAAGTGTGAATTCCTAAGCATAAAAAAGACAGAAGAAGATGCAAAACAGTTATGGCAGAATGCATGATCTGGGGGGGGTGGAGGGGGGAAGGGAAAGGGGAATATGCCTGAACTGAATTGAAAAACGATGTCTAAAATTCACAAAACGTCAATAAAAGCTCAAAAATATAAAAAAAAATTTAAAAATCAAGAAACGGGCTGGAGAGATGTCTCAACAGTTAAGAGTACTGTCTGCTCTTGCAAAGAACCTCAATTTGGATGTATGGTATCCCTCATTTGTGGATCCTAGCATAGTGTAAGGCAAACTGAATAATTCTTTTTTTTTCTTTCTTTTTAAGTAAATATAATTCCTGATGTCACCCATCAATTTGTTATATAATGTGGGAATGTAAAGTAATGTATTTTCTTTTTCTGATTCTACTGTCAAACTGTGAATCCCTAAACATGTTTTGTAATTAACCTATAGTCTATTTTCAGAGGTCATAATTTTGGTATATGTGTGGCATATTTTGGAGCAATACAAATTGGAAGGAACAATAACAACAATAAAAAAGAGGTCAAAGAGCTGACTGAAACAGTAAACTTCAGCCCCAAACGGTAAACTATTGCACTGAAAATTTTAAAAAGACTGAGAAAAAGATGAAAGACATGCATGGCAAAAATGCATGAGCTTTGCTGGGAGCAGGCAAGGAAGAGGGAATGGGTGTAAACTTGATTAAGAAATGCTGTGTGACAGGTGCGGTGCAGCTGGTGCTGACGGAGGAGTCTTGCTTGACTCAAGGAGACCTATATTCGCTTTATTGGTTTAGTGGATTTTGGTAACACTCTCTGGCATTCCAGAGACCATCTGTACACTTGCCAGTGTGGTCTCCATACATCTTTCCCATGCTTACATCAGGTCTTCAACAGCAGGGCCTTATCGCCTCTCTTCTTGCAGGTATCCCAGTTTACAGGCAAGAAGCTTTTACCTTTTATGGGGGCAGCGGTGGCAGCCCTATGCCTGTATATCCCAAATCTAATTGGCTATTAGCTCTCTCCTTGGAGAAATAACCCACGGCTGATGCCACAAGCTTACATCCTCTAATGGTTAGGAGATGTTATAAGCCATAGTAAGACCCTGTCATAGTTAACAGAGAAAAAAATGTAATTCATGGATTAACATACCATCCAAACATCTGTGTCTATACCAAAGTAACCTACCATAACAATTAGTACTGTTTAAATACCTATATATTTAATTGCTTGTGCTTCATTAGTAGGATTGAAAGGTTATTCTTGGACAAACTGTCAGCCCATGAAAGGAAACAGCCAGAACTGGCCAGAGTCCAGGATAACAGCTCAGGAGAAAGTAGACTGTTTTGCTTCTCATCCACCTGTGCCCCTTTTCTAAACCTAGGGAACAATCTGCACAAGAGGGGGCATAGTAGAATGTAAGGTCTGCGATTGGGATAAATGGTGAAACTACAACAATATAGTCTGGACACTCATTTGATCAACTTGATTGAACATACAAGCCCCCCCCCCTGCTGGATGGTGGGACCCATGAGCTGTGTGGGTTTGGGTACAACTGCTTGCAAATTGGTTTTTACATGAAGGATGCTTGTTCTCATAAATTATCACTTATTGCTAAAAAATGAAAAAAAAAACAAAGAAAGATGCAGGAAAGTTATGGCAGAATACATGATCTGGGATGGGCTGGAGTGGGGTGGGGGGAAGGGAAAGGGATATATGCCTGAACTGAATTGGAAAATGAAATGCACAAAGCATCAATAAAAAATGAAAATTAAAAAAGAAATGTATGAAATGCACAAAACATCAATAAAATTTTTCAGAAAAAAGAACCTCAGTTTGAGTCCCAGGACGCACATGATGGCTGCTACCCATCCATAGCCCCAGTTCCAGGAGACTCTGAGACCTTCTTTTGAACTCTGCAGGCATTCCATGGTATGGGTGCACTTATGTGCATACAGGTAATACACTCATATACATAAAATAAAAAATAAAATATTGTTTCAATATCAATTAAGTAGCTAGATACTCAAATCTGGAGTTTGTAGTGGTATCAAAACTCTTCAGCAATATAGTAATAGATGTAAAGTTTACAAGAGAGAATAAGTCTATCAAAATGTGAAGAAAATAATTCAGGGGGTTCCTGTTGGAGGCATTTTTTCCTAACTGGCCTCTGACCACATCCGTACATTATTCTGTATGCCACAAATGAATATAGTAGATTGGGTTGAGGTCAGGAATACCTCCGGAAGTTCTAAAATACACAAGAACTCAGACAGTAAGATGTTAATCTCACTCTAAATGTAAGCAATGCCAGGTTTTAAACATTTTGGTGAAAATGAAGAAAAGAGGATAAAAGGATCAAACCCAGTTCTCTGATGAATCTGGAAACTAAGAGCACAGAAAAGGAGAAATGAATTAACGAAGCATCAGCTAATATGTCCTGTCAGGTCTGATGTCAGCCTTGAGATGATGGAATCTGTGCAGCTATTTGGAGTATACTAAGCATACAGAACATTCAGTGTGTCCAATCCTTTATAGTACATGAAACACAAAGCCACATAGAGCTATTGGTTCAATTCAAAACAAGTTTCAGTAGAGTCATGGAAGGCAAAGGCAGGAGCATGTTTTCTAATCAGGTTATTGCTAAATAGTGAATTCAAAACTAAACCCTAAATCATATATGGTTGTAATGGTACTGCAGTCCAATAACTGATTTCTGACCTTTTTACTCTCAAATAAGTCATTTTAAGTGGTCTAGAATTTCTACTTTATCCATCTGTTTTCAAATCTACAACTTCTTAAATCAATCAGAAGAAAATTAGCATCTCCCCAGAAATGCACAGCTTTTCACATAGATGACATTATCTTCAAACTTATTTTTATCATCTTCAAACATGGAAAGACAATCTTAAAATTTATCGTGTTTTGAGTACATACACACTGTATTTTTAACTATCATGTGTTTTTTTTATTTCTTTTCTTTAACTGACTTAAGCAGAACTCATGTGTTTTGTGGCAATGCAGGTTCCTCACCTCTGTTCAAAAACAAGAGTTTTCAAGATGTCTCAGAAGATCCTTGATTTAAAATTCCTTCAAATTATGTCCATGCCTCAGACAACTTGCCTGTTCAGAAATAAATGGTCTAAATGGGTTTAACTGCTTTAAGTTCTCTGCTCAAACCTGCAGGGTAGTGAGTTCTTTCATGGGCGACATCACTCTTGAAAAAAACATGGAAAATGGGTAGTTGATTTAAACTTGCATGTAATCATCTCTCTCTCTCTCTCTCTCTCTCTCTTTCTATATATATATATATATATATATATAGACTTGCAGATTACTGACACTGGAAGAATTTTTAACACTGATACCTTATTTCTTATCATTTATAACAAGAGATAAATGTAAATAATTTTCCTAAAAAATAAAAGGACTATTTTTCTCTATAACTAGAATCTGCTGGTTTCCCTGATCAATATCTAGATATATAGTTTACATATGTTGGAGTCAGTGGGAACATTGGCTAAAAATGTTACAGATTAATTATACAAATTATTGTCTATCATTGAGTTCTGAATCATAAAAGTCAAAAACTTTCCAACTAGTGAGTTTCTCTGTGTTTGCAGTTACAAAAGTGAAGTATGTGGCTTTGCCACTGGATGGCAACCCAAGACATAGAAACGGCAGGAAGGCTCTGGAATTAGAAAGAACACAGGCACTTCAAAAGGAATTCAAAAGGATCTTACTTAAAAAAAATGCATCCCGCTTGTAAAAACATATGCAATTACATTGTAGCTAATAAGCTGATGGGTAATTTTTAAATAAAATATATTAATATGGTTTGGCAAAATATCAACATATTTTGAGAAAAATATCAAAAGTGATAATCTGATTCTTTTTCATCAGGACTAGCATAGAGTACAATAAATTTTTTAAAGTTCAGCTGCAAAGATATTCCTTTGATGTAACCTTCATTTAAGAGAAGGGGTGGTGAGGGTTGGAAGACTTGTTCACTACACATTGCAACATGTGACTTTGTCCATGTTAAAGATCACAGGCTTTACAATGGACAGAAAAAGTCCCAGTCCTTAAATTTAATTGTATGAACAAGATAGATTCTGTCACTTATATGGGCTGCATTTTCCTTATATATAAAATGGGAAAATATGTACTTGTTTGATATGGCTAGTAATAATTTTTTAAAAGCTAATTTTGGCAAAGGTATTGATTTTCATGCCTAAAACACAAAACTCTTCTATGATAAAAAGAATGCACGATCTTCGATGGGTAGGGGTGGGGTGGGGGGGAAGGGAAGGGGATATAAGCCTGAACTGAATTGGAAAATGATGTATGAAATACACAAAGCATCAATAAAAATAAATTTAAAAAATGGATGAATTTTATAAATATTTAGCTCTCTCATAAACAAAACGCTTCACACCTTACATTCTCACTTTTTCTGTGTAGCATTTTCCTGAAAATATATGCCATAAATAAAGTTTATGCTTTTATAATATTAAAACAAGTATGTATCATCTTCCTTTAATCAAGTATAACATATACATGGTGACCAAATAGTAAAGGCTTTGTGGAGTTAGCTTTTACTTATATTCTGTGTAATTCTTTCCTTAAATAAAAAAAGTCCTATAAATAACAGTTTGCACTTCTTTTATTGAAAACTAGTAAGTACCATCTTCATTCAGTTGGGTGTAACACTACATGGTATCAAGTACTTTAAAGACTAAGTGATTTCCCTAGGCTCCTCTCTTTCAATTTTAAAAATGTGATGGTAGAAAGACTTCAAGCCACAGGGAGGAGCTATATGCAGACAGAAGCAGAAAGTGCATATGTCTCTTATGTCAAGAAAATGAAGATTTCTTTATATTGTTCATTCTATTTATCACAATCAGTTTAAAAATTAAGGTGGAATCATAAACAAAATGAAGTTGAATGACAATGTTAAAAAGTGAAATTATTTGTAATTTATCACATAAAATTAGACTAGAAAAAAAAAGTTTGCTGTATAAATTACTGCTCAACCCAAGACTTAAGCTTTACTGGAAATATCCCTAAATAACAATGTTGACACCTTACAGAGCTCTTCAGTATGCATTGACTTCCTCTTGGGGAAATGATGTATGAGAGAGTTTCTGACACAGTGCAGTAGTTAATCTTCAACTTGACTGCATCTAGAATCACCTGAGATAAACACCGTTGGACTCGTCTCTGAGAATATTTCCAGAGAGGTTTAACTAAGGAGATGATGCCCGCACTGAAAGAGTGTGGTGCCATCCCCCCTGGCTAGGGCTCTGGACCAAAGAAAAAGAAAGAAAAGAGAAAGTGAACTGAGTGGCAGCATTCACCTCTCTGCCTCTCCTGATGGAGAACACGGCGTGACCAGCTGCTTCACACTCCAGCTGATGGGAGAAAGATACCCATGCTTCTGCTGTCAGCTTTGTGTGTCTATGTACTGTTTTATGACTGGTTTTATACTTTGGACTGTAGTACTCACCTTATTATAGTTTTATAAATGCTTACTAATATTTGTGTTAAAAAAGAATCAAAGCTGTAGGGTGGCACTCCTCTTCCCTTGGGCACACAAGTCCTGTCCTGTCATTTCCAGCTTGCCTAAGAGTGCCTAAGCCTGGCTACCATGTGGTGGAGAGCTTCCCAAGTTGCACCCTGCTCTCCACCCCAGACCTCGAGATCATCTTACCACTGCAAAGCTAGACACCTCTGCATGCTAATAGGGGCACAGACCTTTGCAGACTGCCCTAGAATAGCTGAATCAAGCCTCACCTAGCAATCCTCACAAACTGTTCTGTACCTGCTGGCTAGTAGAGGCCAAGACCTTAGAAGGAAGCCTGAGAGTATTTGATTGATGCCTGACCAGCCTCTGCAGGAGCTCCTGAGTAGCTTGACTAGGAGCAAAGGTCTCTCCAATATAAAATCAAAAGAGAGAATCCGAAGGTTAGGTTAATCAGCTTTTCATACTAAATAAGAAAACAACTGCTTCTCCCTCCCCCTGTCATTGCTGAAGTACCAGACACCAAAATTAAGTTCTATCCCTTTGTGATTTCTGACAGAATCAGGAACCACAATAGGCATTTCAGTGCACTGTCTCACATTTGGAGGAAGACTGTCTTCCCCTCTTTCCAAAGAGATGAGACAAAAGTACACCATTTGATCTATGCCCATTTGAAATGATGATGAACTTCAGGTTGTACATGGGCACTGCAGAGGTCAGCAGATTTGCAAAATGGTCCAGGTTTACAGGAAGAATGACATCATCTACATCAAGTGGGTGGTGCAGGGAAATGCTAATGGCACAGCTGTCTGTGTGTACATTCACCACAGCAAGGTGGTTATCACCAGCCTAAGGTTGGACAAAGACCACAAAAAGGTCCTGGAACAGAAAGCTAAATCTCTACAAGTAGGAAAAGAAAAGGGCAAAGATCAGGAAGAAACCATCAATAAGTTGCAGAAGTAGAGTCTTATATATATGACTTTTACTAGAAACTGGCTAAATGCCAAAAAAAAAAAAAGAAAACAACCAAGACACATCAAGAAAACAAACAAAATCTGTCTGCAACTCAACAAAGGAAGACATGTATTTCAAACCAGAATTATAAACAACAAAGAAATCCACATGCCAAAACCACGAGAAAAATAATGATATGAAAACTCCAAGATAGGAAGTGAAACACTCAATAAGCCAAATGTAAACAACTGGAGGATGCAACAGCAATAAAATGAATAGAATAGAAAACAGAATATCAAGATTAATGGTAAAGCTGAAGAAATGGCCCATTCAAGCAAATTATGAAAAAACAAAAAAACAGGAATAGAATATTCAGGAAATGTGGGACACTATGAAAAGACCAAAGTAATGTATCACTGGAATAGAGGAAGGAGAAGAATCTCACGATAATGGCATTGGCCAGATATTCAACAGTATTGTAGAAGAAAATTTCCCAAATTTAAAAATGCCATACCCATACAAATACAAGAAGCATATAGAATACCAAATAGACAGGACCAGAAAGGAAACTCCCTATACCATATTAAAACACTAAACACATAGAACAAAGACAGCATAGTGAAAGCTGCAGAAGAAAAATAAGTCATATATAAAGGAAAACCCACCAGAATTGCAGCTTATTTTTCTTTTCTTCTTTTTTTTTTTTTTTTTTTTTTTTGGTGTTTTCAAGACAGGGTCTCCCTATAGCCTCAGCTGTCCTGGAACTCACTCTGTAGACCAGGCTTGCCTTGAACTCACAAAGATCCGCCTGCCTCTGCCTCCCAAGTGCTAGGATTAAAGGCATGTGCCACCATGCTCTGAAAGTCCATAAACACTACACTACAGGACTTTAAGACACACATTAATCCCAACGCACTTTTAGCAGAGCCTTGATCAAAATATTCCAGGATCTAAATGACCATAGATACCAACTCAGAATACTTTACCCAGAAGAATATCTCTTATAGTTGAAAAAGAAAGAAAGAAATTCTATGACATGAATAAACTGAAAGAATTCATATCCAGAAAAATCATCCCTTCAGAGAATACTTGAAGCAATACAAAGGATAAAGAGAAGAGAATGACTATGCCCAGGGGGCAACAGAAATAAACTAAATGAAGTTGTAACTGTGGAAACACAAAGTTAAACCAAGAATGCAAACAGAAATTAAAATGATGAGAAACACTACACACCTCACAAAAGTTACATGACTTTAAATATCAATGGATTAAAAGCCACAGTCAAAAGACACAGGCTAGTGGAATTGTCTAAGAAAGAAAATCCAATTTTTTGGTGTCTGTAAGAACCCCATCTCACCATCAAGGACAGACACTGACTTAAGGTGAAAGGATGAAAAAAAAATATTCCAAGCAAATGGCACAAAAAATAAGGAGGAGTTCCAATTCTAATGTCTGACAAAATAGACCTCAAACTAAAACTAATTAGAAAAGCTAAAGAGGTTAACTTCATTATTATCAAAGGAGTTAACTAATGAGATAGTAAAATCATGAATATATATGCACCAAACTCTGGTGCAACTAACTCCATAAACACTACACTACAGGACTTTAAGACACAGATTAATCCCAACACACTTTTAGTAGGTGGCTTCAATATCCCACTGCCTCCATTAGATAGGACAACCAGACAAAAAATAAACAGACAGAGATATGAATTAAACAACACCATAATCAAACTGACATAATAGATATCACCAAATATTCAACCCAAACACCAAAGAATACACTTTCTAGTCAACACCCCAGGGAACTTTCGCCAAAATTGACCACATACTGGGTGGGGCACAACAAACCTCAAAAAACAGAAAAATATTGCACAAAGCGCAATGCAGGGGGGTTATTATGCCACATTTAAAACTATGTTACAGAGCTATAGTCATAAACACAGCATGGGAATGGCACAAAAATAGACCCATAGATCAATGGAACATAATTGAAGACACAAACTTGAATACATGCAATTTCAACCACCTGATATTTGACAAAGGGGTAAAGAAAGCTCACTATGTAGTCTGGACACTCATTTGATCAACTTGATTGAACAAACAACCTGTCACCCCCCACTGGATGGTGGGGCTGTAGGTGTTTGGGCACAACAGCCTGCAGATAGGTTTTGCATGAAGGATGCTTGTACTCATGGATTATCACTTATAGCTAAAAATAAAAACAAAAAAACCGAGAGAAAGATGCAGGACAGTTATGAGGCAGAATGCATGATCTGTGGGATGGTGGGGGTGGGGGGGGAGGGCAAGGAAATTACGCCTGAACTGAATTGGACAAAAGTGTATGAAATGCACAAAGCATCAATAAAAACTAATTTAAAAAAATAAAATAAAATAAAATAAAAACAAAACAAAAAAAATAAATAAAATCACAGACCCGATGTAAAAAAAAAAAAAAGAAAGCTCACTATGGAAAAGATAACATCTTCAGCAAATGGTACTGGCAAAACTGGATCTCCACCTGTAGAATAATGAAGCTAGACCCTTATCTGCCACCCTGTGCAAAAGTCAACATCAAGCAGACCAAATACCTCAATGCAAAATCTAAAACTCTTAGAAGAAAAGGTCTGTAGGAACCCACAAGATATAGGTGTAGAAAAGATTTTCTAAATTGGACATTAGTCACTCAGGAAGTAAGGTCAACAATTAATAAGTGGAACCTCATTAAACCAAAAATCTTTCATACAACAAAAGAAACAACCAAAGAAGTGAGAGGAAGTTCACAGAGTGGTTGAAAATCTTCACCAGTGACACATCTGACAGAGGTTTAACATCCATAATATATAAATAATCAAGAAAAAAACTAACCCAACTAAAAGACAGGATAAGAATCTGAATAGAGTGTTCTCAAAAGAAGAAAAAAAGATAGCTAAGAAACATCTTAGAGTGTTCAACTTTGTGCAGAATAGCTTTAGTGTCAACTTGACATACGTGGGTTGAGGGAGCCTCAATTGGGGAATTTTCTACATTGGACTAGCCTCTGGCCATATCTATGGGTATTTTGTTGATTGTTGAGTGATGTGGGAGGATACAGCTCACCATGGGTGATATTACCCCTGAGCATGTAGCTCTGTATTGTATAAGAAAGCAGGTTAAGCATGGGCCAGCAGAGAAAGCCAGTGAGCATCATTCCTCCATGGCCTGTGCTCCAGCTTTTGCCTCCAGGTTCTTGACCTGAGTTCCTATTGGTGACCTGACTTCCTCGGTGATAAATTGTGACCTGGGAGATTTAAACCAAATAAATCCTTTCTTCCACAGTTGGTATTGCTCAGAGTGTTTTGTCACAGCAATTGAAGAGAAGCTAGAATGAACATCATTAGTAATTATGGAAATACAAATTATGACCACTTCAAGATTTCATCTTACTCCAATCAGACTGGTCAAGATCAAGAGAAACACCAAATGTTGGAAAGGATGTGGGGAAAGGGAACACTCATTCACTGCTTGGTGGGATTACAAGCATAATTCCTATGGAAAGCAATGTGGAGAAGTCTTAATAAACTAAAAATGAACATACCATTTGACCTAGTTATACCACTCCTTGGCATAATCCAAAAGTACTCATCCTATTGCAGAGATACTTATATTGTTGCTGCTTTTTTCACAAAAGCTAAGAAATGGAAGCAACCTAAATGTCCCTCAACTGACAAATGAAAATGTAGTACAATTATTTATAAAATGGAGTTCTACTCAGTTATAAAATAAGACAAAATCGTTAAATTAACAGGTCAATTAATGAAGATAGAAAAATGTTATGCTAAGTGAAATAATAAAGACACAGAAAAACAAATGACATATCTTCTCCTTCATTTGTGGATCCAACTACCAAATTGTTATATATGAGTACAAATACTGATGTAACTGAATGAACCAGGGAGGTAAAGGGAAAGAAAACCTGAGACAGCAGAATAGTAGGAGACTGGTGCCATGTAACCGGTGTTATGTGAAATGGATAAAATGAGGATATTTAAATAGGAGTGGAGAAGGAGGCTTATAGAAGGAAATTTGGGGACAAAGGGAAAGATGGAGCTCAGGAGAGGCAGGAACGTAGGAGACTGGTGTCATCAAGGGAGAACTGGGGAAAATGGGGACCTTATAAATGGGGGAGATATGGAGGGAGGATTAGACAGGGAGGGGGAGAAAGAAAAGATGAGTAATGCCTAGCTAGTGTAAAAAATCTGAGGGAAACATATTAGTTCATTAATCTAAAGACAAATTGCATATATGATATCTCTACATGAGTACACATGCCTAGCTGAGGGCTACATAACAAGGAACAGTGCCAGACAGGAGAAACTTTTGTTTGAGTTATTAGCCAGGGTAGTCCAAGAGAAACCCAAAATTAAATAGGTTATTACCACAGCTCTTGATTGAATCCCAGACTGTGAAGGTAAGACCGTACTGCTAAATACAAGGACATACTACAGGGGCTGGATTTGGAGCAACAGAGCTGGAACTGATCTGGATGCCACCTGTCTAAAGGCTAGCTCTCATAGCTCTGAAGAGCACTATGCAAGCTGCTAAAGGAAAACATCAATTGAAGGTCCATCAACAGCTTTGAGACCAAACGTCCACATTAATGTTGATATGTCACAGCATACAATATTGGTGCAGTCTTGCCACTTTTATTTTGGGGGCAATGCAATCAATGGCTAACTAATTGGACTTAAAGTCCACTCAGTGGAAGGCAACTCATGTGTAGCACTGTAAACAAGGCCAAATACACATGGATGGAGAGGTCATAGATCTTAGCCTAAATCCTAAGGGTGTCACATCCTAGATTAACGAAATTTCTTACCAAGGGCAAAATATACAATCTTATATTTATAGACAAATATCCCAAACACTACATACGAAAGAAGCCTCTTTTGCACCAGAGGAAGACTATTACCAGATGAAGAGTACCACAACTGGTCACACACATGGTCTGTGAATTGTCCAAGCCTAAGCAGCACATCTACAATGCACCCTACACCCAAGGCTCATGCAACATAGAACAAGAAGCCAAGAGGACAGTAATGGATCTCTTAACTCTCATTAAAGAAGCTCCCTCATATAACAGAGGGCCAGGAACTCAAAAGGTCATAAGTGACCAAACTGTGGAGAGTAGGAGTCTACAGAGTGTTGATCCACATGCAGGTCTCCTATATTAAGCTTCACTCTTTTAGGTCTCAGGAATGATTGCAGAAGAAAGGCCATAAAGATGCAAGACCATGTGAAAATAGAGTTCTACAAGCTCCTGGGACCCTGGTCATATGAACCTACAGCAATGATAGCAGGATACATCAGAACCAGGCAAACTCAAGCAGACAAAACTCAGTGTAGAACTGTGGGAATGGGCATCAGAATCCAATCTTAGCCAAACAAATACTGGCAGCTGATTACTGTTGGGTGAGGAAGAGCTGGTCTTCTGGAAGTGAGGGACTCTGGATAGGCCGACAAGAGTTCAGTGGATGAACATGCACTGAGGAACATCCTGGGTCACTAATTTGGCACAAGGAGATTAACACAAATGAAAGAATGTATGTATTCCAGTGGGGGTTGTGGGACGGTACCAAGGGAGAAGGGGGTACCAAGGTGATTAAGATAGATTGAAAATACACAAACAAATACACAAACATTCAGTGAAACAAATTAAAAACGACAACAAAAAAGAATCAAAACCAAAATGGAGAAAGCAGTCTTAATTAAATACCACAGTTAACTAGTGGGACATCTGTTTACAACTGCCTTGCTTTCTAAAACACTTATAATAAAACTCTGTTAAAACTATCTTACCCCTGCCCTAGATATTTGTCTCTGCAAACATGCCTGCAGAAGCAATTTCCTTCCATGCTACTAGGGCACTTAAGCACCTATGCAAATAGTCACATATAGGCTGTAACTTAACCTTAAAAATGCTGGGACAGTTAAAGAATAATGCAAACAGGCCTCTAAATTCTGTAAATGGACTCTACTCAGGATCTGAGTTCTTTGGGAGAGAGCTCAGCTTCAGATTACTAGTGTCAACAAACTTTCCTGAGTCTCTTGGTGCCTTCTCTGAGTGTCCATGCCTGTGCTTCAGCTTCCTGTGACACTTCCCCCACAGCAAGTGCCACTCTCACTACCATGCATTCCCCACCATGGTCTGTGTCCTCAAATCAATCTGTTATTTCTTAATGTGCTTCTTTCAGGTATTTTTTCATAGCTGTGAGAAAAGCAGCTATTAATAACCCACACAAGCTTAAAGCTTAAAATGTAAAGGGTAGAGGTAAGAAAAACAAAAATATACTAAAGAAAAAAATTAAATTTAATGAAAGTTTCTAATTGCATAAAAGTATGTGTGTATGCATACTGAGTACAAGAATCTGGGAAGATTCTAAGATATGCATTTGTAAAGTCAGTACTGAAGGAGAAATGGGCTAGCTTTAATGCAAAGGATGAAATAATTGACTTTAAAAAGAAGATCTGGAACAGTCACAGGACCTGAAATCAAGCAATGTGAACACAAAACATGACAGTGTGCTGATTAAACATAAAGTACATGTATTAGATGAAGAATGTAGAGTGAAAATGAGGCTAGAGACACAAAGGTAGACTCTTCCTCTTGCAGCACCTTTTATGCTCAAAGGGAAACATGAAGTCATCTTGCCAATCCATAGCAGGCACCAAAGAATGCATTTTAATTAGAGAAGTTCGTTAATAATATTTAACACTGTTTAACATGTACCAGGATGGAACAGATAAATGGGTTGTCATAACCCCAGAGAAAAATGAGATGCTAGTTTACTACAGAATGAATGGAGAAGAGAGGAAGAGGAGGAGGCCCAGAATTGACTTAAATATAGAGGATGAAAACCCACTCCTCATTCCTTGGTTTATAAAGTCATCTTTTCCAACTTCAATGAGGTGGCTCATCCTCTGAACATAGCAAAATAAGTATTATGTCAATTTCCAGAGATTTGTGCTAATTTACACCATAAGATGTTGTAAAAGTATTTTACTGACACTTTTTTTGTCGTTGTTAAGAATCCTGACAGCAGAAATATAAACCTAGACCAAGAATGCAAACAAAACATAAGGTGAAAAGAAGCAATACATATATATATATATATATATATATATATATATATATATATCAATAATAACCTTAAATATTAATGGTCTAAACTCCCCAATCAAAAGACATACACTGGGAGAATAGAATAGGAAACAGAATCCATCTATATGCTGTCTACAAAAAAAACATCTCACCCTCAAGGACAGATACCAACTTAAAGTGAATGGATGGAAAAAATATTCCAAGCAAAGGATACCAAAAAGCAAACAGGAGTTGCTATTCTAATATCAGACAAAATAGACCTCAGAATAAAATTAATCAGAAGAGACAAAGAAGGACATTGCATCCTTATCAAAAGAACAATTAACCATGAAGATTTCACAATCCTAAATGTTTATGCACCAAACTCAGGTGCACTGAACTTTATAAACACAATTCTACAGGATCTCAAGACACAGATTAATCCCAGCACACTAATAGTGGGGGAATTCAATAAATCACTGAGCCCATTACATAGATCACTTGGACAAAAAATAAGAGAGACATCAGTACTGAATAATACAATATACCAAATGGAACTCACAGAAATCTACAGAATGTTCCACCCAAACACCAGAGAATATACTTTCTACTCTGAGCCCCAAGGAACATTCTCCAAAATCAATCACATACTGGGACACAAAAGAAATCTCAACAAATACAAAAGGATTTAAATTATTTCATGCATTCTATCAGACCACAGTGCTACAAAGCTCAATATCAACACCAGAATAAGCCCTACTAGCTACAAGAACACATGGAGAGTAAACAACACAATCCTGAATAATGAATGGGTCAGGGAAGAAATAAAGAACAAAATAAAAGTATTCATGGAGCTAAACAAAAAACACAATATAACACAACGAGACCTGTGGGATACTTTAAAAGCAGTCCTAACAGATAATTTATAGCACCAAGTGCCTATATTAAAAAAAACAGAAATGGAACAAAGAAACACTCTAACACTGCAGCTAAAAACACTTGAGAGGGGAAAGGTCTCCCAGAAGGCCTTGGGAGCCAGGAGCAGAGGCCTGAAGCCAGAGTTCAGGGGATGCTAAGAACCCCAGCAGAAAATTCCTAGAAACGATTAAGTACTTCAGTAAAGTGGCAGAATACAAAATAAATCTAGAAAAAACAGTAGCCTTTCTTTACAACAACAACAAGCAACTGAAGAAGGAATACAAGGAGACCTTCCCACTCACAATAGCCTCAAAACAATAAAATACCTAGGAACAAACATAACCAAAGATACCAGAGATCGCTACAACAAAAATTTTAAACCCATGAAGAAGGAAATTGAGGAAGACATCAGAAGATGGGCAAACTTCCCATGCTCATGGATTGGGAAAATAAATATAGTAGAAAATGTCCATTCTACCCAAAGTCGTGTATAGATTTAATGTAATCCAAATCAAAATGCCCAAGAGCTTCTTCATAGTCTTGGAAAAAAAATCCTCAATTTCACTTGGAAAAACAAAAGACCCCAAATAGCCAAAGCAACCCTGAGCAAAAAGAGCAATACGGGGGGGGAGGGGAATCTCTATACCAGACATCAAACTATACTAAAGGGCTATAGTCATAAAAACAGCTTGGTACTGGCACAAAAACAGACGAGTTGACCAATGGAATAAAACTGAAGATCCAAACCTGAGCACATACAATTTCAGCCACCTCATATTTGACAAGGGGCCAAGAAGACACAATAGAGGAAAGACAGCATCTTCAGTAAGTGGTGTTGGCAAAACTGGATCACCACCTGTAAAAGAATGAAATTAAACCCCTACCTTTAACCTTGTATAAATGTCAATTCCAGATGGATCAAAGAACTCGACATGAAACCCCAAACTCTGGAGGTGATAGAAGAGAAACTTGGCAGCAAACTACAAGACATAGGCGTAGGAAAAGACTTCCTAAATCAGACAGCAGCTGCACAAGAAATAAGATTGACAATTGACAAGTGGGACCTCATTAAACTCAAAAGCTTCTTTATATCAAAAGAAACAATAAAGGAAGTGAAGAGAAAACCCACAGAGTGGGAGGAAACCTTTACTGCAGATACATCTGACAAAGCATTAATTTCCAGAGTATACAAGCTACTCAAAAAACAAAGAAGAAAGAAAACAAATGAATCACTCAAAAGATGGAGCAAAGAACTGAATAGAGACTTCACAGAGGAGGAATTAGAGATGGCTGAGAAACATCTCAAAAACTGTTCAACATCACTAATAATTAGGGATATGCAAATCAAGACCACTCTAAGATATCATCTCACTCTGATAAGATTGGCCAGGATAAAAAAACAAATGGTATCAAGTGCTGGAGAGGTTGTGGGGAAAGGAGAGCACTCACCCATTGCTGGTGGGAATGTAAACTTGTACAGCCACTATGGAAAACAGTGTGGAGAACCATTGGAAGATTAAAAATGAGATTGCCATTTGACCCAGTCATACCACTCCTGGGTATATACCCACAAGACTCATCTTACTGCAGGAATACATGCACAGCTATATTTATTGCAGCTTTGTTCACAATAGCAAAAATCTGGAACCAACCCAAATGCCCCTCAACTGATGAGTGGATAGAGAAAATATGGTACATGTACACAATGGAGTTCTATGCAGCAGTAAAGAAAGACAATATCATGAACTTTGCAGGTAAATGGATGGAGCTAGAAGATATTATATTAAGTGAAGTAACACAGTCCCAGGAAAACAAACGATGAATGGTATCACTAATCTGTGGATGCTAGCACCAATAAGCCAGTTGTAAATATTTCTTTTAGAGAAGGATGCACATTAAAAGAACAACAGAAAGACTGTATCAGAAAACTGACAGAAATGGTGAATCGGGAGGGGTGGGAGGGGCCGGAGAGGGACATGGGTCTATAGTCAATTAACGTGTATTTAATTGACGTGAGTTCAACAAGTATCCAATTTTGCCCAAACTCTGTCTACAGGTTACATGGTGTTTTAGGACTTAGTAAAAGTAAATATGTGTATATTAAACAACATTGGTTTAAAGGTTTTGATAAAAACGGTAATGCATCTGAGTTAATTGGAAATATAAATTGTTGTCCACATTTGTTTTACTTAAAAATCTATATAACAATAACTTTGGGATTGGTGCATATAAATGTTCTCTATAATTTTTCTGTTGTACAGTATCATCTTGTAGCATTCTCTTTTACCTGTAGGATGATTTAACTTAAGGAATTAAGTTTGCTTCCCAAGTTAACAACATACAGTCACCCAAAACAGCTTTGGTGAATTTGATGAAATCTGCACCTTGATCCCAGCCTATAGGTATGTGTACTGCCTTTTTGAGGCTCATGGGTCAAAAACTAAAAATCTAAATTAAAAAGGGGGGATACAGATATATATGAAACCTTTTTTGTCAAAAACTTTGCAATTTAAATCTTAAAACTAACTATGGGAAAAGATTTGTATGTTCCCCCAGGTCAAAATGTCACCAACTTAACAGCTGAGAAAGAACAGATATGGCTTTGCATTGTTTAGGATGTACCAGGAAGTGCCAGCAGAAAGGTTGGCCTGTCTGAACATTGAAAGGAAGAAAAGCCTCAGACTGCTACAGGCATCAAACCCCTCTGTGGATCCTACTTGTAACAACTGTTTATAATTAGTCCTAACAAAACTTACCTTCTAGGTGTTGCAAAGTTTTAATACGAGAGAATTTCTTACCTCCCATTCATAGAACAAGGAGGAATATGATGATGATGAGGTCATTCTCTAACTGTAAATTGGAGCCAACTGTTATAGAGTTAATCTCTTATAAAACTGGTAAAACTTCCAGGAAAGCTGGGGCTACAGGGAGACCCTGTCTCAAAAAAGACCAATAAATAGATAATACCGGTAAAACTGCCTTCTTTAATTGACTAATAGACATAGGAACTGTGAAAAGGATTATTCTCTATTCAGAACCATATATAATACTAAAGTCTCCTTAAGCTGTGCATTTAAGCAAAATATATTAATACAGGAGAGTTCTGATATCAGCAATGGATTATTCTACCAAGGAGATGTTGGCCAGGGGATCCAAGCCCCCCTCAAAAGGTAAAGGCTTCTTGCCTGTAAACTGGGATACCTGCAAGAAGAGAGGCAATAAGGCCCTGCTGTCGAAGGCCTGATGTAAGCATGGGAAAGATGTATTGAGACCACACTTGCAAGTGTACAGTTGGTCTCTGAAACACCAGAGAGTGTTACCAAAGGCCACTAAACCAATAAAGCAAATATAGGTCTCCCTGAGTCAAGTAAGACTCCTCCATCAACACCAGTTACACCTCATCTGCCTGGAAATACTGTGAAGCAGTGGCAGCCATATGTCTGTATATCCCAAATCTAATTGGCTATTAGCTCTCTCCATGGAGGAATAACCCACGGCTGATGCCCCATCTTACATCCTCTAGTGGTTAGGAGATGTTATAAGCCACAATAAGACCCTGTCATATTTTACAGAAAAAAAATGTAATTCATGGATTAACATACCATCCAAACATCTGTGTCTATACCAAAGTAACCTACCATAAAAATTAGTACTGTTTAAATACTTATATATCTAATTGCTTGTGCTTCATTAGCAGGATTGAAAGGTTATTCCTAGACAAACTGTCAGCCCATGAAAGGAAACAACCAGAATTGACCAGAGTCCAAAACGACAGCTCCAGAGAAAGTAAACTGCTTTGCTTCTCATCCACCTGTGTCCCTTTTCTAAGCCTAGGAAACAATCTGCGGAAGAGGGGGTGTGGTAGAATGTAAGGGCTGCAATTGGCGTAAATGGTGAAACTACAGCAATATAGACTGGACACTTATTTGATCAACTTGATTGTACATACAAGCCCCCCCAGCTGGATGGTGGGACCCTTGGGCTGTGTGGGTTTGGGCACAACTGCTTGCAAAATGGTTTTACATGAAGGATGCTTGTACTCATAAATTATCACTTATTGTTAAAAAATGAAAAAAAAAATAAGGAAGTAACAGAAAAAAACAAAAAAATAGACAAATAAAAATTAAAATAAAACACTTGAGAGACAACAACAAATGAATCCTAAACAAAAGAGACAAGAAGAAATAACAAAAATCAGAGCAGAAATCAGAAATCGATGAAATAGAAACAAAGGAAACAATACAAAGAATCAATAAAAAAAAAAAAAAAAAAAAAAAAAAAAAAAAAAAAAAAAAAAAAAAAAAAAAAACCCAGTCAAAAAAAAAAAAAAAAAAAAAAAAAAAAGCAACTCCAAATCAATAGTATTTGTGATAAAAGTGAAACTTTAAAAAATAAAGATCTAGACAATCATATGAGAATATATCAAAAACCTATACTCTACTAAATTTGAAAACCTAAGCAAAATGGATGAATATCTGAAATCCTGGGAATCAACAAAGCTTAACAAAGAAGAGATTGACAGCTTAAACAGACAAATAATATTTGATGAAATTGAAAATGTAATAAAAAATCTCACAACTAAAAAAAGTCTAGCCCCAGATGGATTCACATTAGAATTAAACATTTAAAGAGGTCTTACAACTATCACTACCCAAACTGTTCAGAAGGATACAGAGGGAAATCTCCCAAATTCCTTCTATGAAGTCAGCATCACTCTAATACCAAAGCGAGGCAATGACACAACCAAAAAATGAAAACTATAGACCCATCACATTAATGAACATAGATGCAAAAATTCTCAACAAAATACTTACAAATAGCTTATAGAACCACATCATAAAGATCATCCACCATGACCAAGATGATTCATACCAAAGATTCAGGGATGGTTCAACATACAGAAATCAATAAATATCATAAAACGCATAAATGGAGTGAAAGACAAAAATCACACAATCATCTCGATGCAGAAAAAAACCTTTGACAAGATCCAGCATCCCTTCATGTTTAAAATTCTAGAGGGAATTGGACTGAAGGGAACATTCCTCAACATAAAGCCATACACAACAAACCCACTGCCAATATAATCCTAAGTGGAGGAATATTAGAAGCATTCTCCTTAAAGACAGAAACCTGGCAAGGCTGCCCCCTACAGCCACTACTCTTCAATATAGTGCTTGAAATGCTTGGTAGAGCAATAAAAAAAGAAAGAGAAATTAAAGGAGTACTAATAGGAAAAGAAGAACTCCAACTATCCCTTTTTGCAGAGGATATGATAGTTTACCTAAGGGATGTTAAAAACTCTACCAGAAAACTCCTAGAAGCAATTAAGAGTTCCAATAAAGTGGTGGGATACAAAATTAACCTAGAGAGTTATCTTCCCAGCTGGTATAAAGGTAGGGTTGTGTGAGTCTTGAGATATGAGATCTCCTGAGACCAGCTGAAGTACAGGTACCAGGACAAGTGCTAAAGAGCCCCGCCCCCAACTGGGATTATGAAGGCATCTGAAGGAGGCAAGCAAAGCAAGCCTTCAACACAGTGAAGAGCCATTTAGGACTCACATTGGAATTCAGGCAAGGAGAAGCCC
This sequence comes from Rhizomys pruinosus, assembly GCA_009823505.1. Lineage (NCBI taxonomy): Eukaryota > Metazoa > Chordata > Mammalia > Rodentia > Spalacidae > Rhizomys > Rhizomys pruinosus. The sequence continues at coordinate 309,911 of VZQC01011557.1, forward strand.
ATATGCCAGGAACACGAAAAAGAGACAACATGGGAAAGGGGCAGGATAATCCTGCACCAAGCTCTACCAAACCTATGGAAGATTCCTACTGTGGGATCCTCCTGGGGATGCCCCAGGACACAGATATCAGAAACACAACTGGGAACATATTAAAGAAATACAAGATTATAAAGTGCAAATCAAAGAACAAAGAAAAGAGAATGAAGAACTCAAGAAGGACCTAGAGAGAGAGAATGACAAACTCCAGAAGTAGAAACACTGAAAAGATCCCATGCTGAAAAAGATAAGGAAACCAACCAGTGAAGCAAAGAACTACAGGAAGAGATTGAGAAGCTCCAAAAAGAAGTAGAAATAGTAAAGAAATCAGAAGAGGAAATGAAAAAGGAAATCAAACACTCATCCAATCAAGAGGAAAGGAATGGAAAAAGCCTCAGAAGCAGAATGGAGGAAGCAGAATAAAGAATATCAGACCTGGAAGATAACACAGAAACAACTAAAAACCTCAAGAAAAGATTATGAAAAATTTAAAAATACACCAAAGTGGAACAACCAGGAATTGTGGGACACTATGAAAAGATCAAACCTTCACTTCACATGAATAGAGGAAGAAGAATCCCAAGAGATTAGTATAGATCAGATCTTCAACAGAATAATAGATGAAAACTTCCCCAAACTAAAAAAAGACAAACAAATACAAATACAAGAAGCACATAGAACCTTCTCACTCACAATAGACTCAAAAACAATAAAATACCTAGGAACAAACCTAACCAAAGACACCAAAGATCTCCACAACAAAAATTTTAAACCTTTAAAGAAAGAAATTGAAGAAGACATCAGAAGATGGAAAAACCTCCCATGCTCATGGATTGGGAAAATTAACATTGTAAAAATGTCCATTCTACTGAAACTCTTGTATAGATTTAATGCAATCCCAATCAAAATCCCCAAGAGTTTCTTCACAGGCTTGGAAAAAAAAATCCTTAAATTCATTTGGAAAAACAAAAGACCCCGAATAGCCAAAACAACCCTGAGTGAAAAGAGCTACACAGGGGGGATCTCTATACCAGACTTCAAACTATACTACAGGGCTATAGTCATAAAAACAGCCTGGTACTGGCACAAAAACAGACCTGTTGACCAATGGAACAAAACCGAAGATCCAAATCTGAGCACATACAATTTCAGCCATCTCATATTTGACAAGGGGGCCAAGAAGCCACAATGGAGAAAAGACAGCATCTTCAGCAAGTGGTGTTGGCAAAACTGGATCACCACTTGTAGAAGAATGAAATTAAACCCCTACCTCTCGCCCTGTACAAAAGTCAACTCCAGATGGATTAAAGACCTCAACGTGAAACCCCAAACTCTGAAGGTGATAGAAGAAAAAGTTGGCAGCAGACTACAAGACATAGGCGTAGGAAAAGACTTCCTAAATCAGACAGCAGCTGCACAAGAATTAAGGTCGACAATTGACAAATGGGACCTCATCAAACTCAAAAGCTTCTGTACATCAAAAGAAACAATCAAGGAAGTGAAGAGAAATCCCACAGAGTGGGAGGAAACCTTCACTGCAGATACATCTGACAAAGCATTGATTTCCAGAATATATAAACTACTCAAAAAACAAAGAAAAAAGAAAACAAATGACCCGCTCAATAGATGGAGCAAAGAACTGAACAGAGACTTCACAAGCGAGGAATTAGAGATGTCTGAGAAACACCTCAAGAACTGCTCAACATCACTAATCATTAAGGAAATGCAAATGAAAACCACTTTAAGATATCATCTTACTCCAATAAGACTGGCTAGGATCAAGAAAACAAATGATACCAAGTGCTGGAGAGGTTGTGGGGAAAGGGGAACACTCATCCACTGCTGGTGGGAATGTAAACTCGTACAGCCACTATGGAAAGCAGTGTGGAGAACCCTTGGAAGACTTGGAATGAACTTGCCACCCGACCCAGCCATACCACTCCTGGGCATGTACCCTCAAGACTTACGCCACCACAGAGATACATGCACGGCCATGTTTATTTCAGCTCTCTTCACAATAGCAAAGAGCTGGAACCAACCTAAATGCCCCTCAACTGACGAATGGATAGAGAAAATGTGGTACATCTACACAATGGAGTTCTATGCAGCAGTAAAGAAAGACGACATCACGAGCTTTGCAGGAAAATGGCTGGAGCTAGAGGACATCATGCTGAGTGAAGTAACACAGTCCCAGAAAAACAAACGACGAATGGTATCCCTCATCTGTGGATGCTAGTGCCAATTACCTAGTTGTAAGTATTTCTTGTGCATGGCCCCTTGAGCTTTTGTCCAAAGCAGTTGGGAGTGATGCATACTGGAAACAACAACAACAACAACAACAACAACAGAAAGGACTTCATCAAAGAACTGACTGAAACAGTGAACTTGTGCTCAAAACAGTCAACTTCCACATGGAGAATATTGAGAAATAGTGAGAAAGAGATGAAAAGCATGTTTGGTAGAATGCATGAGCTCTGGTGGGGTGGGGGTTAGGGTGGGGGACATGGGTCTAGATTTGATAAAAAATATGTATAAATAAATTTAAAAAATAAAAAAATTAACCTAAAGAAATCAGTAGCTTTTCTTTAAACCAACAACAAGCAAACGGAAAAGGTATATAAGGAGACCTTCCCACTAACAGTGGCCTCAAAAAAAAATTACCTATGAACAAACCTAACCAAAGATACTAACGATCTCTAACAAAAATTTGTAAACACTGAAGAAGGAGATTGAAGATGACATAAAAAGATGGAAAGACCTCCCATACTCATAGATTGGAAAAATTAATATACTAAGAATGTCCATTCTACCCAAATTGATATACAGATTCAACGCAATCCCAGTTAAAATCCCTGAGTTTCTTCACAGACATGGGAAAAAAAAATCCTTAAATTCATATGGAAAAACAAAAGACACTGAATTGCTAAAGCAACCCTGAACAAAAAGTGCAATACAAGGGAATTCTTTGCCAGACTTCAAGTTATATTACAGGCCTATAGTCATAAAGACAACCTGGTACTGCCACAAAACAGACCCATTGAACAATGGAACAAAATTGAAGATCCAAACCTTGAGCTCGTACAATTTCAGCCACCTCGTATTTGATAAAGGGTCCAAAAATGCTCAATGGAGAAAAAGATAACATCTTCAGCAAATAGTGCTGGCAAAACTGGATCACCATTTGTCGAAGAACAAAATTAAACTCCTACCTCTCACCCTGTAAAAAAATCAATTCCAAGTGGATCAAAGACCTCATCATGAAACCCAAAACTCTTAAGGTGATAGAAGAAAATATTGGCAGCAACCTATAAGAAAGACATAGGTGTAGGAAAATACTTTCCAAATCAGCAGCTGTGCTGAAAATAAGGTCAGCAATAGACAAGTGGGACCCCATCAAACTCAAAAGCTTCTGTACGGCAAAAGAAACAATCAATGAAGTGAAGAGAAAACATCTTAAAAAGTATTTCACATCATTAATAATTAAAGAAATGCAAATTAAAACCACTCTAAGCTGTCATCTCACTGGCTAAGATCAAGAAAACAAAAGACAAAATTCTGGAGAGGTTTTGGGGAAAGGGGAACACTCATCCACTGCTGGTGGGAATGTAAACTTGTACAACCACTGTGGAAAGCAGTGTAGAGAACACTTAAAAGTCTCAAAACCCTTAAAAGTCTACCACCTGACCCAGTCATACCACTCCTGGGTATATACCCACAAGACTCATTCTACCACAAAGATACATGCACATCTATGTTTATTACAACTCTCTTCACAATAGTGAAGAGATGGAACCAACCCAAATGCCCCTCAACTGAGGACTGGATAACAAAAATGTGGTCCATCTACACAATGCAGTGTAAAGAAAGAAGACATCATGAACTTTGCAGATAAATGGATGGAACTCTAAGCCAGTATGCTAAGTAATACAGTCCCAGAAAAACAAACGATGAATTGTATCCCTCATTTGTGGATGCTAGCACCAAATCCCTAGTTGAAAGGCAAGCTGAGCAATGTTATTGTTAAATATATCTGAAAGCAACTCTGCTGTTATAATGTGAATCCCTTAATAGGCTCTAGAATTAACTTACCACTTATTTTCAGACATTGTAATTTCCATATATGGGTAGAAGGTATGTATTCCTATTTTAGAGTAATATAAAGTGAAAAAGAAAAATGTGTATTCCTAAGCATATTTTGAAATTAACATAGATATTTATTTTCAGTGGTCATAATTTTGTTATATATGTGATATTTATATAGGTATATTTTGGAGTGATACAAATGGAAGGGAACAACAACAACATTAGGACTGAACCAAAGAACTGACTGAAACAGTTAAATTCTATCCCAAACAATAAACCTCTTCACAGAAATCTTTTAAAAGACTGAGAAAAATATGCAAGAGATCTATGGCAGAATGAATGAACTGGGGTGGGATGGGGGCATGGAAGGGGAATGTGTCTAAATTGGACTGAAAAATGATGTATGAAATACACAAAACAACAATAAAGGTATTTTATTAAAAGGAAAAAATCCTAGAAGTCCTCTATGAAAGTTCTACTCATGAAGATTGTGGACCTTGATAGAATGGGGTGAGTTTAGAGAAGACCCTTTCTGCTGTCTTAGGAATTTCAGAGGCACCTGGACAATCTTCAGGAAGCTGGGTGGAAAAAAATTGGGAGAAGTGAATCCTGTGAGCCCCTAATATTTAACCATGTATCACTGAAATCTGTTCCTTCAAAGAGGTCACACACTCTTAAATTACCTGGAACGAAATAGGGTTTTAGGAAGTGGGGTTTTTTTGGGGGGGCGGGGAGGAGAAACTAAGAAAGTGCACAGACAAAAACACAAGTATCTGTTCAAAGATGGAAAAAAAAGCAGAGACTTTCAACTCCTATTAAGATCTAAATGTGCTCAAAATCCAGTTCCATCTTACCTAAAATTGTTTTAAATTTAACTCATAAGAATTTTGTAAAAAAAAATAAAAAAATAAATTTAAAAAAGAATTTTGTTTAGAACCCAGAAAAGTAAAAATGATACACAATTATACAACTGTTCCTACATTTAAACAATGGGTTAACAGAATTGGGTGCTGATGTTTAGTAACCTTCTGCCATTTCAAACAGAACAGATGCACATGTTCCTATGACTTCCCACTGAACAGCAACTGAGCCCAAATGTCTTCAGATCACACAACTCCCAAAACACAAAGTAACCGAGAAGGAAGCTTCCTTTCCTTCCAATGAACACTCCTGCAAAAAAGAATGAAATCTCAATGAAAAATACCATAAGTAAAAATGCAACAACAATGTTTCTCTGAACAAACTATTTTCATTAAAAGTTAATTATGAAGAGAAAATATTACTTGAATGAAAAAGACAAGCAATAAAAATATGTTATAAAATCATATAGTTTTAAAAAAGCAACGTTAGTGCAGAAAAAGAAAGAAAATTTCACAGATATGAGAAAGGAATGTATTTGATTGTGTAAAGGATAATAAATTATGTACAGTTCTCAAAGTCAAAGGTTAGCAGGAAGAGCTTTAAAAGCAATTTTATGGGGCAGTTACACATTACAGTGTTAAAGTAGGTGTGTATTGGCAGAGGCTAAAAGGAGTTTTTGGAGGTTTATATGGAGAGATCTAATTATTTTCTGATGGTTGCATGAAGGTTGACACTGTACTGGGATTTGGATAATAAACTAGACTTCCACTCTGTCTCATTATTTATGTGGGCCATACCACTGACATTTGAAAAATATCAATATATATGTACACATCTGTGCTGGTTTTGAATGAAAAATAAACTTTATTTTCCCATTCATCATCTGCTTGCTCATTACTGACACGTGTGATTTATTAGACACTGAAGGCAAAACAGCATTGAAAACACCATGCACTTTACCATCAGATGTCCAGTCACGGCTCTGCCTCATGCTGCAGACAGTGTCGTCAATGAGGGGACAGGTGCAGGTCCAGGCTGTCACCCCCAGCAGCCTGAGGAGTTCCACTAACCTTTTAGGGAACTTAGTTCAGGCAACTCAGGATTTGTGGCTTTAGTGCTGGAAAAGAATTTCACAGCTCGTGGAATAGGGAAACAGAGATGGGAATTTTATTTAAAAAGTTTTCATGTAAGCATTAAGAGAGAGTTACTCAGAAGAGAGTAGGTGAGGGCTTCTCAAAGGGGTGCAGACTCTTCAGGGGAGAGTAAGCAATTCGTTGCCTCAGTGTTAGCAATATATGCCATTTTGATGACTCTACAGTTACATCTCCAAAGGCTTCTAAGAACGTGTTTCTTTTCCTTTTCTCTCACTTGGTTAGAGAAATACACGAGGTGACTCTGGATATGCCTTGGTTAGAATTATAACCTGAAAAAGTGAAACTAGAAGCCATTAGGATCACAAAAAGGGTTTAGTACATGTCTTTTCCTTATAAGGTGGGTTCTGCAGAGACTTCTGAAAAACTGCAGGTTTATCACTGAGAAAGGAAGAGACCCTCCACGGTTAATTGTGCTGGAATCCTTGCTTCTTCTTCGTTGGTAAGGAGCATCAACTGCATCCTAGGGTCAGGGCTTTCTAATTCTTTCTTCTCATATCCCACAAACTTCCCTGATTTTCTATTCTGCCTTACCATGACCTTGAGGTATTCAATTGATAACTCCAGGTATCAATATATTCTTCTGAAATACATACCATTATACTTCCTCAATATAGTTGTCGTTGGGATAAGAAGGAAAACATTTAGTTATAGATAGCTAGGCTTCAAGGAAACAGCAGTGTTCTTAAGTAGAAATAGTCCTGACATTAATGTGTAGACTGTCTCCTCAGTGACTCTGTGAACAGTCAGAACTCACTGTACCTGCTCCTTCTCAGAAGCAGGTGATGTTTCATGTGTGTAGCATTCTAACCACTCATGATCACACAGCACTTTTCCTGACATACCTGAATCTCATTCAGATAGAACTTGAGACTCTCAGTGATAACATAAGCTAGCGAAAGACAGGCACCTGGACAAGTCATTAAGCAAGACTTGGGTAAAAGCCATCCCACTCTCATGTACTTTATGTAAAGGGGTCCCCAGAGAAAGAAAAGCCAGTTGATCAAATTGTGTAAAGAAGCACCTTCTTGATTTTTAAATACGGAGAAGAGAAATATACTCGCTTCAAACCATGGAGCCATGAAAAGATGTCTGTTATTCTTGAACTGGAGATGTGTGGGAAATGTGGAAGGATGAGGTCTGGAGGTGCAAAACATTCTACTTTATAGAGATTTAGAAGCACTAAATTACATTATTGGTTTCTCAAATAACAATCATCTCTGTGGAGAAATGATTTGCAAGAAAGGTTGCATGTAAAGGGGCAAACCTGTTACTAAAATCCAAAGGGAGTAGGAAATACAACAGAGGAGCTGGAATGAAGCAGGAAGGGTGGTAATGGGACGCCTGTCCTACACACAAAGGAGGACTTGCTGGTCTCCACCTCTCTATATATTTTGAGATCAATGTGCTTCTTGGAAATCACAAATTATGGCAATTTGCATTCCCAACAAATAGAAGTGCAACATTAGTTAAATCCAAATGGTAGAGAAGTATTGACTTTAAGAAAATAACCCTTAATTTAGTTCTGCTTTTGGCAGTCAGATGTAATGCATAATTTTCTGTATTTTATGTAGAGTTTTAAAAGTTGCCTTGCTACAACTATAATATACATGCGTTTAGTAATATTCATAGCAATGAAGTCCACAGTCTTTGAAAATTCACTCTCATAGCTAGTGCCATATTATGGCACATATTAGATGAAGCATGTTTAAACTTGCATTGCACTAATATATGTGGAAAATATTTCTGTAAATGATGTTTTCCATATAACTGTTAACAAGTATCCCTTAAAACCAACTCTCCATCCTGCATTTGGAGGGTTGTGTTTGGGATAAAGAATAAGAATGGGGAGTTCTGCAAGTGGGAAAAGCTGTATATTACAGGCTTATTATATCTTAATACTGAGGTCTTCAGTCGGAGCTGATGGATTTAGAAGTAGGTTGGGAGGAATCCTGGGAAAGAAGCCCCTTCTTGATAGGAATTCCTAGATGTTAAATTTTAATATGATTTTAAATATTTCAAACGCATAATTATTTCAAGTACTATATAACTATGTAGTCTAAATTATTTGTGATAGGAGCTAGAAAATGGCTCTGTGGCTAAGAGCACTGGCTGCTCTTGTAGAGGACAAGGGTTCGAATCCTAGATCTCAACTGGTGGCTGACAGTCTCTAACTGCAGTTCCAGGTAGTCCGATGCCCTCTTCTGACTTCTGCCTGCATTGTACAACATGGGTGCACTTACACATATGCAGGCAATACACTCATAGACATAAAACAAAAATACTAAACAAAATCTAAAATATAGCTAATAGTCTGAATTTTTTCACCACTTTCTGTCATTAAGTAGCTATAGATGCAACTTAGCTGGCAAGGATCCACACTGTGGCTTCACCTGTCACAGGACACCTTTGCTCCTGAAGCAGGTCTCAAACAGCGCCCCACATGTATGTTGCTCTCTTCTTTAACCAGAACTTTCCCCTTGCAGTGGGTATTTTTTTTCTTATGGCTGGTGTCTCTTTACCCTTTTCTTCTGGCTGACTCCTACTTACCCTTCAGATTTCTGTGAAACTGCTTTGTTACATAGAGCTTGTGTCACAGGTGCATGCTGACTAAAGAGACTATGGGGAATATTCTCAGGTGAAAGGGAATGAATGAAACAACATAGAGCAGATTATGTGGGGAAACGGAAAGTAGGTTGTGAGAGTGGGAGTGGGCTCATCCTCTGATCCACCAGGAAGCAATGAAATAAATTGATGCAGGGGGTACTGTCATTGTGAAAGTCGGGCAGGTCCCTGTTCAGATCCCAGTGTCTGCAGACAGGCATAAGAGGTGCTTCATGGACTTTGCCCCAGGTGGCAAGTCTGTGGCGCAGGTATAAGATGTGAGATGTGGTAAGCCAATGTTTCCAGAAGCAAGAAGATGAATGTGTTTTGGGTCAGTGGGAAAGTGTAGACTAAGTATGTGTGGCAAACCCTGCTTACTCTGACGTCTAGAAGCCTTGACAATGTATTCCCATAAATCCCTGTTCTGAGCCATCCCATTATTCATTCTGTTAAAGGGTACTGTGAGTCCCTCCATGACAGGGCTCTTTGCTATAAGAAAAAGGCATAGCAGGGGGCCCTGTCATGCTGTGACTCACAGCCCAAAGACACACACAGAGCCGATACATACATCCAATAAAAGTCAGTTAAGACCAACTGAGAGAAAGTTAACATTCCATCGTGGAAATTCTCTAGCAAATTTTTCCTGAAGAGGCTTACAGGCTTCAAAATGTTAAAATTCTCCATTGGTAATTCAGGCAAATATTTGTGTTTTTAACATGATGCTCTCAATATTACATGCTTCTGCCATTTAAAAATATTCTTTGGACAAAGGTTCCTGCCTAAATCCAGACAAGCGGATGGAGCTAGAATGTCAAAGCTTCAAGGCCAGGCAGCTGATTAGCAATTTATTCATGCAGACATGAAAGTCAGCTTCATCAAGAAGTACAAAAGACAGAAAGATTGGGACTGGCCCAGTGGTTAAGAGCACTGGCTGCTCTTGCTGAGAACCCAGGTTCAGTCCCAACAACCACATGGTGGATAATAACCGTCGAAAATTCCAGGTGCAGGTGATCCAATCTCTTTGCATCCATGGCATTGCATTCACATGGTACACTTAGAAACATGAAGGCCAAACACTCATACACTTAAAAATAAAGAAAAACACTTAAGAAAAAGAAAGATTCTTGGCATTCTTAAGCTTTCAGGAAGAACCCGCTTTGATTTCCCTCTATACTGTACCACTCGTGAGCTCCTCTTCAGATTCTTTTTAATTAAAAAACTAAACATTTGTTTAGTCGGTGAGATCTTCATGAAGCTGAGTAGTTTGTCATCTGGGCTGTTAAAAAACTTCTAGAGAGAAAAGCAACACATTTGCAAGTAAAATGAATAGGAAACAGCTAATTAGGAATCCCCAAACAACAGTGCCTTTTCCCAGGAACAGCATTAAAAAAAATTTTAAGATAAGTAAATAAAACAAATAATAAAGTTTGCAGGCAAATAGTACCCAAAAGAAACAAGTGAGAAATCATGATGAATTATGTCAGTCTGTGCACTAATGGATCTGTCTGTGTATGCATTTGAGGCTTTCAGTGCTCACTTGGATAGAGTCCCAAAGAGAAGCTGACTTGCATGTCTGCATGAATAAATTTCTAATTAGCTGCCCGGTCCTAAAGCTTTGATATTCTACAAATAGCTTCATCTGCTTGTCTGGACTTACAGAGGCACCTTTTGTCCAAAGAATATTTTTAAATTGCAGAAGCAAATGATATGAAAACATCATATTCAAAATACAAATATTTATCCAAATTATTAATGCCGAAAAGGATGAACAAACATTCGGCCTTCTTTCGGGACAGGCTTTATTTGAATTATAATAAATGGTCTTTAAATGAGATACTAGTGTTAATAAACAGTGGGTCTTCTTTTCCAGTTTCTTTCTATTTTTCTTTTTGTAGCTGATATATAAAGAATGAGGAGCCTTGATCCTTACATTAATCTGCAGCTCCTCAATAGTGTACTACAGTCAGTATTTAGATATCCCCAAACTGTCACTCTTATGCAAAAGTCTGTGTATTTTCATTTATATATGTGTATGAAATACTGGTGATTTTTAAAATACTTCATCTCCTGAACACTGTTAAAGATCCAAATGTGTCCTAAATAATTAATTTCCATGATACTAAATATCTAAGGAGGAAGTGATCAGATCAATGCTGTTCTTCCAGAAGTGTGCAATGCTTAAAATTCTACGCTCAAAATCTTCATCCATTTGAAATGCAAAATCCATTATGTAGAGGTGCTCTGTATATCAAACGGAATCCTATTAAATGCCAACACTGCTCTAAAATCTTCATCCAAACAAGAATCTCACATCATTTCTACAATAAGATTTGTCATATCACGACACCTGAACATCGTGGAATGGAAATGTGTTCTTTTCCACCTCTTTACAATTTTATACTCATAAAAGTTATATATTCAAAGAACAGGGGCTAGAAGCAGTAGTTCTCCCACTTGAATGCCCTTCATAATCACCTGCAGGGTTCCTTAAAACACAGCCCAGGACTTCATTCCAGTAGCTTCTGTGACTCACTGGAGTTCTGGATCAGAACCACTGCCCTTATTATATTTAAGGACCATAAGGTCTTATAAGTTCTCTTTCACCTTGTCACGGAATGTCACAGGTGTTTCTTCTTAAGATCTTTATATAAAGTAAATGCTTTTGCCCTTAAACATTTTCTTTGTTAGTGAATTAGATGACATAAAATAAAATTACCTTCTTAACTACACAAAACAAAAATGTTTCTAAGGAAAAATTGTGATTATAGTTTTATTTAATTTTATTTTAAATAAAGCAAAAGAGAATAATATATAAAGTCCATGTAATAAGGAGAATGATGTAATTAAGTATGATCTGAACAATTGCATTACTTGACAGATGGAGGCTTTCAGGAGACTTTTTGGTTACTTGTTAGACTGTTGTTAGCCACTGTGTGGGTGCTGGGAATCAGACCTGTGTTCTCTGCAAGAGCAAACAGTGCTCTTAACCACTCAGCCATCTACCCAGCCTTGTTATTTTTATATAAAGAAAGTTATAAAGAAATTACTTCTATCCAATTTCCCACAGCCATCACGTCTCTCCAGTATCTAGGATCGCCATTATCTTTTTACCATAATATTCTTTTAAAAGATCTATTCATTTATATTTTAAGTGTATGAGTGTTTTGTCTGCTTGTACATAAGTGCTCCTGTGGTGTGTAATGACTATGGAGGGGAGAAGAGGGTGTTGGATCCCTTGGAACAGGAGTTATGTTAGCCACCACATGAGTGGTGGGAACTGAACCCTTGTCCTCTAAAGAGGATCCAGTGTGGGCTGGAGAGATGGTCTAGCGGTTGAGAGCGCCGGCCGTTCTTGCAGAGGACCCGAGTTCTATCCCCAGCACCCACATGGCGCTGAGAACTGTCTGAAACTCCAATTCCAGGATAACTCCAGTTCCAGGGGAATCCGACACCCTCTTCCTAACTCCGCGGCATTGCCCGACACGGGTGCACACACCTGCATGCAGACAGTACATTCATACACATAAGAAATAAATAAAATAAATAAAAAATAAAAAAGAGGATCCAGTGCTCTTACCTGCCGATCTCTTTCAGCACCTAATCATAGTGTTCTAATTATCTTTATGCAGCAGTACTAATGATATCTGAGATTATGCCCCACTTTAACATACAATAAATCATTCTAGACATGTGTGCTGATGTGAAAGGACCATAAACAATCAAATACGAACCAAGCAAAGCTATCACTAATGATGAAGTTTTCCCCTTACTCCTAGTTACCTTTCCCCTGGATTGAAGTGTAATCACAAGATTAGCTGTGGTTCTCAGAAGGCTACATATCTATGTTCTGTCAGTCCTTGCCCAGTGGCTTGTTCACCAACTGACCCAGCATTCATTACAGCCACAATGTTCTCTTTCATGTAGTTTCTTTTACGAATAAGTATAACCCTGATAATAGGAAAATATTTAACAAATTGTAGTTTATTTCATAATTTACCTATGTTTTACTTGAAATACATAGCTTTTCAATATCCTGTTCCCAAACAAGATATTTTTCTGTGGTTTTTAAAAGTAAGTCATAAGTGGGCAGGTTAGATAGCTTAGCAGTTAAAAGCACTTGCTGGTTTGCCTGAATAACTGAGCTCTATCCCTGAGACTCACATGGTAAAGGGAGGGATACAGCTCTTATCAGCTGTTTTCTGGCCTCCACATGTGTGCCGTGACATACAGAAATAAGTGTACAGAAATTTTAAGTGATATTTCTCTATAATTTTATATATCTCTATTTTCTGTCTCCTTTGTGTGTGTGTGTGTGTGTGTGTGTGTGTGTGTGTGTGTTTGTATTTTTGAAACAGGGTCTCCCTGTAGCCCCCCGCTGGCCTGGAACTAATTCTGTAGACCAGGCTGGCCTTGAACTCACAGAGATCCGCCTGCCTCTGTGTCCAGAGTGCTGTGAATAAAGGCATGCACCATGCCACCTGGCTTCTGATGTGCTTATTCACACCTTACCTTTAATATCAGCACTTCAGAGCCAGAGGTAGTTAGATCTCTGAGATTCAGGCTAGCCTTGTCTACATAGCAAGGTTGTGAATGCATACAGAAATATGATCAATAAATTATTCCTCTTCTTTCCAGACCCCAGCTTTCTCCTTAGATAGCTTTTTCTGTATAACCACTCAAAGCACTAAATCTGTCTTTAAAACTGAAAGGTAAATCCCATTGTTTCTTATATATCACAACTATTTCCTTAGTAAAAGGCATTTTGGGGGATCAAAGGTTGGCTCTATCATTAAGAACAGCACTGGCTCTTCTTGCAGAAGACATAGGTTCCATTTTCAGCTCCCAAATGGTGACTAACAATAACCCTAACTCCAGTTCCAGGGGATCTAGTGCCCTCTTCTGGCTTCCATGGGCATTGCATGACCCAGATGCACATGTACGCTATATACTCATATACATAAAATAAAAATTAATAAATATTTTAAGGGACATTTTGTTTGTTCTTGTTATATGGTAATGGAAACTATGTTTAATGCATCTGAAGATAAATTCCAATATATGAAATAAGTGATTCATAGGACATATGCCTTTTAAATATTGTCAGTGATTACTTGGTTGCCCTCCTCAAAAACCAAATGAATAATTTTGTCTCTTAATGAGCAGCAAAAGATCTTTTTATCCATACCTTGGACAGTGCCATAAATTATCAAATTTAATAATCTTTGCCATTATAAAAAGTTATTAGATGTGTATTAGTCACTTTTCTGTTGCTGTGGTAAAACACCAGACCAAGGAAATTATAAAAAGGAAGAGTTGATTTGAGCTTACGATTGTCGGTTCCAGGGAATTAGAGTCCATTGTGGCGGGAGGCGTGGCAGCTGGATCTGGAGCAGCAAACCGAGGGTCACATCTTGCAAAGAGCACAGGAAACAGAGAGGAAGCAACTCTAGACCACGAGGCTTGTTAAAACTCACTAAGCCTGCCCCCAGTGACACACTTCCCCCAGCGTGGCCACACCTTCTAAGACCTCCAAAAAACAGCGCCACCAACTGGAGACAAATGTCTGAATACTTACAGCCTATGGGGGACACTCATGCAAACCACCACAAGATGTGTATTTCATCTGAACTTGATTGTACTATAAATTAACCTGATTTCTGTAATGACATAACAGGAGTTTTCCCTCTACCCTATGTGTGTTCACAAGAATAGCTGACAGTTTACATGAAGCAAAGACACTCAGTAATCTTATATGCATATTTTAAGTGTTAGGCAAACAGGATCAGAAATGTATATAAACTTCTCAAAGTGAAGGGACTGATGATGTTAGTGGAGATAAGAGGATAATTAGTGTGGTGGTCTGAATGAAAATGTGCTCATAGACTCCAAGGATTTGGAACTTTGTGCAGCTGTTTGGGGAAGTTCTCACTGAGGAAAGGGTTTGAGAGTAGGTAGCTTGGCCACTTCAAGTCTGGCTCTCTTTGCTTCCTATGCTTGCTTGAAGTCATGAGTATTCCAGGTTCTACTGGACCATATCTGCTGCCATGTGCCCACTGCCACACCTCCCCACTATGTTGGAAACTTACCCTCTGGAATTGTACAGCAAATCAACTCTTCCTTCCATTACAAAGTCACCTGGTCCTGGTGCTTCATCACAGCAACAGAAGAGTAACTAATACCATAAGAGATTTTAGAATCGGATTGCTCTGGAGGACACACAATGATTGGAACAAAATCTACATGCCTTGTTGAAAAGACAGTAGTCTGTAAATGGCTGGCATTCGCCTAATGAATAAGACCAAAAAATGGTAATGGTATCTGAGAAACATGCCTGGCTTTGTGGAAGATGTCTGCCTGTCTTCCTGTGTTATCAGTTTAGTCTTGTCTGAGTAACTTCCCAAGCCTTTATTTTACTATTAGGATAAGAAAAGTCCTCCAAAGACTATTGTATTGATGGCTTGTCCTTAATGCAGCAGCATTCAGAGATGGAGGATTGAGAGCTAATTTGGTACTGACTGAACGGTCTAATTACATCAATGATTTACTGCTAACTGGGCTACTTGGGGGAAGGGGTCTACCGGAGGTGGTAGGTGACTGGGACATGAATTTGAAAGGTATATTTTTGTCCTGAGACCCTTGTCCTTGTTCTCTCTCTCTCTCTCTCTCTCTCTCTCTCTCTCTCTCTCTCTCTCCCTCCCTCTCTGTCTCTTTTCTTCCTCCTCCTGTAAGCCACCATGAGGCGAACAATTTTCAGCCACCATACCCTCTGCCGTGGTATTCTTACTCACCACAGGGCCAGAACAAAAGGGGTCAAAGTAACTGGATCTGAAATTCTAAGCCAAACTCAATCTTTCCTCTTTTAAGGCTTTTAAGGTAGTTTTCTCAGGTTTAGTTGTAGTGGCAGAAAAAAAGGGCTAATACGCCCCATAAATTCATGGTATAAAGATATGTTCCCCCTCCCAACCTCCTCACAGTGAAATGCAAATACCATTAGAACAACAGTGAACATTTCAGACTTTTAAGATTTTGCCATCAGATCTGTCCCTCATGGGAAGAACTAAGAGGATTGCAAAAGGGTTTTTTTATTTTTTTATGGCTTGCATGTACAATGTTCTCAACAGGTTATGCTTTAGTCTCCAAATTATGGCAGTTTGGGAGAGTTGTAGAACCTTTAGAAGACAAATCTTAGCTACCCAAGAAGGTTGTTGGTACAGGGGCCTCCACAGCGATTTCAACCTGTTAGGGCCTGAGCTCTCTGCAACTTGACCTGTACTTTGTGAAGAGCCAGGTAATCTCTGGCCTCCACATACCCACTCTTTCCTGCTGGCATAATTTTCCTGCCATAATGGACACTAACCACTGAAATTATGACCCAAATTCAACCTCTTCTCTTTTAAGGTGCTTCTGTTGGGTATCTGGCCATATCCATGAGGAAAGTCACTACAGTAGGCGTGCTCAGGATATGTTTGCTCTTTGTCCCCTTCCACATGAGGACTTCTACTACATAAAAACACAGTGAGAAGCACCACACTAGATGGTAGAATTTACTCCTTGGATATCCCAAGATTAAAACCATGGGGAATTGTTTTTTTATATAATTTATCCAGTCTCAGCTATTCTAATACACAAACATATTTGATATAAGAGTGCTAGGAAATTTTTATTCTCATGCTTGGTCTTTAGCCTCAGTTTCTTTTTTTTTTTTTTTGGTCTTTTTGAGACAGGGTCTCCCTGTAGCCCCAGTTGTCCTGGAACTCACTCTGTAGACCAGGCTGGCCTTGAACTCACAAAGATCCGCCTGCCTCTGCCTCCCAAGTGCTAGGATTAAAGGCATGCGCCACCACACCCGGCTAGCCTCAGTTCTTAAACAGATCTTCTAACACCTTTCCAATTTCCTGAGTAATAGAAGAATCTAATAGACTCTTAAATCCCTGGGAATTTCCTGAGCGATAGTGGTGCCTTCTGATGTAATTCGGAGATTCTTGGAGGGGTCCACATGGGCGCTGCTCCCCAGGAAGATCAAGCCATGATTAGCAACTTGGAACTTTCAGCCTTTCCCTCATCCTCTGAAGATTAGGGAGGTCTCAAAGTTAGAGTGACTCCACTGATGTTCGGTGAAAGGTTGGTCATTGATTCATCATGCCTGTGTGAAGAAGCTTCCACAAAAGTCCCAAGAGCTTTGCAGTCAATGAACATCGGTGTTGCTGATTGTGTGGATGTGCTTGGAGAGTGGTGTGTGTAGAAACAGAGTGAGAGCTCCACATGCTGCCCCTGTGTCTTAATCTATGTAATTCCCTCTTTTGGTGTTCCTGTTTTGGGTTTTTTGCTTGTTCGTTGTTTTTTGTTTTTTTAAGAAATGAGCGAAAATAAAGTGTTTCCTTGAGTTCTGTTAGTACTTCTAGCAAGTGATCAAACTCAAGGAGGGAACTATGAACATATCCAAATTTTAGCCAAATCCTACAAAAGCTGTGGTCATTTGGGGACCTACTTCTTTTGGTTGGCATTTGAAGTGAGGTTAATCTTGTGGAGCTAGGCTTTTCACCTGCGGTTTCTGTGCTCAGACTACTGTCAGAAATGAACTGAATTGGAGGAAATGCGGCTGTTGTTTGAAGAGAACTGGAGACTATGGATGTGCAAAAAACTACATTTGGTGTCAGAAGTGATCTGAGTCGAATGTGAATGTGGACAACAAAGTAGTTCAGAGTTTCCTTTGATAGCTTGAAACCTCCAGTGATTCTTTAAGCACCTGGCGCTGTCCCCTTTCACAGACTTCAAGGCAGCCCTGCGTTGCCTGCATCATTCTGCAGCTCACACACTAAATACCTTCTGTTCTCCGGACACAGGATCCAGGATACCTTTCTACTTGGAGAATTCAGGTCATCCCACAAATTAGGTTAAATATGACATTTCTGCAGAAGTTTTCTTTGTAAACATAACCTAACATATCCTCTTCCTCTCCTCAGCTCTAGAGCACCATCTCAGGAGAGCAGTTTCTCCTTCCATGCCTAGAATAGGATTGGTGATTGTTAGCTTTATTTGGTAACTCACCTAGGCTTTTATATTTACTGATCTAATCAAAAAGCAGTCTGTGCCATGCTATAAAAGTTTATATTTAAAATCGATTGTTACTTAAACTAGTAAACATGGAATAAAAGGATTCATCCCCCTCACTATGGACAGGCCTCTTCCATTCAGTAGAAGGTCTTAGAAAAAAGAACTAAAAATCCCCCCTCCCCAAAATTAAGAAATTCTACCCCCTGATTATCTTTAGACTTAAGCTGAGGTGTTACCTCCTGTTGGGTTTGCCAGCTTGTTCATCTTCACTGAGGATTTTGGAGAAGAAGCTTCCTACAATGATGCAAGTACATAAGCCAGGTCCTCAAACCCACGGTCTATCTATCTATTGATCTATCTAACGATCATCTGTCTTATATATAATCTATCTGTAATATATATATACATTTTTTTCTACCATTAATCTGTCTACAACTGTACTTTGGGTCATAAGTACTCTCCTATAGCACACTTAATAAATATTGGTAGTTAGTATACTGCTACTAAGAAGAGGTAGAGTCTTGAAGAGGGGAGGCCTAGAAAGAGGTCGTCATGACCCTGTCACATTTATCAGGGGGTAAAAATGTAATTCATGGATTAACATATCATCCAAACATATGTGTCTATGCCAAAGTAACCTACCATAACTATTAGTGCTGCTTAAATACCTATATATCTAATCACTTGTGCTTCATTAGTAGGATCGAAAGGTTACTCCTGAACAAACTGTCAGCCCATGAAAAGAAACAGCCAGAATTGACCAGAATCCAAGTCAACAGCTCCAGAGAGAGAGGACAGTTTTACTTCTCATCCACCTGTGCCCCTTTTCTAAGCCTAGGGAACAATCTGCGGAAGAGGGGGCGTGGTAGAATGTAAAGGCTGCGATTGGGGTGAACGGTGAAACTACAGCGATGTAGTCTGGACACTCAATTGATCAACTTGATTGAACAAACAACCTGTCACTCCCCACTGGATGGTGGGACTGTGGGGGTTTGGGCACAACAGTCTGTAGATTGGTTTTGCATGAAGGATGCGTATACTCATGGATTATCACTTATAGCTAAAAAATAAAAAAAAAAATCCTGAAAGATGCGGACAGTTATGGCAGAATAAATAAACTGGGATGGGGTGGGGGGGAGGGAAAGGGAAATATGCCTGATCTGAATTGGAAAATGATGTATGAAATGCACAAACCATCAATAAAAATTAAATTAAAAAAAAAAAAAGAAAAAGAAAGAGGTCTTCATGATACTGGCTCATGTCCTTGTATTAGAAGCTCAGACACAGTTCCTTCCTTTTTTTGTGCTTCTTGGTCATGAGGCAAGCTGTTATGCTCAGCCACACACTTCAAACACCTGCCACAGACCCAAACTAATGTGCTCAGTCATGAACTAATACTTCTAAAACTTTGAGTCTTTTCATTCTATAAATTGATTTATCTCAGTTATTTGTTCCAGTACTGGAAAACTGACTAGTGTTTTATACACACACACACACACACACACACACACACACACACACACACAATATATATATATTGTGTGTGTGTTCTGTATTCGATTAAAATATACATATATAATATATGCATATATCCATATATAATAAGTGTGTATATTCATGTGTATGCATGTGTGTGTTAAGCAAACTTCTCCAAAGAGAGAAGAGCTTGGTTGTTTTTTTATCTGAAAATCCTAATTAATAACACTACTCTATAGGACATGGTGGCACATGCCTTTAATCCTACCACTTAGGAGGCAGAGGCAGGCAGATTTCTGGATGTTCAAGGCCAACCTGGTCTACATAGCTAGTTGCAGGTCAGCTGGGGCTACAGGGAAACCCTGTCTCAAAAAGACTCCCCCCCCCAAAAAAAAATGCCACCAAGGTTTTGAGTAGCAACCATGACTGTTATTTTCATGTTATGGTCCTTCCACTCCACAGTGCATCACTTTCCTCTATAGAAACATGTGTTCTACTTTGAGATGAATGATGTGAATTTAGGTCGCCATGATTCATTTCTAAGCCAATTCAATGTATTTAAATATTGAGATTTTGTCCACAACCCTAAAAAGTGACCAGCATTTCAACTACGCATATAATATGTTTTCATAATAAATTTATACAAGATTTCTATAAATATATTTCCACATATCTATATTAAGTCCTGGTGCCTAATGATAAGTCTTGGGTTACCAAACAGAAGTGCTTTCTTCCTATCAAAACTGCATAAAATAAGGCACAGGAATGGACGATTTTGTTCCAGGTTCCAGTACAGGACGGCCAGCGCTGACAAAGAAAATGCAGTGGCTATGCATTATTTCCTAAAATACAGGCCATTTTCTAATTATAATACTACATTTAAGTCATGTTTTAAAATGAAGCATGCTCTTAAGTGTGCAGAGAGCAATGCCTTCTAGTCTGCATTTCTTCTCCCAGCCACTGCTTAGAGCTTTGTTCTCTGTCAGATGAAATGTTGTGCAGGGCACGTCCTAAATGTGAAATCCATTTCCTTCACAATTCTAAGTTGCTTATGTTTCTTATTCAATGCAAAGATTTATAACACATACTCTGTATAGATGTCATTATATATAAAACTGATTAAAGATGAAGTTTTGAATGTAGATTATACAGACACAAAAGTAACCAGTAGTCATGTGTCTCTTCAGGAAGACAAAGAAATAAAAATATTTCAAGTAGTCATGAGGAAATAAAATCTTCAGCAAAACATACAATAATATTAATTGTACAAGAAAAACATGAAGGCCAATATACTATGAATGCAACATTTACTAATGTGGAAATCTACTAAATCAGGTTTCATAAAACTTTTCAACAGCATCTCACAAAATTTACTTACTTACTTTGAGAAATGCATCAAAAATAGGATTTAGGCAGTTTGGCAATAAAATGTGTGGTTAAGAAATGAGCTACGGGGCTGGAGAGATGGCCTAGCGGTTAAGAGAGCCGACTGCTCTTGCAGAGGATCCAGGTTCGATCCCCAGCACCCACATGGCGGCTGAGAACCGTCTTTAACTCCAGTTCCAGGGGAATCCAACGCCCTCTTCTAACCTCCACGGCATTTCAGGACACAGGTGCACAGACCTACATGCATGCAGTACATTCATACACATAAAAAATAAAATTTTAAAAAAAGAAATGAAAAAAGATAAAAAAATAGAAATGAGCTACATTTAAAGTTATTTGAGACTACACTGGAACCTATTTGAAGAGAAAAATATGAATGAGTGACTATTCACATTTCATTTCTATTCTAGTATTTTATTTTAAAATATAAATCATTCAGGGGGCTGGAGAGATGGCCTAGCGGTTAAGAGCGCCGACCGCTCTTACAGAGGACCCGGGTTCGATCCCCAGCACCCACATGGCGGCTGAGAACCGTCTGAAGCTCCAATTCCAGGAGAACTCCAGTTCCAGGGGAATCTGAGACCCTCTTCTGAACTCCGCGGCATTGCACGACACGGGTGCACAGACTTGCATGCAGACAGTACATTCATACACATACAAAAATAAATAAAATTAATAAAAAAAATTAAAAATAAAAAAATATATAAATCATTCAGTAATAAATTTGTGCGTTGTAATGTATAAATATAGAAAATAATCTGAGAGGACAATTAAAGTGTTCTGAGGGCAGGAGGACTTCCTTGCTGGGCACTGTGCAATTGCTTTTGGTTTCAAAAGCACTGTCTGGAATTCACAAGTACAGGGAACTGTCATGAAAACTGGATCCTGAGAGAAGACCTATGCTAAACAGACAAGAAAAGGCTCCTTAGGTTTTCATTTCAGTAAACTTGTATCTTGCTTTATCTTATATTTTAGAACTTCCTCTCCTTACAGCTTTTGATATAAGCATGTAACAAGTTAAAAATAATGTATTTGTATTGTGTCAGCATGCTAGAAGCTGACTGGACACAGTGATGGCTAATGTTCAACAATATTTGGTCTCAGGCATTCTGTTTATAATTCATATTTCCTTTGGGAGTTCAGTGGCTGAAAGGCAAAAGCTATAGGTATATCAACCTTAACACCATCATGTTACCCAAAACATTTTGCTAGATGATGTACTGAAATTTTATCATCACTTCGGAGATTTATTTCCAGGAAACTGAGAGACCATTACAATCAGTGCTAAGCCTAGGTAATGATTAACTATTCCCAAAGCACTGCTTAGGAGTAGGAATTTCTCCTTTTATCTCTGAAATGCTCTTTGTATTCTAAAGTTAATTTTCCCTTGAGAAGACTGATCCATTGCATGGGTAGAAGACACATCCTCTTTCCCCACAGCTGAAATATTTGAGAAACTCTCTAGTAAGTTAGACTGTGTCTATTTCTACGCCTAGTAAAAGAATCTTTGGTAGCATTTAATGAGGTACTATCTGCTACTCTTAAACTTAAATGTCAGTTGTATTTTATTAATGCATAACCTTATCTCCATATATGTTGATGTTTTACAAATAGGATTCTTGTGATCCAGGATACAACCCATCTAATGATGGGAGAAGCTCAAAACAATAGTTATTTTTTTAACATTGAACTAAATGAATAGATCCTGCCTAATCATGATTCAATATACTTGTAAGATGTTTACTCTGGGATTACTAGCATTCTGAAATGCTTATGCAAGTAATTCATTTAATTTCACATATTAGGTAGACATTTTTTTCAGCCACACTTAAAGATATTAAAATGGATACAGTTAAAATTTAATGAATTAAATCATAAATCCATTTTAATTTACATTTCTGTAATAGCTAAGGATGTTGAACACTTTTAAAAGTATTTCTTAGCCATTTTCATTTCTTATTTTGATAACTCTGTAGGCCATTTTAATTGGGTCATATGTTTTTTGATTCATTATAATTTTTTTAATTCATTTATTTTTATTGATGCTTTGTGTATTTCATACATCATTTTCCAATTCAGTTCAGGCATATTTCTCCCTCCCTTTCCCCCACCCCACCCCACCCCAGCCCCTCCCAGATCATGCATTCTGCCATAACTGTCCTGCATCTTTCTCCCAGTTTTTTTTTTCATTTTTTAGCAATAAGTGATATTTTATGAGTACAAGCATCCTTCATGTAAAACCAATTTGCAGGCTGCTGTGCCCAAACCCCCACAGCCCCACCATCCAGCGGGGGGGAGGGGGCTTGTATGTTCAATCACGTTGATCAAATGAGTGTCCAGGCTATATTGCCATTCACCCCAATTGCAGCCCTTACATTCTACCACACCCCCTCTTCCGCAGATTGTTCCCTAGGCTTAGAAAAGGGGCACAGGTGGATGAGAAGCAAAACAGTCTACTTTCCCTGGAGCTGTTGTCTTGGACTCTGGTCAATTCTGGCTGTTTCCTTTCATGGGCTGACAGTTTGTCCAGGAATAACCTTTTGATCCTACTAATGAAGCACAAGCAATTAGATATATAGGTATTTAAATAGCACTAATAGTTATGGTAGGTTACTTTGGTATAGACACATATGTTTGGATGGTATGTTAATCCATGAATTATATTTTTTCCTGTTAAATATGACAGGGTCTTACTGTGGCTTATAACATCTCCTAACCTGTAGAGGATGTAAGCTTGTGGCATCAGCCGTGGGTTATTCCTCCAAGGAGAGAGCCAATAGCCAGTTAGATTTGGGATATACAGGCA
This sequence comes from Rhizomys pruinosus, assembly GCA_009823505.1. Lineage (NCBI taxonomy): Eukaryota > Metazoa > Chordata > Mammalia > Rodentia > Spalacidae > Rhizomys > Rhizomys pruinosus. Next base: position 333,368 of record VZQC01011557.1, read on the forward strand.
TATGGCTGCCTCTGCTGCACAGTATTTCCAGGCAGGTGAGGTGTAGCTGGTGCTGACAGTGGAGTCTTGCTTGACTCAAGGAGACCCGTATTTGCTTTATTGGTTTAGTGGCCTTTGGTAACACTCTCTGGTATTCCAGAGGCCATCTGTACACTTGCATGTGTGGTCTCAGCACATCTTTCCCATGCTAACGTCAGGTCTTCAGCAGCAGGGCCTTATTGCCTCTTTTCTTGCAGGTATCCCAGTTTAGAGGCAAGGAGCCTTTACCTTTTGTGGGGGCTTGGATCCCCTGGCCAACATCTCCTTGGTAGAATAATCCATTGCTGATGTCAGAGCTCCTGTATTAATATATTTTGCTTAAGTGCATAGCTTAAGGACTTTAGTATTATATTTGGTTCTGAATAGAGAATAATCCTTTTCACAGTTCCTATGTCTATTAAAGAAGTCAATTAAAGAAGCAGTTTTACCAGTTTTATAAGAGATTACCTCTATAATAGTTGTCTCCTGATTCATTATAATTTGAGTTTTTAGTGTATTTAGGAAATTAATGCTCTGTCAGATATTTACCTAACAAAGCTTTTTCTCCATATTTCCTCTTCATTAAATCAGTTGCTTTGTTCGTGTTACAGACACTTTTTTGTTTAATGAGTTCTCATTTGTCAATTATTAATCTTAATTCTTGTGCCAATGAAGTTCATTTTAGAAAGTAATTTCCTGTACATATATTTTTCGGGTACTGAAGTATCAAATTGAATTCCTTGATCCATTTGGAGTTCATTTTTCTTGACGATGTTAGACGTGGGTCGAACTGCATTTTTCTACATGTGAAAATGCAGTTTTCCCAGCACCATTTGTGGAAGATGCTATCTTTCCTCCAGTCTTCATTCTTAGCATCTTTGTAAATATTAAGTGACTGAAATTGCACCCGCTCATGTTTTGGTCTTCTATTTTGTTTCATTGTTCGGCAGAACTGCTTCTGTGCCAGTGTCATCCTGTTCTTACGACTATAGCTCTGTAATATATTTTGAAATCTGAAATGGTAATCCCCCAGAATTATTATTTTTCTTCACAATTCCTTTGGTTATATGGTCTTTTGCAGTTCCATAGACATTTTAGGATTTTTTTTCTATTTCTATAAAAATTGTCATGGGGATTTTGACTGGGATTGCACTGAATCCATAAATTGTTTTAACACGATGGTTATTTTTCACAATATTAATTTTACCAATCTATGAGCATGGGATGTCTTTCCATCTCCTGTGTCTTCCTCAGTCTATTTGAAGATTTAAAGTTTTCATTGTAGAGATATTTATCATCTTTGGTTAGTTTTTTTCCTAGATAATTTTCTGAGGCTATTGCGAATGGAAGTGCTTCTATGATCTCCTTCTCTGATTGCTTACTGTTATATATAGAAAGGCTACTCATTTTTATAAACCTTTTTTTGTTGTATTATGACACTTTACTGAATATTTCAATCATTTCTAGAAGTTTTATAGTGGAATTTTTGAATCTCTGTGTGTATCAAGTCATCTGCAAACAGGGGTAATTTGGCCTCTTCTTTTCCAATTAGTACCCATTTAATTTCCTTCACTTGTCTTATTGATCTAGCTAGAATCTCAAACACTGTATTGAAGAATGGAGAGACTAGACAGCTTTGACTCATTCATGACTTTAATGAGGCTTCTTTGTTTTCTCAATTTGAAATGATGCTGACTATAGGTTTGTCATATATGCCCTTAATTATGTTGAGGTATATTCCCTCCCATCCCAATTCTGTATAGGAGTTTTATCAGGAAAGCATATTAGATTTTATAAAAGGCCTTTTCTGCATCTCTTAAGAAGAGTGTGTGATTTTTATGTCTTTAAGTCTGTTTATTTGATTTATTGCATGTATTGACGTATGTAGATTGAACCATCCATGCATCTATGGACTAAAATCAACTTGATGATGATGGATGAATTTTTTTTTTTTTGGTCTTTTTGAGACAGGGTCTCCCTGCATCCCCAGCTGTCCTGGAATTCACTGTGTAGACCAGGTTGGCCTTGACCTCACAGAGATCTGTCTGCCCTTGCCTCCCGAGTGCTGGGATTAAAGGTGTGTGCCACCATGCCCAGCAATGGATGATCTTTTTCATTATAAATGATCTTTTAATATGTCTATGTATGCAGTTTTAGTATCTTATTGAGAATTTTGCATCTATGTTCATTAGAGATATTGGCTAAAAATTTTCTTTTTGGGTTCTGTTTTTGGAACTAGAGTATTACTGACTTCGTGGAAGGACCTTGGGAATTCTCCCTGTGTTTTTGTAATTTTTTTTTTATTATTTAAGCAGTGTTGATTGAAGTTCTTTGATGGTCTGGTAAAATTCTGCTATGAATATATCTGGACCTGTCTGCGACTTTTTTAGTCACTAGGCTTTGTATTACTATTTCAATGTTCTTATTTGATTTGGGTCTAAGTCGTTTATCTCTTCTTCATTTAACTTTGATGGTTTTATTGAATCTAGAAATTCATACATTTCTTTTAAATTTTCTCATTTAATAGAGCATAGGTTTTTAAAGTAATCCTTTATAACATACTGGGTTACTATGGTATCTGTTGTAACATATCCTTTCAGATCTTTGATTTTGTTGATTGGGTTTGCTCTATTTTTGGTTAGCTGGGCTAGGAGTCTGTCTATCTTGTTTATTTTTTTCAAAGAACCAGCTCTTTAGGACCAATAATTTTTGTACCATTTTCTTTGGTTTGATTTCATTGATTTCTACTCTGACTTCCATTATTTCTTCTTTGCAGTGTTTGGGCTTGGTTTGTGCTTGTTTTGCCAGATTCTTGAGTTGTATTGGTAACCCATTTATTTATGCTCTTTTGATTTTTTTTTATGTAAGCACTGTTTTAAATGTGTCTCATGAGTTTTGTTGCATTGTGTTTTAATTTTCATTTAGTTTCAGAAATACTTTTATTTATTTCTTGATTTTTTTTCTTTGAGTCTTACCCCATTTCATCTTACATCATTGAGAATGCCTAACATGGAGAAAACGAATGGCAAGGAATTCTAGCAAAGATGTGGAGAAAGGAAATCTCTCATTCAGTGCTGGTGGCATTGCAAACTGGTACTGTGGAAATCATGTGGAATATTCTTCATAACCCAAGAATAAATGATCCAGCTATAAAACTCCAAAGAACTCAATATCCTCCTAAAAATACACTTCCTCAACTATGTTTGTTGCTGCTCTTTTTGCAATACCTAAAAATGAGACAAACTAAGTGTCCCTCAAATGATGAATGGATAATGAAAATGAGGTACATTTATATTATAGAGTTTTACTCAGGGATAAAGATAAAGGAAATCATGAAACTTGTAGGCAGATTGATGTAACTGGAAACTGTTATGCTAAGTAAAGTAACAAAGATTAAGCAAAATAACCCATGTATTTTCTATCTCATTTGTAGATCCTAGCTTCCAATCCTTAGATGTGAGTGTATTTCTTGATATAACTAGCTACAGGAGCAAAAAATATGGAAAGTAACCAAGGAAGGAAAGAGAAAATGAGCTCAAAAGAGGTGGATAGAGGAAGCAGGATTTATCCAGGATAAAATTAGGAAAATGGAAAAGGGCACTTTAATTGGAGAGAGAGGGAGAGAGGAGGGAGGGATATACAGGAGCACAGAGAGGAAAGAGAGATAATTTATACTTAATGAAAAACCAAAAGGACAATGAAAAGCTGTAGGCAATCATGGACACTGAGGGAGGGAGAGTCAGTTTTCTCCAGGACTAGCTCCCTGAGAGGTTATCTGATCCCAAGTCCTCTGCACGAGCAGTTGGTGCTCTTAACCGCTAGGCCATCTCTCCAGCCCCAAAACTGCTTTCTTTAATTGACTAATATACGTAGGAACTGTAAAAAGGATTATTGTATATTCAGAAACAAATATAATACTAAAGTCTCTTTAAGTGGTGCATATAAGCAAAATATATTAATACAAGAGAGCACTGATAGCAGCAATGGATTATTCTGCCAAGGAGATGTTAGCCAGGGGACACAAAACCCCCCCCCCCAAAAAAAAACAAAGGTAAAGGCTTATTGCCTGTAGACTGGGATATCTGCAAGAAAAGAGGTGGTTAGGCCCGCCCTGCTGTCAATGACCTGATGTAACCATGGGAGGATTGTATCGAGATTGCACTTACAAGTATACAGTTGGTCTCTGGAATACCAGAGAGTGTTACCAAAGGCCACTGAACCAATAAAGCAAATGTTGGTCACCTTGAGTCAAGCAAGACTCCTCCACCAACATCAGCTACACCTCACCTGCTTGGAGATACTGTGCAGCAGTGGCATCCATATGTCTGTATATCCCAAAGTTATTTGATTATTAGCTCTCTCCTTGGAGGAATAACTCGTGGATGTTGTCACAAGCTTATACCTCTAGTGATTAGGAGATTTTTATGCCACAGTAAGGCCTTGTCATCTTTCTCAGGAAAAAAGAAAAAAATAATCCAGGGATTAACACACCATCCAAACATCTGTGTCTATACCAAAGTAACCTACCATAGTAACTAGCAACGTTTAAATATGTATATATCTAATCACTTGTGCTTCATTAGTAGTATTGAAAGCTTATCCCTGGGCAATCGGTCAGCCCATGAAAGGAAACAGCCAGAACTGATCAGAGTCCAAAACGACATCTCTAGACAAAGTGGACTGTTGTGCTTCTTGTCCACCTGTGTCCCGTCTCTAAGCCTAAGGAACAATCTGCGGAAGAGGGCGAGTGGTAGATTGTAGGGGCTGCGATTGGGGTGAACGGTAAAACTACGACAATATAGTCTGGACACTTATTTGATCAATTTGATTGAACATTCAACCCCCTCCAGCTGGATGGTGGGAGCCTTGGGCTGTGTGGGCTGGGGCACAACTGCTTGCAAATTGGTTTTATATGAAGGATGCTTGTGCTAAAAAAAAAAAAAAAAAAGGAGCTAGATACTGACATTTGAAAAAAAAAAAGTGAAAATTAAATGTACAACTTTGAGTTCCAACAGCTTGACATTTGCCTTAATTGTATAAACAATTGAGCCTGAAAAGACCAAATCAGAGAATTTCTCTGAAGACATCTTTTTGGACTGCTATAGCATTCCCCCATTTATTCACACTAAGTGAAAGAGACTTTGAGAGCTCCTCACCGGTGGGAGATTAGCTGGATGGTAACTCATGAAGCAGAAGCTGTGTTAGTAGTAGAGAAACAAACACGGCTAGACTGCATACTCACTCAAACTAGTAGAAGGAGAGGTGAGTGTCTATGGTTTCTGTGGCAGATCATGTGTGAGAAAAAGAATTTGACAAAACATCTCTGCACGAAGTGGTCACAGATGTATCAAGAGATCAAGAAGTACAGGGGGAATACATTGCCCAGTCATATGAAATCAAAAGGAGCAACTCTTAAATCCTGGCAAGGCAGAAGATATCAATGAGAAATCATACCAATTATCAGTGAAGAAAAGTGTTCTTTTCCCTTACCTCTTTTGTCTATCTGTTTCTTCATCGGGAAGAAATGTGGGATATGGGGGCGTCAAAAACACTTGGAGGAACAAGAAAGTTCAAGGTTGACAGAGAGTGTAGAAATTGTTCACACCCACGTAGACATATTATAGGTCTCCTAGACTCAAGCACAGCCCAACAGGGAAGAGAGGATAAACACAGGCATTTTAATGAAATTCATATATTCAAATATTAAGTTTGGCTGGATGCTTTCAGTGCAGAACTTGTACTGCTTATAAGATTAACAAATAACCAAACATCCATCATGCCCCAAGAGTGATTTAAAAGATCCTGTGACTGATCATGATTTCCTTTTAGTGGCAAGGTAAGGAGTCTTCTGATGGATTCAGTGCCATGGATTCTATTTCCACCTTGCTGCGTCCAGCTCTCTGAGGGTAATGAGATACACTTAACAAGAGACCAGTGATTATCATCAAGCTAATAAGCCTTCTAACAACTTATAATTTGCCAAATACTCAAATCATGGGATAACCACTTCAGAGATAACAGTTCACATAAAAATAATCTTCCCAGAAATTATTCTAGAGTAAGACAGAGAAGGCTAGCTGCTGTGAGACAGCCCACAGCCGAGAGTGCTGCAATATATATTTATGTATGCTGGAAATTTCATACATCAGTTGCATATACAGCTGGACTCAGAATATAGAACCTCTGTGTGCTGAGTCTTCTCGTCACACAAAATGCCAGCTGTGGTGGCACATACCTGTAGGATTTGCTGAGGAGCTGGAAACAGGAGAATGATGGACTTAGACCAACCTGGGCTATACCTTGAGCAGGTACGGTGGCATACACCTTTCATCTGAACACTCAGAAGGCAAAAGCCAGTGGAACTCTGCAAGTTCCAGGCCAGCCATGGCTACACCATGATACCCTGCAACAAAGTAAAACAAATCTTATTTTTGTTCATCTCTGTTACACAAGCGTGGTTGTGTTTTATCTCTTCCTTTACTGAAGGTTGCAAATTCAGACTTTTGACATTGGACAGGTCTTTGTATTTCTTCTCTTTCACAGCACTAGAGTTTCATCATTTTTCTTAGGGATTATTTCAAATAAGAATTTTTTTTGTCTTTTTGAGACAGGGTCTCCCTGTAGCCCCAGCTATCCTGGAACTCACTCTGTAGACCAGGCTGGCCTTGAACTCACAAAGATCCGCCTGCCTCTGCCTCCTGAGTGCTTGGATTAAAGGCGTGCGCCACCACACCCTGCTCAAATAAGATGTTTTAAGTCCAAGACATTCTCTGGACTCAGATGACACAATGTTAAAAATAGTATATTCTATGGGATATTCATGATCCTAAAGAATCTTAAAGAAACAAACAAACAAACAAACAAAAAAACACGACCCAGAGCCAAACACAGGTAGTCAATTTTTGATCCATTTATTTCTCTTCTTCTGATATCTCAGACATTCAAATTCATTTTTGGAGCATAGTCTACCATAGTCTACCGTTCAGATGCTTGCCATGGTCTATATCTCGTACTGCTCGGTACTATGAGATATCTTCATACTCCTGTTATCTTGATTAAATGATTAAATGATATTAAGCATTTAAACCTCCCTTATAATAGAGAAGTTTTATTATAAAGGAAATTAGAGTACAAATGAAGAAAGAAGACACCTGATGTATAAATGCAAATACGGTTTATAGGTATCACCACAAGTTAAGGGTTCAAAACAAACTACACACTAGAGAGTTCATTCTACAGAGACATAAGATGAAAGCAAGAGTTTGGTAAAAATGTGCCATTGCCTGGAACAAATAACTTAGTTGAAAATTGTTCTCTGAATATAGACATGTCACACTTCATGGTAGAGTTCTGAAATGGACACATCTCCAAATCTCAGTTTTGAGCATCCTCTAGTTCTCAAGTACAATGAGGTAGGTTATGAAAAAGAATGATTATTTTGATGAAAGGTACAGGACCAAATTGGATATGTATAATAAGCAGTGAAAAGCAGGCGAGAGTGCTGATATATGTAAGGGACAAACAGAGAATGAGATAGCTGGATATATATATATTATACATATATAGATATATATTAGTTTTTTCAGAAGAAACAGGTAAAGGAAATAAGCAAACTAGTTATTACATTAATGCATCCAGAACAATCTTGAGACCTGATTGTTTATTTTATTTTATTTTACTTTATTTTATGTGTATGAATATATTGCCTGCATGTACGTAAGTGCACCTATGTTGTGCAGTGCCTGCAGAGGACAGAATAGGGTGTTGGATATTCTAGAACTAGAGTTACGGACAGTTGTTAGCTGCCATGTGGTTTCTGGGATTCAAACTTGGGTCTTCTGTAAGAACAGCCATTGTGGGCTGGAGAGATGGCCTAGCGGTTAAGAGCGCTGACCACTCTTACAGAGGACCCTGGTTCAATCCCAGCACCCACATGGCGGCCGAGAACCGTCTGAAACTCCAATTCCAGGAGAACTCCAGTTCCAGGGGAATCCGACACCCTCTTCTGACCTCCGTGGCATTGCACGACACGGGTGCACACACCTGCATGCGGACAACACATTCATACACATACTGAAATAAATAAAATTTAAAAAATTTAAAAAAAAAGAACAGCCATTGTTCTTAACAGCCAAGCCACCTATCCTGCCCTGAGACCTGATTGTTTTAAAATGAAGTTCTTAACGCTTAAAAACTGAGCCACTTGTTTTATTTAAAAAAGGAGAAAAAATACTTGAATGTGATAGGATCAGAGAGAACAAAAGAAAGACAAAGCAAAATAGCTTTCCAGTTAGGTAATGGGGGTGGGGGTGGCAATAGGGGGTTAAGCAAGTAGAGCTGAGGAAAAGCCACAGGCTGAGTGGAAACGAACCTGGTAATGTGTACAGAGTTAAGAAAGTTCCAACATTTTTCTATATTTATTGATTTTAAGAACCTAATCATAATCTTTTTTTTCTCCTTAATTTTTATTGAGCTTTTGTACATTTCATACAACATTTCTTATTAAAGTTAGACCTGTTCACCCCATCCATGGCCCTCTCACTAGAGTTCATGCATTCTGCCATACATGCATCTTTTTCTCAGTCTTTTTTAACTTTTTTGATACAGAAGTTTACAGTTTGGGTCAGTTCTTAGATCAAGTTTTTGTCGTTGCCTTTGATTTTGTATTACACACACACACACACACACACACACACACACACATATATTCCATACATACACCAAAATTATAAACTCTGAAAATAAACTCTAGGTTAATTACAGAACAAGTTTAGAGTGGAACCCATCTGACAAAGTTTCAAGGTATAGATTCATATTTTAGAGTAATATAAAATTAAAAGAAAAAATGTGAACCTCTAAACATAAAAAGTGACTTCTGGATGTTGAACTTTTGTCAATCATAATCTTTTGAGAAAATGGTTATCCTATCATGAGAACTGGAAAGAAAGAAAGCTGAATTATACAAGAAGCATTCAAGAACTCAATCAGAATGAAATAGAAATAATATGGCTTATTAACTTTACTAGCAGCCTCAACAGCTACTGACTGGTTAAAGGATTGACATAGAAGTCAGGAATTCCTGGAGCTTGAGAATGAGGTATTGGATTATCTATCTACTAATAACAAGGGACAAGGAAGCCTGGTAATTAACGGGCTGCCACCTAAGTTTCAGTGCCCAGAAAGGAGAGGACAAATCATTAAACAATCAACTTGTACTCATAGAGAACTGAGGACAGAGTAGGAACTGACAGTCCTTGCAGAGAACAATTTTATTTCCGAATGAAGACAGAGTATGGTAATAAGAGGGACCTTAAGAGTTGCAGACTGCACAGGTTCAGCACCACATTTTCATGCAAATTCAGAAATTCCTGAACTGTTATTGACCTCAGTATTACAGTAGTAGTTGGTATGACATGAATGAAGGCTGCCTTCAAAATCATTTGAATTAAAATGGATTTTGTTTCAGAAATTAAATTCCTCTTATACTACAGTCATTTGAGACATTTTCATTTAATCCACAAAGGAACCCCACATCTTTTGATTTCACCTAATTTTCCAGGCCTTGATGATACTGAAACAGTCTGTACGGTTCTCTTCTCTGCAGCAGGGCAGCTGTGCACATAAATAATCTTATCAGTCACCTCCTAACAAATGCCTACAGGCAAAGAAACATTGCCAAAGTAATCACTCTGGTCTTCAAACGAATGATAAAATCAGTCCTGACAACCAATTTAGCCTATTGATGTCTTTGGCATAATTTCTCTGGATGAGCATGGTATTATAACCTACTCATAAAGAAGTTTAGTGTCTTTCACCCTTAAATGTGACATACACTCATTTTTCCTATTTGTTTTCTCAAAACTGAATGGCATTATTGTCTTAACTAATTGGAGGCCTCTGAAATCAATGCTTTGTGTAAGAATTATTTACAGATGTTTTTCTGAAAGGATCACTGTTACATTTTTTTCTGAAGAAGAAATTGGTTAAAAATGTAATATCTCGCCAGGTGTGGTGGCACATGCCTTTAATCCTAGCACTTGGGAGGCAGAGGCAGGTGGATCTCTGTGAGTTCAATGCCTCCCTGGTCTACAAAGTGAGCTCCAGGCCAGCTGGGACTAAAGGGAAACCCGGTCTCAAAAAGACAAAAAAAAATTAATATCTCAATGGTTACTGGATTCAATATCATATCATTAAGCAAGTTCAGTAGTTCAGTACTGAAACATGTCTATCAATGGTTTAACCAAAGTTCAAAAAACTACTATGAAAATCTGATTAGCAAATTAAAAAATGAATAAATACCATTACAAGCAGCTATTCTTGCAAAGTGAATTTTTACTGTTTACAAAAATCAATAAGAAAAAAAACCCAAAATGGACAAAATAGGCAAAATAAAGATCCCTATAATTCTAGCATCAATTTAAAATCAGTTTCCATTACAAATAACTATAATAGAAATTTTAAGATAAAGGTTTCTTCCCAATATTTTTTGATAAGGTTTACTGTAACCTTCTGAAATATACTATACAGAATCACTATTAGTATATTTATACTATTATCTAGTATATATTATATGTATATACTAGTATATCTAGCTATTTTCAGTTAATAAACTGAAATTCTGCCACAACAGTAAGCATAGTCATATTTCCATTCCTAAATAATATCCTATGGTAAATGCAATATAAGTAATCAACTAGATTGCACAGATGATTAGATTTAATGTTGAGTTTGCAAAAGAAAATAGGATTTTGTTTGGATTACTGCAAGAATTGACCGAGTCATAGATGGAATTACAATATAAGCTAAAAATTTTTAAAAGGTAAAGTACACATGAAAGTTCTCACTATCAAGTAGAAAGACATACAGACAGACCAATTTATTTTAGTATATTGTAGTTGTCTTGGAAGAATTAAATGAGTTAGTGCCTGAAACCCCTATCTAACTGCTGTATAATCAAGTCTTTTTTTTTTAATTTTCATTTTTTATTGATGCTTTGTGTATTTCATACATCATTTTCCAATTCAGTTCAGGCATATTTCCCTTTCCCTTCCCCCCACCCCCACCCCATCCCAGATCATGCATTCTGCCATAACTGTCCTGCATCTTTCTCTCATTTTTTTTTTCATTTTTTAACATTAAGTAATAATCCATGAGTACAAGAATCCTTCATGTAAAACCAATTTGCGAGCAGTTGTGCCCAAACCCACACAGCTCATGGGTCCCACCATCCAGCAGGGGGGGACTTGTATGTTCAATCAAGTTGATCCAGTCTAAATTGTTATAATTTCACCATTCACCCCAATCACAGCCCTTACATTCTACCATGACCCCTCTTCTGCAGATTGTTCCCTAGGCTTAGAAAAGGGGCACAGGTGGATGAGAAGCAAAACAGTCTACTTTCTTTGGAGCTGTTGTCTTGGCCTCTGGTCAGTTCTGGCTGTTTCCTTGCATAATCAAGTCTTATACATGTTCATCGTGGGCACACTCTAAGAATGGCAGCAGGGATACACTGGGGAGACATGAAATGTGGAGACATAAATATTCTGAGGGAAGATGTTCATGAAGACGATACTACAGGAGATGATTTCAGGAAAGACAAAGCACAGTGAAGCCTGTTCATCACTGACTGGATTCTCTGTGTACTTGGACTTTGGCAGTAAGTGGGAGCCCTGGGCATCATGGAATACAGAAGTATGAACTAGACACAAGGGAGATTCCCAAAGATTACGTTGCTCTAGAAATGTAAACAATTTACATAAAAATCTTTATGTAACAATATGATTTCTGAATTTATAGGTCATGCATGAGGCTTTAAAGAACATAGTACATAAGGAAATTACTCTATTTGAGTTGAAAATATTTTCCATTTAGAAATGTTTCTCCTAAACCTCAAACCAACCTGATGAGAGAAGAATGGGGACAAACTGGGCCTAAATGCTTACAGCTGAAGATTCTGATGATATAATGTAAAATAATGTGATATGTTAAGTATATTTGCATTTTATATTTAATGGTTTCATTAATAATCATTTGTCTTTGTAGAAAAATCACAAGTACACAATAATGTTTATTTCAATATGAATAATATGAAAAGAAAATTATAAATCAAGCTAGAAATTAATTATTAGATCTTAGAAGAACAAATCATATTGACCCAACTATTCTAACAACTCAAACTTTGTTTGTTTGTTTGTTTGTTTGTTTGTTTGTTGAGAAAGGGTCTCCCTACAAGCTCAGGTTGGTCTGGATCTCACTATATAGGCCTTGCTGTCCTCAATCTCACAAAAATCCTCTTGCATCTGCCACTCAAGTACTGGTATTAAAGGCATAGGTAACCACACTCAGGTCAAAGTTGTATTTTTTAACTACTCTCAGCAAGAACAAAATAAACATTTATAAAATGTATTCCTACACCAAAGAAGCATTATGAAAAAGAGTTCTATTTAAGTCACCAAATACTTTAATTCATTTTAACTATAATTTTTGTTATCATTGTTGTTGCTGTTGTTACTGAGACAGGGTCTCCCTGTAGCCCCAGCCAGCCTGGAACTTGCTATCTAGAAAGACAGCAATTCACCTGCCTTTCCCTCCCAGGTGCTAAGATCAAAGGCTTATGCCACAATACCATGCTATAGGTCTTATTTTTGAAAACCATTTTCTGTGAATGTTAATAGTCTCTGAGATATCCCACACATTAAATATAAAGTCATTTAGTGTTCAGAATATAACTTTTAAGTATACTATGATCACCCAGAAATGTGGCTAAAAAATCTTATCACAGACACTTAGATTAAAATTGCACTGCAGTATGTGCTTATCATAGTAAGTTACATTTGCTAAATAATATTCTAAATGAACACATCACTTTGGTGAGAAACATCAAATGGAATAGGTGGTTCAAGATGCAGGATGCCCTATCTTTCTTTCTCCGTTCTACAGAAAATATCAAAATTAAAATACGCTTTATTTATTTATTCATTCTATAAGTTAATTAATTAATTTTATGCAAATGAGTGTTTTGCCTGGATGTGAGAACAGCTATGCAAGCTGTGGTCATGGAGGCTAAAAGAGGACATTGGATCCCTTGAAACTGGAGTCACCAACAGTTGTTAGCTGTCATGTGGGTGCTGGGAAATAGAACCTGGGTCCTCTTCAAGAGCATCCAGTGTTCTTAACCACTGAGCCATCTTTACAGACCCTCACAAATTGTGCTTTTTTAATAAATTCAAATCCAAAGCAAAGTGTATAAATGAAAACGTTTTATTTTATGTTTTTAAAATTCAAATTTAAACACAAAGCCTTGTTGTCCCACATCCCATAAAATTCACCTGCCTTGACAAAGGAAGGGACAACTTATAGCCCATGTTATTGATGACAGAGACAGATTTACAACTTTTTCAAGATCGGGGTATTGCTTTAGAGTACAATTAGAAGAAGCAAAGCAAAAGAAACTGTCATGGAAACTCTAGATAAGGAGGGAAAGGCAGACAAGAAGCAAGAAATGTCTCTTCTAATTGTGAGAGCTACTAACAATTTATAAAAAAGTACTCCAACTAACACATATTAACCTCCAACTGTTCCATAATCTATATCCATTCTTTTCCCCCTCTGTCTCACTCTTTCTGTCTCTCTGTTTCTCTCTCCTCCATCTGCCTCACTACCTCTCTCTCTGTCTCAGACATATACACAGAGTGAATCTTTGTATGGGTATCTAAATTTTATTGACGTTCTAACATTCTAACATTCATGAAGTTAAAAAAATATTCAATCAATGCAGCTAATATGACAGAATATAAGAGTTTTAACAGTGGGATTGTTATATAAGTCATAGACAGCTAAACGAAGAAAGGACTTTCAAAACAACACACAGTGCTTTCCAAGTTTACAATAAGAAAGACTGTCTCATTTTAAGAAACTAAAAGGGAAAAAAGTTAATCTGTACTCTTGCTTGTGTTGTAGAATAAAAACAGCGAGTATCCTTTCTAGATTCAGGAAAGCAAAGCAAGGATTCAAAGGGATCCCACAGACCCCCCACCCCCACCCAGCATACACTTTACCTTTTCACTACATCCTCCCCATCCCAGCAGGGCTGTCCAGCAGCAGCCGCTAATTCACTGACGCAAAGCTGATCGGCCAGTCCGCCATAGAAAGACCTGTATAGTCGAAGGCTGTTGATGAATTCTCTGAAAGATAAAGAAAGCAATTCACAAATCCAGAGAAGATCCACATAAATAATGTATATTGCTACCAATGTTTATAATGCCATGTTGTTCCTTTCTGCACCTGTTTTCATATACTGAAATATTTTTCTAAGCAGTCAGTAATAAAACAGCATTTCTTAAAATTTTTATGTATTTATTTTTTAAGGGATTCACAATATAAGAGCACAGTTGTTTTCAGATCACATTAACGTTTGTTTTTCTGGGACTGTGTTACTTCACTCAGCATGATATCTTCTAGCTCCATCCATTTACCTGCAAACTCATGATGTCATCTTTCTTTACCGCTGCATAGAACTCCATTGTGTAGAGAAACGACGCATGCTAAGACTATTTTTTGAATAGCATGTTTTCACTGGGTATGAATCAAATGTTATTTTAAATTCAAAGGTCATGAATATCATGTAACTATACACACACATACACACACCACCTCAGTCTCCATAAATTCCTGCTAGTTGTTGACATCTAAACTCAAGGACACTAATTATTATCTCCCACATGCAGAAAATGTCACAGGCTTACAGTGTGCTAATTAATTGCCCCTGATTAAAGGTTTAATAGGCTTCTATCATTTTCTTATCTGTATCTTTTCTTTGGTATCAAAGAATATGAAGTAGTAAGATTTTTTTTACTATATATGACCCCAAACCCTGGATATGTAAAATTTTTTCAGAAGCATTAAGAGAAAAATTAATAGGCATTAATCGTATCTAACATATCAGCTAAGGATTTTTGTCCTCACTCACTATTTGTGCTCTACCTGACATAAAAGGGAGAACTCCCAGGATAGTGAAGGATTTTGTATTTTTTATTTATAACAAGAACTTTGAGTTGTAATACCAAGATGTGAGAGGACAAAGAATGTGAGTTCTAACATTTCAGAATATCAGGTCTTTTTTTAAATTTTTTATTTATTTACTTTTTTAAGTATATGAATGTACTGGTTGCATGTAGGTCTGTGCACCTGTGTCGTGCAATGCTGCGGAGGTCAGAAGAGGGCGTCAGATTCCCCTGGAACTGGAATTCTCCTGGAATTGGAGTTACAGACGGTTCTCGGCCGCCATGTGGGTGCTGGGGATCGAACCCAGGTCCTCTGCAAGATCAGTCAGCGCTCTTAATTCTTGCGGAGCATGGTGGCACATGCCTTTAATCCTGGCACTTGGGAGGCAGAGGCAGGCGGATCTTTGTGAGTTCAAGGCCAGCCTGGTCTACAGAGTGAGTTTCAGGACATCTGGGGCTACAAGGAGACCCTGTCTCAAAAAGAAAAGAGAGAGAGAGAGAGAGAGAGAGAGAGAGAGAGAGAGAGAGAGAGAAATAAGTATTATTCTTATTAGAATTACTTGTACAGAGACAATGGCTTCTGGACTGGAAGACAGAAACAGGAATTGAAACTTGTATAAAAAGTCAACTTGAGCGGGGCGTGGTGGAGCATGCCTTTAATCCTAGCACTTGGGAGGCAGAGGCAGGCGCATCTTTGTGAGTTCAAGGCCAGCCTGGTCTACAGAGTGAGTTCCAGGTCAGCTGGGGCTACAGGGGAGACCCTGTCTCAAAAAGACCAAAAAAAAGTCAACTTGAGGGGCTGGAGAGATGGCCTAGCATTTAAGAGCACCGACCACTCTTACAGAGGACCCAGGTTCAATCCACAGCACCCACATGGTGGCTGAGAACCGTCTTTAACTCCAGTTCCAGGGGAATCCAACACTTTCTTCTGACCTCCGCGGCATTGCAGGACACGGGTGCACAAACCTACATGCAGACAGTATATTCATACACATAAAAAATAAATAAAATTTTAAAGTCAACTTGAGTAACGAATTGGAAAAGCAGTTCAAATACATCAATTATAAAATGGCATTCTCTATTAAAATTTAAAATAACTCTTTAAAATGTGATTAAAGATTGACTAAAGTAAATTATAGATGAAGTGATATTTTTATTGTTATTAAACTTTTTCCATAAGTCATACATCATTTCTCAATCAAATCTAGAGTCACTTCCATTTCCAAGGCCCCACCCCACCCGAGTCCCTACACTCTGCCATACAGTTCCTGCATCTTTTTCTGAGTCTTTCCAGAGTTTTTTTCTTCCAGTTCTTTTGTTGTTGTTCTCCCCAACTTGTATTGCTTTAGTATATATACACATATATGAAGTGATATTTTAAAAAATATATTATCTGCATTAGTTATTTGAGAATTTCATTCAATGATTTTTTATCCCATTCACTTCTCCCCATTCCAAATATACTCTTGCCCCCCCCCAATCCTCCTAACTTAAAATAGCTCAGTGAGTCAAATTTGTGCTGCTGTATATTGATGATTATTGGGAGAGACATTAGAATATGTTCCACCTACAAGGGACTCTATGCTTAAAGAAAATGAGTCTCTTCCCTGCCCCAGAACCTGTCAGCAGTCACTAGTCCCCCAGCTAGGAGAGGGGCAAAGGAGCCCTTCTCTACTCCATGCTGCCTGGCTTAATCTTTTTGTACAGGCAGCTGCAGCTTCTGTAAATCACAAGTTCTGCTGTCCTGTTATGTCCAGAATATATTATTATTCTCTCTTCTTTCCCAAGTTCTGGCTCTTACAGTCTTCCTATCCTTTCTTCCACGCTGGTCTCTGAGGCTTGGGGTGGTTTAGATGCCAAGTTATGGCTGAGTACTCCTCTGACCCTTATTCTCTGTATTTGGTTCAGGTCTTAGTTTCAGAGTTAACCACCATCCATTGTATAAACTTCTCTGATGAGATCTGGAAGTTCAATAATCTACAAATAGATAGGAATTTTGAGTGCACTTTGTTAAAGTGCTCTTTTAGCATAAGAGTATTAGGTCTATCCCTGGGAACTGTGAGTTCCCCAACCATGGCTCTTAGCTGAGATCCATTACCAGGCACAACTTTCCCCATATGGAGGCATCCAGGAAGAAAATGGTTGGTCACCTCTGTAACTCCTGCTGCACTCACAGTCCTATCTTTCCTTGTTAGCCATCATTATACTCCACAACATTCACAACTGGGTAAGAAGTGACAAAATTTTTAAAAACTCAATCTGACTTTGACAGCAGTGTTGACCAACAGCATTGATTTCATAATTTTCTTTTCTCATTAACATTTTTCTCATATGGGTATGTGTGTTGTATGGCTGCCTGTGTCCCCACTTGTTTGTTCATGCACATGTATGCATAAGTTTAAAAGCATGAGGATGGCATTGACAGTATTTCTTGATCACTTTGTACCTTATTCATTGAGGCAAGTCCTCTGAATTGAACTTGGTGCTTGTCTCTATGGCTAATCTCCCAGCCAGCTTGCTGCATGGAGTCCCCATCTCCACTTTCCCAGCAGTATTACAGGTGGAGCCCCAGACATGCTCAGCACTTTTGTGGGTTCTGAGGATGCAAATTCCTGTGCTCCTCTTTGCTACTAGCACAAGTACTTTAACCTCTTGGGTCATCTCCCCAGACCTCTCATGGACTGTAAAAGAACTATTTTCAGAAACTGCTGGAGTTAATTTGTAAGAAAAATAAACATTCTTTTCCTATTTTCAGTGATAATATTACTACATGATTAGAAGGTACACAGCAAGTATTTGTTTTTATAAAGTTTTTGCTAGACAAGTGACAAAAAATGATCACAAGAAACATAAATCAGACTCATCTGCTATGGTTGATCAATGAACAGAAAGCTTTAATCCCTCAGTGTCACAATACTTATATTTCATATTTAGGACTTTGAATCAGTTTCCTCTACTGGAGAATAAATCTGTCTATGTTGGTTTAGTCTGCTAACTGAGAGTCACAGGCAAATATAAATTCTTACACTGTAGCTACTCTACTCTACTGAAGAAATTGGTTCTTTCCCAGAGTGGTGGAAATTAATGAATAGAATGATGTATATCTACTATCCTAAATTTTATCCATTATCAATAATCATTTTTTAGGAGTCAAAGAATATTCTAGAAGTGAGCAGGCTAGACATAAACAGATAGAATATTAAGACCTCTAAACTGATGATATAAAACCAAAGAGATTTTTATGGATCCCAAACTGCCTATTCTAGTCTTGGTAGCTGCACCCTAGTTTCCCTTCTCCCTTCACTGCCATACAGTCTACTGGGGGAAGGATTAATGTTTTTCCCTTCCAGCCCCTTTCCTAGCACTGTACTTGCTTGGCCTTAGACCAAGCCCTTAACATTATCTTTAACTGCACTTATTGCATAAGGACTACAAACTTGCAAACTTCCCCCTTAAACTACCTCCCATTTTCAGAGACTGTCTTCTGAAAGTTAGTCTGATACTGTACAGTACCACTTAAAGTTCAACAATGGCCATTCTCCTTTGTCTGGAATTCAAACCACTGGGAAAGCGAGATCTTGGAAATTACTAAAACATGTGTAGGAGCCTTAAAATGTGAGTAACTCACTATTGTCTGGATACTTTTTCTCATTCTTGCTCCCAAACAGTCTAAGATAGGAGGTCTCCACTCCTCCTGTTAATAATCGGCTACCCATTATTTGTCACAAAGCACCAAACACTGGTGAGTGTTGACACTAGGGATTCTCAAGTAATGAAGGAAGCCTCTGCTTTCTAAAGCATACATTTTGCTAAAAACCCACAACAATAAGTTCATTATGGAAGTTTCAGACAGGAGGGAAATCAAGATATATTTACAAACAAAACAGAATTTTAGTATTTCATATGGAAAAACAAAATAAAACCCATGATGAGCCATGGTAACAGAAAAGTATGCAGCTTAGCCAGAAGCCCTGTGCTCATGGGAATGAATTACATAGCAAGCAGGAAGAGATTAAATTATAGCCAGCCTTATTGATCACGCTAAGAGGTTTCAAATTTATTCATAAATCTTCCTCACCAAGCAAGTGACATCATTATCATGACCTGTCAGCTGTGATAGTTAATCTTCATTTTCATGCCTAGAATCACCTAGGAGAATTGTGAGCAGCTGCTTCATTCTCCTACTGCCACGCCTTCTCCACCTTGATGGACTGTGCCCTTAAATTGTGAAAAGAAATAGATCTTTTCTTCCTTATGTTACTTTTATCAGGTATTTTGTTATAGCAACAGGAAGAGTAACTAGTACAGGGACCACCTGAGACAAATAGAATGGCAGTGAGGTCACTGAGAAGATGCAAACCCAAATCCGAGAGGGGAGGCAAACCTAGACCCTGAAAAGACTTTGCCACAAGGTCAATAGATTTAAAAGGAAAGGAAAAATCAAGAAATGGGATGGGTAGATGGATCAGTGGATAAAGCACTCACTGCACAAAAATAAGGATCATTGTTCAGATCCCCAGAACCCACAGAAAGGCCAGGCAGGTGTTGGGCCAATTATATTCCCAGTACTCAGAAGGCAGAGATAATATCTCTGAAGCAATCTAGATAGCTCCACTAGCCAGAACTGGCAAGGTCTGCTTCAAGAAAGTGGTAGCGGAAACAGGGTATCACCAGGCAAGTTAGACTACCCAGAATCAATGCCCTGGGTTCAGCAAGAGACTGTCTCAGTAACTAAAATGGAGAGAGATGAAGTAACCCAGCATCCCTTTCACATCTCCTATACATATTCACAGATATACACACATGTGCACACACACACACACACACACACACACACACACAGAGAATCAAGAATTAACGTGTAAAGTAAGTCCGTTAAGATGATTTTTAGTTCTAAAAAAGACTGAGAGAAAGATGCAGGATAGTTATGATAGAGTGCATGATTTGGGGTGGGGTGTGGGGAAGGGAAAGGGGAATATGTCTAAACTGAACTCAGAAATGATGTCTGAAATACACAAAACATCAATAAAAGCATTATAAAAAATAAAAATAAACAAAAAAGATGATTTCTAGGCGATTTTCCTCTTCAGAACACTGGAGTGACTTCTTTCACTGACTTACAAAATGAAGGAAGGAACACTGCTTTTAGTGTCCCACCCCACGCGTAGAGTCTTCCTGATTCTGTTCAGCATTTTCATCTTTCCTGACATATCACTCTCCAGCCTACTGTGTAATATATATCTTCATTATGTCTTGCTGTTTCTTATGTGTCTCACTGCTCTAGACTAAAACATTCAATCAAGCAGGGGCTCTTTTGTTGGCTTGTTTTGTTTGTTTTGTTCATTGATTTAGATTCTGAGATAGTGATGGGAATATACAGTAGATCTAATAAATAGTCATCAGATTAATACATGGACAAAAAAACAAAGAATTAATCAGCATGTTTAGTTTGAGATTTCTTGGGAAGACACAGATAGAAAAATCAAGTAGAGTGCTACTTTTCAAGCTTAATATGAGTAAACATCATCTGGGAATCTAGCCAATATGCAGATGCAGATCTAACAGTTCCAGTGGAGGGAACAAAAATTCTATATTTCACAAAAGTAGGCAGATGCTGTTGATGCTATTGTTGCAAGGATCATGAATGCAGTGGGACTGTGCTCTTAAATACGCGACTTTGGACCTTAGCAGACTGTGCATGCTGTGGGACTCTTCACCCATGGAGGTGGATACTGAAGTCCTGGATATGGATGCATTAACATGGGTAAACTATATGTATTAAGAAAATGTCCATGGGGCTGGAGAGATGGCCTAGCAGTTAAGAGCGCCGACCGCTCTTACAGAGGACGCAGGTTCAATCTCCAGCACCCACATGGCAGCCAAGAACTGTCTGAAACTCCAATTCCAGGAGAACTCCAGTTCCAGGGGAATCCGACACCCTCTTCTGACCTTCGCAGCATTGCACGACACAGGTGCACAAACTTGCATTGCAGACAGTACATTCATACACATACATAAATAAATAAAATTTTTAAAAAATTAAAAAAAAAAAGAAAATGTCAGGCCAGGCGTGGTGGCGCACGTCTTTAATCCTAGCACTTGGGAGGCAGAAGCAGGTGGATCTTTGTGAGTTTAAGGCCAGCCGGGTCTACAGAGTGAATTCCAGGACAGCTGGGGCTACAGGGAGACCCTGTCTCGAAAAAGACAAATAATAATAATAATAATAATAATAATAATAATAATAATAAAAGAAAATGTCACAGAGTCTCAAAAGACAAAAAAAGAAAGGGCGGATAAAAGTTATACAGTCATGAAAACAAAAGAATGAGGAAAAGAGAAGTTAGAGTTTACAGTATGAAATAGGAGACTAATGAAAATATGGTATCATTAGCTGTGGTGACTAAATGTTATAAATTGAATTGTACTTCACACCAATTCATATGTTGAAACCCTACATACGTTAAGTCAAATGTCATGTGAGTCCCTTGGACGAGAGATAATTAAGGTTAAAGGAGGTAACCAGGGTCCTAATCCTATAGAAAGGACATCTGTGCACAAAGAAAAGACCACAAGGAGGGCAAAGCAGGACCTGTGTCAGTCAAAGAGAGAAGCATTTGATAAATGCAAACCCCACAGGTTCACCCTGCAGATCCCTCCGAAAATGACTATTGTTTGTGTAGCTGAGACTGTGTTGTTTTGCAACAACTTACCTACCAGATTACTACATTAGTTAAAGCACTAGAAGTAGAATATGAACACTAAACATGGGTGAGGTTCTGGACAGAGAATACTAAAAAGAAATATAGAAGCAGTTTTATTGTATGTATACTTATTTGAAGGTGGAAGAAAATTTGACAATAGTTGCCTATACACAGAAAGATAAGGGACATTGTTGTATTCCCAAACATTCCATCTGTCTACTTCCTGGTCACAAAAGCCACTTGTATTCCTCTAAAGATTAACATTTGAGCACTAGTTCTGTTTCTCTCTACAGGTGGCAAGCAGTATTTCAGGTAGAAACACTGTTTTTGACACTTAAAGTACAGGTAACTTAGGCACTATTCCTAGTTGATCTGAATGGAACAGAGATACAGTGTTATTGTTGGAAATCAATGACATGTTGGGGTCATTTACTACCTGTAATCCTGGCTGTCAACTTGACTGGATATGAAACTAACTGAAATGAGAGAGACGCTTTTGATTGGATCCTTTGTAGGTGGAAAACACACCCTAAATGTGGGTGTTACCTTCTGATGAAGCCCATATAAAAGGCCATGGCAGAGGAAGCATTTTGCTTTTTGTCTGCTTGCCTTCTCTCTCACTGGTGAGTTCATCTTGCTGCTTTGACCTGCTTCTTTGGATTCCAATGTTGACTGAAGACCAGCAGATCTACAGGAACCTTCCAGGCCTTCAGGGCCAGATTGAGACTGTTGAGATATCCAGCCTTGTAGACTGAAACACTACCAGATTTTAGCCTCTCCAGTGTGGTGCAGCCATTGTTGGACTGCTCAGACTCTATCATGTAAGCTAATCGAATATTTATCTATCTATCTATCTATCTATCTATCTATCTATCTACCTATCTACACATATATGTATATATACATACATGTATATATATATATATACCAGTTTCATTTCTTTAGAGAACTCTGACTAATACATCACAACATAATAGCAAAGTCTGTTTTGAATGGCATAATAATGGGAAAAGGCTAATAATAATTGATAGGCCATAAATTATGAAATGAATATGAGGAAGGATTATTGAGAATAGACCACATAGACAACTTTGGAGACATTTTCTCTGAGATTGAAATATGGAGGTGAGATCTATGTGAATGTGGATCTCAAGAAATTGAGATTAATAATTTAAAATGCATTTTCTGTTGCTGGGGGAAGGGAGCAAAGTCATATGGAAGCATACTATTAATAGGTTCATTTAAAATATAATTTTAAAAAGGAGTTTTAACAGAGATACCATGCATGTGTAGATGATGTTCCTGCCAAAAGGTATGAGTTAGTAAATGAAAAACTCAGTGTGAGACCTGGGATACATCCCTATTATTTATTGTTCAGTGAAGCCCTGGAAGCCTCCAAATTAACACACCACCATTCTTCTTGGTTGTTCACCAGAGCTACATGTTAACACCCTATTGTAGAAGACACCCACACCACGATTCAACTACACAAAGAAATGAAGCCAAAAGTAACCTGGAAACTTCCTTTCTGCCGGATTGCTCGCATGTGGGCAGAAGTTGTTATGCAGAACATTGGAGAAGAGTTGCCAATGAACTTAATTAGCAACGGATGCTGTATGGTATAGAACAGACTTGCCAGGTAAGGTATACTTACTGCTGCAATAATGGCATCACTGCTATGGGGTAACCAAATGCTTTCTGACAGGATGTTGTTAAACAGACATATCCAACTATGCTTTAAACATATACATTTATATGGATAGATTAGTGTTGCTGTCCATCTTTGTCAGAGATGCTTCTTTCTGAAGTGGGAAGCAATCAATGAAGAGACTTAAAAGTGGCCAAAGTCCTGAAGATAAGTGTCTATTTAGTGCTCGTCTCTAAATAATACATTTATATTAACCCTTCAATGTTTTAAGAACATTGCAGAAGAGGGGACAGAAATGTTCTTTTCTAAGTATGACATGGGCATTGCCCTGCATACAGCTGCTGTGACTATACAAGACCTGCCCAAGATCAAGCTAATCAGCACTCAAACATGGATGAGAAGGATTCATGAGAGACTCCATGCCTCAGTAGCTACTGGCAACTGATGGATCTTAAGGGAGGAGGGGTCATTTTATTTGGGGATGGGGACATTAAGTTGTCCATTCCCTACTGGATGACTCCCTACCTATGCCCCTGAGGGGTCCCTAATTGAATTCATTGGTTTATTTTAAAAAATAAAAAAGGAAGAAGGGGAAATGAGGTGGGAGGAGTAGGCATTAGATGGGAGTCTACAGGGAATGGAAAGGGCTATTTGGGTTGGATGCCATCAAGATATATTGTATGTATGTATGTATGTATGTATGTATGTATGTATGTATGTATATATGTATGAAATTGTCAGAAAGTAAATACAAATCTGGGGCTATACTTTGTTTAAAAAATGTAGCTTCACTGAAGGTCTGTATCTACACTAGATACAGAAAAATATATTTCAGTTGTTGGGAAATAGAGCACTAGTAGACAGTGCAGTCAAAAAGATAACTTACTGTCACAGAACCAATTGATGTTGGTCCTTTGGGTTTGAATGTGAAATTCCCCCATAGTCGCATGTGTTTGAATATTTTCTTCTCCAGCTGATGGTATTGTTTGGGAAGGTTCTGGAACCTATACGAGGTGGAGCCTCATTGAAGAAAATGGATCACTGGGGGTGAGTCTTGAGGATTTATATCGGACTCAATTTCTTGTTCACCTTTTGGTTCTTGACTTTGGATGCCACAAGCCTAGACAGCTTCCTGCTACTGTTGCCATGCCTCTCCCAGCAGGATGGATTGTATCCCTCTGGAACTCGAAACCCAAATAAAGCCTTTCTTCCTTAAATTGCTACTGTCAGATTATGTTGTCACACAAACAAGAAAGTAGCTAATACAGTCCTGTTTAACAATCTTTATTTCCTTCCCAGCTCAGACTACTACACCTATGACTCCTTTACCAGTTTGAAATGAAATATCTCAATAAAACCAATATTACATTCTTAAAATGTTTCTAAATTTAAAATGATGTGGGTGTGTCTCATCCGTTTAATTATTATTTTACCACCATGAAGAAAGTTTCAGTTAAATTTAGAAATATAATAAATGCAATAAGACATTAGAATGCTAATCATCTTTCAGAAATTGTTTTACTTATGTAACTTTTTCCTCTTGGTCTAGAAATGTTAGTAAAATAAGAAATAATATATAATTCATGAGTGTAATTTATTGAGGTTTCTAAAAGAATTTAGAAAAATGTTCCTTGTCTGAATCTTCATTCAAAGAATATATGTCAAGATTATATATTAAAATGTATAATATTTTGTTTGGGCTACAGGTCTAACAGATGGACCTTGTCCTTTTTCTTTGGCTGCTTTTATAAACAAAATAATTTAGGTACAGTATCTTATAATGGCTCCCCATTCAACCTTTCAGCCTCATTCCAGGCAGGTTGCTCACTCTTCTTTCTCATACCACCCTCCAACTAAGCACCACATCCTCATTGAGCCATTGCATACAATATGCCAGTAATTACTGAGCAAATTTTAGACTTGGTATCTTTATCCTTGGTTATACCATTGGCTCCTGCTTCTTCTCTATTTTTTTTACTCATAAGACTCTGTAGGTCTCATTAAATATCATCACCTCTCTACCCTCTTAATTAACCAACCTGCACAGTGTTTATGATTTTGTCCAGTTTCTCACCCAACACCTATTTGTGTGCTCCTGATAGAACTTGTCCTATAATTGTTTTTCCTCTGAAACTCTGCCTCCTATAACAGAGCACATAATGGAAGTAGCCACATATCGTCTAAATCCCCAGGGTTTGATGATGGTTTATACACAAAAAGGCACTCAATGCTTGTTACACCAGATGCAGTCTTAGAATTGGAAATTCCTGCAAGAAAATATATTTTAAATGGTATCATTCTTTTTGTTGTTATTTTTGAGACAGGGTCTCCCTGTAGGCCTCAGCTGGCTTGGAATTCATTTTGTAGACCAGGCTGGCCTTGAACTCACAGAGATCTGCCTGCCTCTGCCTCCTGAGTGCTGGGATTAAAGGCATGTGCTGACCAATATTTTTGCATAGCAAAGATGGCTTATGGATATTTTCTTTTTCTTTCTTTTTTATTTTATTTTTTAAGCCAATGTTTCATTGGCTCTGTGAATTTCATACAAGTCAAATTACATTACAAATCAAATTTAGACTTGTGCCCCCTCCCTGCCCCTCACCCCACCAGAGCTCATGCATTCTGCCAAACATGTTTTTATCTTTTTTCTCAGTCTCTCTCAAAATTCTCCATGCAGAAATTTACTGTTTCAAGCAGAAGTTCACCTTTTCATTCAGTTCTTTGATGAAGACTTTTCTGTTGTTGTTGTTGTTGTTATTGTTGTTATTCTTTCCAATATTCATCACTCCAAAATATGCACATATGCATGTCACATATATCATGGGTTTTAGCATCTTCAGATTATGATTTTTTTTTTAGGCTGAAAAATGTCATGTTTGAAGTCTCCTCCTTGGCAAGTCCAAACCACCCTCAGTTCTGTCCTTGTGTTCTACACTGGGATTTTCCCTTTCCATGGTCACCAAATAAGGTCCAGTAAGCACCACGTCCTGTCTTGATCTTCCTGTACTGGTCTCCATGATATATCCTGGATAGTCCAACAATGGCAGTCTGAAGAAGTGGAAACCCCAGTAGTAGCTCAGTCTACAGGTTGGATGTCTTATCAGTCCCCATCTGGCCCTGAAGGTTTGGAGGATTCTTGGAGAGACATGAGTCTTCAGTCCATATTGGAAGGTTGAAAAGCTGTGTCTTCTCACGTCTTTGAAGGATGACAAAAGTATTGACAGCCACAGGGTAGATGCACATGCCAGTAAGACAGGCAAAACAACTGTGCTCTTTTGTCTTTTTTCTAAGATCTCACGTTTTATACCTGAAGCACAATTTCTCAAGACTTACTATTTATTTATGGTTATACTTTCCTTTTGAATGTTTAAGGCCACACAGTTAGCCCAGATTAACCAAGGTTTTTGTTTTCTTAAAGTCAGTTGAGAATCTGGTCCCCAAGGGTCACTCAGGTTTTGGGGGCAGAAGGGAGGCTCTGGCTCCTTTTGGCTTTTCAATCACCAGTTCTATCCACTCAAGGACAAAGTCAGGTCTTACTAGACCAGGCTTCCCTTTTTGAAGCATGTGCATACTTTCCTCTTTATTGATTGGACACTGGCTGAAGTCCCATTAGTGGATCTCCAAGACCTGCACCGGAAGAATGGTGACTCACATTTGCAGGGAATTTCAAGAGATGTCTCCCCCTGAGACTTAGTTGACCTCTGAGGGCAAGGAACAAATTTATCCCTTAAGACCCTCAGCCAAATTAGTATGGGCATTAAGTATGGTCATTAAGCATCCAGAAAGGCTGTTACACTAAGCTGATACTTTTAACTACTTTATAATATTTTAGAAAATGCTTGGATAAAAGCTCAAGCAGCCTTGTATAAGAAATACTAAGAAGCACTCCCATAAAATAAATACTGTAGTTAGATATAATGTCATGACAAACTGTTTTTTTTTCCATATTCCTTTGGTCTTATATTAATCTAAACTATACATACATATCCTTCATCCATATACCAAAACTTCCTAACTCTGTGAAAATAAATGGTAGCTTAGTTCTAGAACCTGTCAAGGGAGTCACAATATAAAAACACAGTTGTTTTCAGATCACATTAATGTTGCTCAGTTTGCCTTACAACTAGATAATTGGTGCTAGCATCCACAGATGAGGGATACCATTCATCGTTTGTTTTTCTGGGGTGATATTTTCAACTAGAGTACCTATTCCTAGATTATGAAGAATTATCCTATGTTCCTACCATATGCTATTAAAATGTTAGAAGTCTGAAGTGCAGGAGTACAAACTATACACTCTATTAAGGTTCCCATGGATATGTAATGTGAAAATGAAACATAATGACCAACTGATATTTAGTCTCACTATTGTGAAGATACTTAGCCTAGTAATGCATTACAGATATGCTATATTATGAATTAGTAAAAGCCTTCAAGTGGGCTGGGAGAGATGAATCAGTGGTTTAAGAGCACTGGCTGCTGTGGCAGAGGACCTGAATTCCATTCTCAGCACCCACATGGTGGCTAACAACTGTCTATAACTCCAGTTCCAAGGGATCCAACATTCTCTTCTGATTTTTGCAGGCATTGCACAACACAGGTGTACTTACACACATGCAGACAATATACTCATACACAAAATAAATAAATAAATAAATAAATAAATAAATAAATAAATAAACCTTCAAAAGTCATCCATTCTACCAGCTCCTAGCCACATGTCATTATCAGTAAGGAAACAAAGTATGCATGCAGTAGTTGTAAGAGAACACAGAAGGTGCGACTAAGCCTAATGTCCTAAGTTTGATCTCTGGGACCCACGTGGTGGAAGGAGAGAATGAATCCCTGTAAGATGACCTGTGATCTCCAGACTCCATACAGCACACACATAATAAATGAATATGTTATAAAAATTATAAATATGTAAATAAAAACACAGTTCAATTTATTTCTCTCCCAGACATTAAGATTCTGGGCTGGAGAGATAGCCTAGCAGTTAAGAGCACCGACCGCTCTTTCAGAGGACCCAGGTTCGATCCCCAGCACCCACATGGTGGCCGAGAACCGTCCAAAACTCCAATTCCAGGAGAGCTCCAGTTCCAGGGGAATCCGACGCCCTCCTCTGACCTCCGCGGCATTGCATGACACAGGTGCACAAACCTGCATGCAGACAGTACATTCATACACATACAGAAATAAATGCAATTTTTAAAAATTAAAAAAAAAAGATACTTTGCCATGGGTTAGGGCCTGGGTATCTGGGTTTTCTGAAAACTTCCAACAAAACAATACTTTAAAGTTGAGATTATAAGAAGCAGGAAAACCCACAGAGTTGGAGGAAATATTCACCACTGATACATCTGATAGAGCATTAACATCCAGACTATATAGACTACTCAAAAAACAAAGAAGAAAACAAATGACCTACTCAAAAGATGAAGTAAAGAGCTGAACAGAGACTTCACCAGTGAGGAAGTAAAGATGGCTGAGAAACATCTTTAAAAAGTGTTCAACATCAAAAAAAAAAAAGTGTTCAACATCGTTAATAATTAAGAAAATGTAAATTAAAAGCACTCTCAGATAGCATCTCACTCCCATAAGACTGGCTAAGATCAAGAAAACAAAAGACACCAAATGCTAGAGAGGTTGTGGGGAAAGGGGAACACCCATCCACTGCTGATGGGAATGCAAACTCATACAACCATTATGGAAAGCAGTATGGAGAAACCTTAAAAGACTCAAAATGAGCTTACCACCTGACCCAGTCATACCACTCCTGGGTATATACCCGTAAGACTCATCCTACCACAAAGATACATCCACATCTATGCTTATTGCAGCACTCTTCACAATAGTGAAGAGCTGGAACCAACCCAAATGCCCCTCAACAGATGAGTGGATAACAAAAATGTGCTACATCCACACAATAGAGTACTAGTCAGTGGTTAAGAAAGATGACTTCATGAACTTTTCAGGTAAATGGATGGAACTCAAAGCCATTATGCTAAGTGAAATAACACAGTCCCAGAAAAACAAAAGGTGAAAGGTTTCCCTCATTTGTGGATGCTAGTACCAAATCCCCAGTTGAAAGGCAAGTTGAACAAAATTATTGTTATATTTCTTTTTATCTGAAAGCAACTGTGTTGTTATAATGTAAATTTCTTAATGGGCTCTAGAATTGACCTACCACTTATTTTCAGACTCTGTAATTACTGTATATGGGTGAAAGGTACGTATTCATATTTTAGAGTAATATAAAATTAAAGGGGGAATATGTGAATTCCTAAACATATTTTGGAATTAACATACAGTTTATTCTCAGAGGTCATAATTTTGATACATATGTGATGGTTATACAGGCATATGTTGGAGCAACACAAAGGGGAGGGAACAACAACATAAGACTGGGTTAAAGAACTGACTGATAATGTTAAACTCTGCCCCAAACACTGCCTCTGCAGTGAAAAAGTTTGGAAAGACAGAGAAAGATGCAAGACATGTATGGCAGAAGGAATGTACTGGGGTGGGGTGGGTGGGCAGGGAGAGGGGAATGTGTCTAAATTGAACTGAAAGATAATGAATGAAATACACACATCATCAATAAAAGTGTTAAAAAAGAAGCAGTTATTCACTCTGATTACCTTATTCCATAAATCAGAAAGGTGAAAACCAGACAAGTGAAAGGATTTGTGATAGGAAAGTCAAGGCTGTTATTTGGTCAATGCGTATGTTATCTTAATTAACTAATTAATTAAAATCCCATCATTTATCAATATAAAAATGTTGACTGATAAATAAAAGTTGAAAGAGACTATGGTGTTTAAATATCTTACGGACTTTATCACATTAAGAAAAAAACACAGACATATCAGTTTTTTTGCCAGATTCTCCACTTAGAATGTAGCATGTTCAGGGAAGAGTGATCTGTTTTTAACCAGTGAGAAGTATCTGGAATAGGAAGCAGAGAATGGGGTAAATTCTAATCACTAGCTAATGGGCCTTGTGCACAGTGCTGGCTCAGGAAAGAAGGAAAATTCTGTAGCACAATTGCTCATTCATAGCCTGCAGCCTTGTTTGCCCTGAGCTCATTGAAGGCAAGAGAGAAACGTGGACCAGCATAGTTATTGCTTCATTGCTGCATATGCCCTTGAGGCCAACAGTGCCAGAAAGGTCTCCTGATACATCACATGATTAAAAAAAAAAAAAAACATAAAGGGAAATAGAACCCATCCTGGAGTTGTCCTTTGTGGTCTGTTGACATGGGAATGCCCTTTACTACTGTAAAATTGAGCAACACTTTCAACAGGCTGTAATACTGTAACTACCTTTAATGACACAAATGACATGTTTTGCTGAATAGTAAACTAATTAGAAGGTATATGAAGGCCAAGTAAATATGTGTATTTCATCCCTTCCGAAGTAACCAATGTTGACAATCTGGTACTTACCCTTCCTCAGCTTTCTCAATATTCATATCAACAAGCAAGTAAACAGGCAGAGGAGACAGAAACAGATCAGAAAGGTAGAGACATGAAGACAAACTAGTTCTATAAAATTGGTACATTTTATTCACATACATAGGAACTTCTCAACTTACAGGATACCATGAACCCCTTCAACTTCATAAGTATTGATCATACCTATTTTTAGATCTCTGTGTAATATTTCACTAATTGGATAGAGCCACAGTTACTTAGTCTAATAAAACATTTCACTAATTTCTTTTTTAATTCATAAGGTTGATCTACTCCTCATACATAGGTTTGAAGAGTGGCACTCATCAATTTTAAACTCACTCATTTAAGGAAATATGTGTCTGTAACCATGCAACTCTAATTTACATTTCAGTTTGCTTTTTATTTAATTAGATATTTTTGAAATTACATCCATTATTCCCCTTACATCTATTCTCTTACAGCAATTTGTTTCATTTACAACATTTATATTTTATCACCTATTGTATTTTATCTTTTCTTCCACTGGATATATTATTAGAGACTATTTCTAAATTTGACCAAAGCTAATTACCTAGAAGAATATTGGAGAAGAATCACATTTTCAGATGGAACATTTTCTCTGTGGAATGTCTCAAACCACATGTTTCTTTATTTAATGACATGTATTGATTTTTTTTTCCTCTACCCCTAAAGTCAGTCCACACATAATAGAGAATCCAAATTAAAAGCAGTGCCTTGCACACTGTTTGAAAATATCTGTAGAACAAAGGTCAAATGTGCAGTTTGCTAGTTAATGGCCTGAGGCAAAGTTAAGGTTAATG
This sequence comes from Rhizomys pruinosus, assembly GCA_009823505.1. Classification (NCBI taxonomy): domain Eukaryota; kingdom Metazoa; phylum Chordata; class Mammalia; order Rodentia; family Spalacidae; genus Rhizomys; species Rhizomys pruinosus. Next base: position 365,015 of record VZQC01011557.1, read on the forward strand.
TGGCACTAATGAGCAGGCTCAACCCTGTAGAGAAGTCTGACCACAGCTGTCAAACAGTAGACATTTTAAATGTCATTCTCTAGCTCAGCAGAGGAAATGTATAATTACATGCTTCCAGATAAGACTATTTTCTCGTGCTGTTCAGAATCTATATTTAATCATTTAACTTTATTCTCACCTAAGTCATTCTATTTGACAAAATATTTTTAGGTTTCTATCCCACAGCAGTAACAGTTCCCTTTGTAAATGTTTGAAAATAATTAAATGGATGTAGTTCGATGGGCAAAAGGGAGGGCTGAATTCTAGGTTCTTGGTCCCAGAGAAATGGAAGAGCAAACGCATCATTGAGAAGCAATGCAGTCTGAGGCGGTAGGCACATTTATCACAAACAGAAATGTGTTTCACACACATTACATTCATATTTGATTAAAAAGAAAAAATGCATTTGTTCCACAAGAGAAACTTGTAAGTTGTGCTCTCTGAACCCCACCTGAACTCACTTCTCCTTATGGGAACTGTGACCTAAGGTTTGCCATCATTCTCAGATTTTTTTTTCTTCTGGTTAAGTGATTCCAGGTTTCCCCTCATCATAGGAAGTCTTCTTGTTCTTCTGGTTCACATAACTTGATTTCCCCTATTAGAGAGCTGACAGTGACTCCTCAACACAGTGCAAAAGGTGAAGAATAGGCGGTAGGAAAAGAAACAACAGCCAATAATGGGAAATAAAAATGAAAAGGAGTCTCGAAAACTCATTTGTATCCTTCCACCCCACTTGCAGAGGGCTCTTCTTGGACAGGAGCCTCATAGTAAGAATTCTCTTGGGATTTTAGATTAGCTCTGACTCCCGTTTCTCTCCATCCACTCTGGGACCTGATTATTTCTGCATAAGGGAGAATTTGCTTTACTTATGGTCCCTAGATGGGCTGACTAGACTCCAGTGGATGAATTTTCACAGGGCACCTATGTACAAAAGCATGAGTGGATAGGACTTAACATGGATGGAGACATGCATGAGTTCTGATGGGGGGTTGGAGGAATGGAGGGAGCTGTCTACATTTTATTAGAAACTGTTGTATGAAATGCATAAATGCTCAATTAGAAAGCTTTAAAGAAAAGAAGCACGGGTCCGAAAGGCATCTGGTGATTTAAAACTCACCAGAAAAAGCCCAAACTGGACTTTCAACCCAGATTTAATATCATTATCCTAGATTGTAAAAATTTCCTCAAAAAACATTGACTCTGCTCTCCATTAACAAAGACTTAATCTCGGCTTTCAAATCTTTTATGAGAATAAGCACTCAACCCAGAATCCAAAATTTAAAACAACCCTGGCTGTAGTAAGGAAATTGGCATTCATTCAAAAAGACATCTGATGGAATTTCTCTTCCACATAACCTTTATTTGTTTCAGTTAAAATATGCAACTAATGCCATTAATTTTACTTGCTTAGAGATCATGCTGTCTGTGGTTTTTCACGATTGAGTCAAATCAACAAGAAGGTTAAATGAATGGGATGTTGGCAAAACCACTAATGCCAATATAGGTCATTCTATAAAGACCCATTACTTATATTTTGAGATTTAGCATATATGTATTTGAGATTCAGTTTTTTACCTTCATGTATATGGACATGCATGTGTACATGCAAGTGTTGTATGTTATATGATAGACGTAACTGTTAATGTGAACCTGAGCATGCATACATGTTGATGCATTCCCTTGAGTGCTCTCAACCTTGATTTTATTTTAACAGTAAAAAAGCAGACAAGTGAGATTTATTCAAGGTGGTCACATTGGGAACAGGGAAAAAGAGATTAAGTGACACCCCCCCCCCCAAGCCTACCTCACAGTTGAGATGTTAGGACATTACTCACAGGACAAGCAAAATGGACTTTGGGTATGACTGACCTAAGAGCCATACTACTATACCTCATAAATGTTTAGCCATAAAGGGCTCAGTGGCACCTCTTTATGTTTGTCACTTACTGCTCATCCACTAATATGCTAATGTGAGATCAAGTCAGACTCACCAGACCAATGGAGACAAATCTGAACCCTGACAACAAAAGACAGAAGAACATAAGCCATCAGATGGTTTGTCTGAGAATATTGTTCAGAGACAAGGAGGAAGTTATCAGAGTGAAATGAAATCCTCCTGGGCATGGTGGCACTTGCAAGCAATTTCAGCACTTGAGAAGTTGAAGCAAAACGATCTTAAGTTTGAGAATGACCCAGACTTCATGGTGAGATCCTGTCTTACACCAAGGAGGTGGAGTTGCTTGTGTCAGCCCTTCCAAAAGTAACTAAAAGCCAAGGGGTTATGGAGAAACCAATATGCTCCGTAACCTAACTCAAAATGTCTTCTTCTAACCTTGGCTCCTACTTTATTATGTATATGGTATGTGACTTAGACACATATTACACCTCAAGAGTGAGAAATGTAACCAGCCTCCCTGGCAGGAATTAATATATTCTAAAGAGTCACTTCTGTTCTTCATTTTGGCTATGAGACTGTTGAAACAATGGATTCCCAAGAAATTAGAATTTCCCACAAGTGTCTCTCACTGGAGGAATAAAAGCTTGAAGCCTTGAAGAAAGCCAGAACAGGAATTTGTACACACAGAAATTTGTCTCCTGGAGAAAGATTTATACTGTTGTCAGATGAGTGGAGCTGGGATGGGCGAGCGAGGATGGGAAACATGGGACAGGAAAGGACACATCTTGGCAGGACTGTTCAGTTATGCATCTCTCTTAGCTTCTCTTTAAAACCTTCTGCTCGGGGCTGGAGAGATGGCCTAGCGGTTAAGAGCGCCGACTGCTCTTGCAGAGGACCCGGGTTCGATCCCCAGCACTCACATGGCGGCCAAGAGCCGTCTGAAACTCCAATTCCAGGAGAACTCCAGTTCCAGGGGAGTCCGACCCCCTCTTCTGACCTCCGCGGCATTGCACGTCACGGTGCACAGACTTGCATGCAGACAATACATTCATACACATACGGAAATAAATAAAATTAAAAAAAATTAAAACCTTCTGCTCATGGTAGGGCACGTTCATTCTTTGAGACAGGGTCTCTCCATGAACCTGAAACTCACTGATTCAACTAGGCTGGCCAGTCAGTGGGCTTCAGGGGCTTCAGGGAGCTGCCTGTCTCTACACCTACATTACTGGAGTTACAGATACAGGACATCACCTATATAGCTTTTAACAGACATTCTGAGGATCCAAAGTCACATCCTCCTGCTTGCAAAGCAGACCCTGTCCCCACTGGGAAATCTACTCATCCATTTACCTATATTTTAGGGTTCAATATTTTAGGGAAAACCTTGGCTACTCTCTTTAGTTGCTAACATTTTAAATTCTTATTTATTTATTTATTTATTTATTTATTTATTTATTTTATGTGTATGAATGTACTGTCTGCATGTAGATCTGTGCACCCGTGCCGTGCAATGCCGCGGAGGTCAGAAGAGGGCATCAGATTCCCCTGGAACTGGAGTTCTCCTGGAATTGGAATTACGGATGGTTCTCAGCCACCATGTGGGTGCTGGGGATCGAACACAGGTCCTCTTCAAGAGCAGTTGGTGCTCTTAACCGCTAGGCCATCTCTCCAGCCCCTAGATGCTAACATTTTAACCAAAACTTCATCACTTGGGAAATAAGAACTTACACTGGATCATATCATCCTCTTTCAAATTAGTAAAACACTAATAAAATACTTTCATTCTCAACACCTATTAATCAATGGACTATTTACTGCTTTCTTTTTTTTCTTTTTATAAGATGGTTATCTTGCTATTATACACTAGCATTCCCGATTACCACAATTTTTCCTCCCGGGTGGCCATACTTACCTGATGAAAATTATTCACAGTTATATTTTCAGATACTAAATTTCAATCCCAATACTTGTGTCACTGGTTTATAGATGGGTTTAGGATCAGAAAATCTTCAATTTAACAAATTCTGTTACTGGGGCTGGCGAGATGGCCCAGCAGTTAATAGCACTGGCTACTGTTGCAGATGACAACAGCACCTACATGGCAGGTAACAACCATTTGTAACTCCATTTCCAGGGACTCCATCACTTTCTTCTGACTTCTATGCGCATTGTATCACATAGGTGTGCTTACATGAAGACAATACTCTCAAACATAAAAAAATAATAAATAATAAAAATTAATATTAATAAGATGCTTTAATCTTTAATATGATTGCTATTATTATTATTATTATTATTCTAGAGCTTCTGATTTTAGAAAATATTGCCCTTGATTTCAGATGGGTATCATAGCAAAAGGTTTATTTAGTTATGTGAGAGCTTTAAGAAGACACTGAGTCAGATTGCTGAGGAGTAAAGAGTTTAATAGGAAGTTATTTTTTAATATTTTACTTATTTTTATTTTATGTATATATGATTGCATTTGCTGGACGTATGTAAGTGCACAGGCACCTGTGTCATGCAATGCTGGAGGAGGTCGGAAGAGGATATCTGGGTCCCCTGGAACTGGAGTTACAAGCAGTTGTTAGCTATCCAGTCAGTTCTGGGAACCTGGGGTCCTCTCCAAGAGTAGCCTGTGCTCTTAACTGCTGAACCATCTCTCTGGCCCCAGTGTTAGGAAGTTATTACAGATATGGATAGGCAGACAAAGAGGCCACAGCTTGGTGGCTGATCCAAGGAGTGTTCAGGACCCAGATGGCATGGTGGGGTTTCTGAAGGGAAGAATCCAGAGCCCATAGAGCAGAGTTGGACCTGTCTTAGGATGGGACTCTGATTCCCAGGAAGGAGGCAAGGAGAAGTGTAGGTAGCAGGGCATGTCACCAAGTACTCCCTTTGTAAAGTCACTTCCTAGGTGAGAGATTCTGGCCTCCTGGCAGTCTGCTAGCTAACTAGGGATTCACAGAGAATGTCTCTGTCTCCATAGGTGCCTGTGAGTGTCTGTGAGAGGGAAGAGAAAACTGCAGCTCCCTGAGCAACGGCAACAGCTCAGTTTTCACACTGCAACGTTGCATTGAACTCTCTGTGTAAGCCAACTTTTCCTCAGTCTCACACAGTCACACCTACCTTTGCCTCCTGAGTGGCGGGATTAAAAGCCTGTTCCACCAAGGTTGAATATAATCATTTTACACTTAAAATAAATTCAAAGTGATAGAAATTAAGTTCTATACTCTTTCATTATGATTATTCATAAGTGTGTGTTTACATGGGGAAAGGTTTAAATTAAATAATACACACCAAGTCAAATAAGATGATGGCGATAAATCCGTTGAGTCTGCTCAATTACAAGATTCCAAAGTTGTAATATGTGATATATAACAGTGGTAAAGAAATACAAGCAAGAGAATAAATTTGTTTTAGTCCTTTGATTTAAGCAAGCAGAAAGAATCACATTTTTGAGAAAGAAGCTTGGCTTGAAGATCTACTGTCTATACAAATGTAAGCTTAAACACAAAGAATGATCTTGGAACTTCCTTTAAAATCCCCATTTGTCGGGGCTGGAGAGATGGCCTAGTGGTTAAGAGCGCCGACCGCTCTTACAGAGGACCCAGGTTCGATCCCCAGCACCCACATGGTGGCTGAGAACCGTCTGAAACTCCAATTCCAGAAGAACTCCAGTTCCAGGGGTATCCGACACCCACTTCTGACCTCAGCAGCATTGCACGACATGGGTGCACAAACTTGCATGCAGACAGTACATTCATACACATACAGAAATAAATAAAATTAATAAAAAAATAAAATAAAATCCACATTTGTCACACTCCAAGAGAGACAAACCACACCGGATTCTGAAGACAACGGTGAACTCCTATTCTGGGAAACACTGCTCTGACTTCTGTCTGAGAGTGGAGATGGAAAATAAATGAGGAAGCAATGGAATAAATGCCACCATGTCTATCAATTGGTCCAACCTCGCTCTACACACACATTTCTTTTGCTATTTTGAGGACAATTGTGAGGAAATATGCAACCCTGTAGTTTCCATTAGACATGAAACTGAATACAATATTATAATCTGGTTTTGTACTTGCAGCACTCCAATTCCTCTATTACATATGCATGCATCCTTAAGATATTTCAAAAGCAGCTGACAGAATGGAAATGCAGGAAATATTCTTTGCCATGCCAAACGAAGTAGATGATAATGCTGGAACTTTTGAAGGGCCACAATACTTCCAAATAAAATTCATGTCTCTGCTTTAGAAAAAGAACAAGCTTCACTTATAATGTTGATTTACCCCAGCAGACTGTGAAAAATTCTGCAAAAATTTTTCCATATTCATAAAAATCATCTATTCAAAATGGCATGAACTTACATACTTTTTGTGCTTTAAATTTTTTCAGTGAAAAAAAGGGAATTTAATTTGAATTTTTTCAACTCCATATTTGTTGATGTAATTAAGGAAGATGAATAGAAGATTCAGTTCATAAAGAAAGAGAGAGAGAGAGAAAGTAAGGGGGATGGAAAGAATGTGAGAGAAGAAACAAAATACTTTCTCTAGGGTTTGATATTTTGGGAGACTTTCATTCACAGTTGGTTTCCTTAGTAGAGGGCTATTTGAGGACTTACGGATGAGGTAACAGAACAGTCACATTATAAACATGACTGAGAACTCTTGGTATAACTGACAAAGCTATTTCTTGGAAATAGATTTCTGGACAACCAGTTTGGGAAAACCGTCCAGTGTAGAGGTCACTCTTCCTATGGCTTGAGCTATATTGTCTCATTCCATATATAGTGAGACACATGAGATTGGTTTTTACTTATATGACTCTATGGTGACAGGTATATTATTACAAATGCCACAGATTAATAGGATGAACAATGCTTTGGGGGACATCATTACAACATGAAAATCTGTAGTACTTGTGATGATCCCTGACATAAGCCTATGGTCATCCAAGCAAGCAAGTTATGAGAGTTCTAATTCAGGAGGGAGAATTTCATGCATCTTCAGCATTTGCAGTACTTGTCAATCAAAGCAAAAAGTAGAACTGCATCAGATACTAGACCTGTATGTGCATAGCTACACCTCAGACCTAGAAATTGACTTTGATTCAGACCAACTAGTTGGACACTATCTCCCTTTTAAGGACAAGGGGCGTTAGTTTAGTTCTCCATGGCTTAAAATTAGTTTAAGATATTTCATGAAATGCCTATGAATTCTTCTATGAGCATATAGAAAATCAAAAGCAAGTTCAGTTTTTAAAGCCACCTTTCTTTTAATATTACTTTCAGGTGGAGCAAATTGCTTTCCAAAGCAACTCAATTCTGCCTGTGTTTGTTTATGAGCTTCCTTTTCTCTGGGAATGCTTTATCAGATTCTCAGTGGGATACATGATCCCCAAAGGTTAAGAACCACTAGCCTAAACTCTTGCCATATGTTGCTCTGCCTTCTGGCATTAGTGCTTCCTGTGGACCTGGGTTTTGACCCCCTGGAAGTCCTCATCCTCATTACTCATGTAGGTCTTGACTCTGGCCTGCATTGTAACTCGTGTCCCTGGGCGCCTCCACTGGCCTCACCTCCGGCACCCTGTCTAAGGTCTGACTTGGTTTGCCCTGCCCTGAAAAACACTTACCACCAGCAGCACTTGTTAAGCACTGTTTTAAATTAAACCAAAATTTTCTCATTCAAAGACACATGAGCTTTATTTTACTAAATTAAACTTTCAGGTAATAAATAAGAATGGCACCTCAAAGAACTAACTTCCTTTTAGGAAATAGATTATAAATTGCTTTCTTTAGTACTATTACAAGATAAAAATTTTTTCTGAGAGAGGTTTCTTTTTACCAACCTATGTATATGCTCATCCATGGAATATTTACATTTTCAACACATTGTTCATTTCAGTATATCTCAAGACTGATGCACCACATTTTTAAAAATCACATTAAGAAAGTGCTATATAGAACTAAAAATTAGCTAATTTTGATTTCAATAATAAAGTAATGCAAAAGATAGGATCTGAGTATTTAACTTTAAACCCATCTATGTTAACTGATTCCATTTAATATGAAATTATTCTATTATCTTGGTAATAATCCTAAATAAGATTTAGTATTATTGTTGAATATATGGGTAATTTTTCCTACATTTAATTGACCAGGTTTGTGTATATTGACAAGATGTTAATTGCTTTAGTTGACAATGGAATCCTCACTCAGAAGGATGACCTCTCTTATTTGTCTGTCTAAATGTTGCAGTTCAGTTCTCTTTACTTTCTATTCTCCAGAAATAAAACTACTAGTGTGTCAACTGATAAAGTTCTCATCCATATCACATTTAACAATGCATTTTTCAAAAAGACGGTAATACTGAATATGTTCCAATTATGTTCTGAAGAGAAAAAATTTAAAGAATTATATTTGGTTTCAAAAATTAAAAATACAATATGTAAAAAAAAAAAAAAAAAAGAAAAACTCTCCCATATCCTCTTTGACACCAAATTCTGTCTGATATTAAATATCTTATTTTTACTAAGCACCCCTTGGATAGTCTTTCTCACCCCAACACAGTGTGCATGCATCGAATCCCCTTTGCCACACATTTTGCTTTGAGAGGTTTGGCTAATTGGAAAGCCTGCTGGAGAACAGATGGCACCCTGGTGTTGAGGCTGTGTCTTAATTTATTGTCCTGGGGTTTTCCTAATTACCCCCTTAATTGGCACAGCCACACCACTTTGAAATAATAATGTACAGCTAATTATTGCCGATTTAAGCTTGCTAATAGCTTATTCTTACCAGCTAACTTCAAGAAATCAAGCAGGGAACAGGAACCGCCACAGGGAAAATCACTCAGCCTGGGATGGTTTAGACAACTATATGAATTCAATGTCCCATAGAGCTGTACTGATTTGGTTTCCTACCAAAATGGGAAGTCCTGACAATTTACTAGCTGATTAAGGAGCAGTAGCCTTCCATGCCCTGCTCAGCTCTGGAGAACCCTGCAACCAGCATGTAACAAACATTCAGTCTTCAATTAGCTTGTTAAAGCAGAGTAGACTGGTTCCTTGCAGTTACAGCTCCAAAACAAAATAAAACAATCTCACTCTACAGCTTTGTGTTCTCTCTCTCTCTCTCTCTCTCTCTCTCTCTCTCTCTCTCTCTCTCTCTCTTCCTAACTAGCCTGCCTGGAACCATCTATTTCCTTCAATTAAAAAAAAAAATCAGGGCTGGAGAGATGGCCTAGCGGTTAAGAGCTCCGACCGCTATTACAGAGGACCCGGGTTCCATCCCCAGCACCCACATGGCGGCTGAGAACCGTCTGTAACTCCAGTTCCAGGGGAATCCGGCACCCTCTTCTGACCTCCGCGGCAGTGCACGACACGGGTGCACAAGACAGTACATTCATACACATACAGAAATAAATAAAATAAAAAAAATTTTTTTTAAAAATCAAAGAGAAAACCTGAAACAAGGACCAACTTACTATTCACACTGAATCAGAAAGCAACCAAACTTCATGAACAATATAAAAAGAATCAAACTTCAACTCAGCAAGGATAGGCTTGAGTTTCATATCAGGCATACAAACAAAAGAAACCCACAAGCCCAGTCCACAGTGAAAAATACAAATAATATGGAAAAAAAAAAAAATACTAGGTCCCAAACAAACTTCACCATTCCTATAAAAGATTTCTAAAATAAGAATTACCTGGCAGAGCACCAGGACACAAAATTTAAAAGAACAATCATGTGCATGATCAAGACGTCAATGAATTTAAAAAACACAAAACGAGTCAAAGATTTAGAGATATTTGCACAGCCATGTTTATTGCTGCACTTTTCATAAAAGCTAAGAAATGAAAACAATCTAAATGTCCCTCAACTGTTGAATGAATAATGAAAATGTGTTACATTGACACAATGGAGTTTTGATCAGCAGTAAAGACAAAACCATGAAATTTGCAGGTAAATAGAACTAGAAACTGTTATACTAAGTAAAGTAACACACTCTGAAAAACAAGCAACATGTGATCTCTCCAATTTGTGGATCTTAGCTTCCAAATCCTAGATGTCAGTATATATATAAGTTGAGGTTGAACTCATCCCTGCGTGGAGTGGGTCGTGTCCCTGATGCATCAGTTTTCTTAGTTAGGTTCTAGTGCACCAGCAAATTAAATTTTGTATTAAAGATTTAAAAAAAAAAATGAAAAAAGAGCTCGATGTTGAGACATAGTAGGAGTCAAGTGTTATTAAGAGGGAAATGGAGAAAACAAGGGAGGTTCTTTAACTGCAGAGGAAGTAAGAAGGACTATACAGGGGGAGTGAAAGGTGAGATAAACAATGTTTAAATGGTTTAAAAAACCACAGGGAAATGTTAACACATTTTTATTCCTACCGAAAAAATAGACATACAATAAATATATGACTGCATGTATATAGCTGAATGCTATATTAAAGAAGAGTGCCAGCATTAGAAATATCCTTTTGAGGTGTTGGTCAGGTTAATCAGGAGACATCCAAAATTTCAAAGGCTACAGCCCTGATTACCTCCCAGAACCTGGCCATAATACCCTGCTCCTGAAGTTAAGCCACACTACCAATACAAGATTGAGAGTAATCAGCTAGAATTGACTTGAGAGCTTCCTCCCTGAAGACTAGCTTTCATAGCATCAGAGGATAATATACAAGCTGCCAAGGAAGAAAACCAACCAATTGTTCCACCCAGCTGTAAAGCCTAAACAACAAAGATTGGCTTAGTAAATTGCTGCTGTTGGTAGAGTAATGACATTTTTACTTGAGGTGATCAAAGGCTCTCAAATTGGAATTAAGGACCAATCAATGGGAGGGAACTCATGTGTGGTACTATAAATATAGCCAAATACACATAGCCAGAGAGGTCATAGATGCTGGAGCAAAACTTACTGTTCTAGTTTGTCTTCAATTCCTTTGACAAAACACTCTGACCAATACTAACTTAGGGAGGAGAGGGTTTGTTTAGCTTACATGTTCCAGATCACAGTTCATAATTTAGGAAGGATTACACCACCATCCAAGAAGGCATGCCCAGATTTTTGATGTTCAGGGAAGGCATGACCCATTTCCTAGGCTTTTCCGGGCCCACCTGCAAATCCCACACCTCCTCCAACCCAAACACTTAACTGCCATCCATATAGAAAAGTTGCTTGCCCTGTATAGCTAATAAAGCTATCTGTACCTGTTGAGGTCTGCTTCTACTTCCTTATGGAGTTGCCTTTTCACTGAGGATTCTAACATCTTGTGCAATCTCTAAACATGGGCTGAATGAATATCTTAGCACTCACTAGACAACTCTCCTTATGAAGCAGATACAGCAGATAGTGATTAATACAGAAACCTACAATTGGCCAAGAACAAGGAGCCACAGCATTTTTAACCCTGAACAGGATACTACTTCAAACCTTTGCCTCCAAGGCTTAGGGATCACTGCAGAAGAGGAAGCAGGAATACTATAAAGGCCAGAGGGTGTGTTGACCACATGGAAATCAGTCTTCAGACAGCTGTTCAGTTACTCATATGAACTCACACCAGTGGTGACAGCATGCACAAGTCCTTCCTAAGCAAGCTCAAACCAGACAAAATCCCAGCATAGACATGGGGAAGTGATTAAGAAATCCCAACCTAGTCAAAGAAACTTTTGAAATTGATAGCTGCTGGGATCCAGAAAGCCAGTGTTTTACAGAGATTGGACTCCTGGTGGTCCCAGTGGATTAACCCACACAGAAGGACATTTATGTACACAAATAAGACTTTATAGTCCAATATATATTTGAGCATTAAATTGAACAGATAGGGCAAGAAATCTAAATACCACCAAACTATATTGTATGAAAATCACAAAAGTTCAATTAAAAAATAAAATTGTATGGTTTTATCTCTGCATGTGTTTCTAATTGTCTAATGACATTCCTTCATTCCTTGCTTTTTCATACTTTCACTTCTCTCATCATATTCAATGCATGAAAATGTGTTCATTATTTCTGTTATATGATGCTTCAAAGACTTAGATATCATTTTTCCTTATTATGGATATGCTGTTTAACTGTCTCAGCTACCACAAATATTCAGGAATGTCTTCTGTAGAGATAAGCAAGTATTTTTCTTGGAAACCTCCTCAGAAGCTACACAACAGTGCATAGTGTAGGTGAGTTTTACCAGATTCAGCATGCTTCATGAACACATGATGGTTTAATGCATAGGCTGACCATAAATCTGACCCTCCCAGCAAAATAGCCGTCAGAAAGCAAGATAGAAAATGTAGCCACATATATAGAAATGAATAAACAACATATTTAATATAACTCCAATCACAACTCTACCAAAGATTATTAAAAATATTCGAAAAATCAGGCTCTAAGGTAAATGAAGATTAGAAAGTGACTTACAAGATTTTCTAATGTAAGGGCTATGATTGGGGCAAATTGTGAAACTACAGCAGTATAGACTGGACACTTATTTGATCAACTTGATTGAACATACAAGCCCCCCAGTTGGATGGTGGGACCCTTGGGCTGTGTGGGTTTGGGCACAACTGCTTGCAAATTGGTTTTACATGAAGGATGCTTGTACTAATAAATTATTACTTATTGTTAAAAAATGAAAAAAAAATTAAAAAGTAAGAGGAAAAAAAAGATTTTCTAAAATCTCTGAAAGGAAAAAATACTAAATAATAAGTAAAAACATAACTCAGAGCAACTGCTCACTAACAGACCATAGAGAAGGACAACTGCACACAGAGGTTGCATAAATGTGAAATGTAAATATGTAATAAGTCAAAAAGCAAAATTAATAAAGAAAAATTGTTTCAGAAACATGTATGAAAACTGACTTAGAATGGGGATGCCCTAAATTGGGAATTTCTTCGTAATTTAATGAAACATTCTCCATACATTAAATGCAATGAGAGAGGGGCTGGAGAGATAGCCTAGCTGTTAAGAGCACCGACTGCTCTTGCAGAGGACCCGGGTTCGATCCCCATCACCCACATGGCGACTGAGAACCATCTGTAACTCCAATTCCAGGAGAACTCCAGTTCCAGGGGAATCCAGGACCCTCTTCTGACTTCCGCGGCGTTGCACGACACGGGTGCACAGACCTACATGCAGACAGTACATTCATACACATTCAAAAATAAACAAAATTAAATGCAATGAGAGAAACAAAATTGTAGGGCTATTAAAAGGATATGGTAGGGGCTGGAGAGATGGCCTAGCGGTTAAGAGCGCCGACCGCTCTTACAGAGGACCCGGGTTCGATCCCCAGCACCCACATGGCGGCCGAGAACCGTCTGAAACTCCAATTCCAGGAGAACTCCAGTTCCAGGGGAATCTGAGACCCTCTTCTGACCTCCGCGGCATTGCACTGAAAGGGTGCACAGACCTGCATGCAGACAGGACATTCCTACACATACGAAATGCACATAAAATTAAATTAAAAAAAAAAAAAAAAAAAAAAAAAAAAAAAAAAAAAAGGATATGGTAGAATATATTTCTAATTGCTTCTGGGAATAAATTTTTAAACAAGAAAAATTGACAGACTTGATACCAAAGTTAACAACTTTTGCTTTAAAAAGCTAATCTTGCTAGGCATGGTAGCACATGCCTATAATCTCAGCAGGTGCTGAAGGTAGAGGCAGGAAGATCAGGGGTTGAAGAGAGTTTCATGTCAGCTACATAAAGAGTCTGAAACCAGCTCAGGCTACTTGAGAACCTCCTGTTCTTCCTTTCTGAATCTTACAGTGTTATTCAACATTTTACTTTAACTAAAATTCATATAGAATCACAAAAGTCTCTAGATTGCCAAAGCAATCTTGAGCAAAAAGTGCAATGCTGGGGGATTACCATACTAGATATAAAAATCTTACAGGTCTATAGTCATAAAAACAGCATGGTACTGGAACAGAAAGAGACTCATAGATCAATGGAACATAATTGAAAACCCAAACATGATTGCAAGCAAATTCAGTCACATGATATTTGACAAAAGTGCCAAGAACACAGAGTTGTCAAAAGAAAGCATCTTAAACAAATGGTGCCCAGAAACCGGATCTCTATCTGTAGAAGAATAAAATTGGATTATTATCTTTCATCCTGCACAAAAGTCAACTCTGAATGGATCAAAGGTTTCAATATGAAACCTGAAATTCTGAAACTGCTAGAAGAAAGCATAGGCAGTATCCTCCAAGATACAGGTATAAGAAAGGACTTTCTAAATCAAACATGAGTTGGTCAAGGCATTAAGGTCAAAAATTGATGAGCGGGACCTCATTAAACTGAAAAGCTTCTGTACTACAAAAGAAACAACCAAGGAATTGAAAAGGAAATCCATTGAGTTAGAGAAAATCTTCACCTGCTACACATTCAACAGAGCATTAATATCTAGAATACACAAATAACTAAAAAAGGGGAGGGACAAGAAAATAAACAAGAAAATAAACAAGATGGACTAAAGAACAGAGAGTTCTCAAAGAAATAAAAATTGCTAAGAAAAAGTGTTTGGCATCCTTAGCAATTAGAGAAATAAATATCAAAACCACTTTAAAATTCCATCTTACCCTAGTCAGACTGGCTAAGATCAGCATGAAGGACACAAAATTCTGGGAAGAAGGTAGAGAAGGGGAATTCATTCACTGCTGGTGAGATTGCAAAACTGTGCAACCATTATGGAAAGCAGAGTGAAGAACTCTTAAAAAAAAAAAACCCTAAAAATGCAAACTTAACTATGTCATAAAGTCAAAATGGCAATTAGATAAACATTTTTTTTCATATTAAGTAACTTTATTTTGAATATATGATCATAACCCTATTAAAAATAACCCCTATGTAAAGAAAAACATCTAAAAATGGATCTAACATATGATCTGGTTATACCACTACTTGACTAATACCAAAAGGACTCATCCTACTGTTAAGATACTTGAGCATCCATTTTTGTTACTGTTCTGTTTACAATAACTAAGAAATGGAAGCAATCTAAATGTCCCTCAGCTAACAAATGGATGATGAAAATGTGTTAAATTTACACAATTGAGTTCAATTCAGCAGTGAGGAAAGATGAAATCATGAAATTTGGAGGCAAATGGATGAACTAGAAACTGGCTTTTTGTTTTTTCCCCAGGCTGCCCTCCAACTCCAGATCCTCCTGCCTCTGTCTCCTTCAGCAAATCCTACTGGTAGGTGCCACCACTACTGGCAGAACTAGAAACTGTTATACTAAATAGAGTAATATAGACTTAGAAAAGCAACTGACATGTATTCTCCCTCATTGTGGATCTTAGTCCCAATCCCTTAAATGTGAGTATATAACCTGATGTAACAACAGGATCCAGGAAAATGGAAAAGAACAATGGAGGTAAAGGGAAAGAAAGAACGTGAGTGAGGGGGGTAGTAGGAAACAGACGTTACCAAAAGGGAAACAGGGAAAACGCAATATTCACCTGGGAAGGGAGAAGTGAAGGACACACAAACAACCATGTGTGCAAAGGGGAAGAAACTCAAAAGGGGGCATAATAGGAGACATACATTATCAAGGGGAAAATTCAGGTACTTTCGCCGCGAGGGAGGATGGAGGTTAGACAGGGAGAGAGAGAAGGGAGAGATACACAAAGCGTAGGAGGTGCGAAAAGACAAAGACAAATATAGAAACAAAAGTATCCTTGAAAACTACACATATAATATCTGAACATGAGTGTATGTCTATACCTGAATGCTATATAACAAGAAACAAGAGTTCTCCAGACAGGAGAAACCTTCCTTCAAGTTGTTGGTCATGGTAGTCCAAGAGACTCCCAAAAGAACCCGGGCTATTTGCCACAGACCTTGATTACCTCCCTGAACTTGAAGGTAAGACCCTATTGCTGGACGTAGGACATACTTCAGGCACAGGACTTAGAGCAATGAAGTTGGAACTGACATGGAAGCCTCCTCCTTGAAGACTAGCTCTCACTGTTCTAAAGGATACTATGGAAGCTGAGAAGGGAGAAAAGCAATCAATAATCCAACACAGTTGTAAATGCCAATATTTACAATGGTGCAGCAAACTATCTCTACTGGTGCAGTAGTGCCACTTTTATCTAGGGGTTAATCAGAGTTATCTAATTGGATTTAAAGGTACTTCAATGGGAGAAAACTCATGGGCGGCAATGTAAGCACAGCCAAATACACATGACTGGCAAGATCGCGGATCCCGGAAAAAACTATCTCTGGCACATCTGCAGACAAATGGAATAGCTTACTGTCTGCTAAATATGGATCCTTATGTTTATAGACAAATATATACCTTCTTTTTTGCAACAGGTGGACATGATTACAGAGTTCTACCACTGGCTACACACAGAGATTTATGTCTGAGAGATGCCTGGCCCTAAGTAACACATTAGAACCTCTTCATGTAAGGCTCATGGAACATAGCAGAACAGAGGCTAGTGAGAATACTTATACATCCCTCAACTCTCACTAGTAAAGATTCCTCATGCAACAGAAGGCAATACACAAAAAGCCATTCCCAGCCAAGAGATTAAGAGACTGCAGAGTGTGTGTCCCTGGATAGGGCTCCTATATTAAGCCTCACCCCAAGTGGCTCTCAAGGATCATTGTAGAAGAGGGTGTGAAAAGATTGTAAGAGCCAGAGTTGGTGAATAAACATAAGGGAACAGAGGCTTTCAAATTATCTCAATGCTGATGAGATGTACAAGACCCATTATGACTCATTCAGATAAAAAGCCAGTATAAAATTGGAAAAAAAAGGGGGGGGCAATATCAGAGAATGAAAGTAATAAATTCACCTTCCTAAGAAAATATGATTACATACACAAAGACATATTAGTCACAGTTTACATTTGTGTTTGAATAAGTATATGCTTGGCCCAAATTTAAGGCCCCAACTTTAACTTAGAAACTATTGGCAACTCATTACTGTGAGGCAAGGGACCATTGGTCTCCTTTAAGTGACTCTATATAGGCTGACTAGAGGCCAGGGGATGAACTCGCAGCACAGGATATCTGGGTACAAATACTTGACTGGATAAGCCTTAACATATATGAGAGAATGCATGAGATCCATTAAGGAGGTGTACAGTGTATAGATGGGAGAAAGGGACTAAATTTGACTAAGATCCATTATAAGAACTGCACAAAATCAACAAAAATATACATAAAACCAAAACAAAGACTTTATTCAAAAGACATAGCTGTTTGAAAGGAATTAGTGAATATATAAAATTCCAAATCTAGGTTCCATTTACATAGCAATGTCTGAGAAGCTATATGCCAGGAGATACTCCCAGAACTAAACATAACTTACAGCATTGGCTACAGCTTTCATACCAATCAAGCAAAGGATGCTACAGAAAGGTTATTTAACATGTGAAATAATAATGGGAATGGTGAGTTCTAGAACAACCTCTATTAATGCTTACCATTTTGCATGCTTTTTAGCATTTCAGGTAAAATGTATGAAACTTCTCTTTTTAACATATTTCAGGGATGGAGAGATGACTCAGTGGTTAGTAGCACAGGTTACTCTTGCAGATGCCCCAAGTTCAGTTTCCAGTTCCCACATGGAGGCTACAACACTCTCCAACTCCAGTTTCAGTGGAATCTGAAGCTCTCCTCTAAACTCTGCGTGCACTCCATGACACAGGTGTACATGCAAACATGCAGGCAATACACTCATAGGCATAAAATAACATAATAAAAATATTTTATAATAATATTTCCAAGAGATGCTAAATATTAAGAAATATATACCATGTAGTCTAACCATTGTCTTATCCTGTCCAGGGCAGTAGAATTCCGATTACAAGTAGTTAAGATTAGTTAAGACAAAATGTTCAGTTCTCAGTTTAAATGAAAGTGGTCATCTGTGCCTGAACATTGCATAGATTAATAAATAATAATCCCTCTGTCAGAAAACATTCATTAATCTCACATTCTGAATCTATCTTCCAAATTAATGGGAAAGGTTAATCCACCAATTATTTTATTTTTAATTTTATTAATTGTATTTGTGTTTATATCCATGTGTATATCACTTGTTCTATGTGGCCCACATGTGTGAAGGTGCCTGTAGAGTCCAGAATCAGGTGTCATATTCCCTATAACTGGAGTTTGAGGTGGAGCCACTATATGTCAGTGCTGGAAGCCAATCCTGGATCCTCTTTAGGAGCAGCACCTGATCTTAACCTACTGAGCCTTTTCTCCAGCTCATGATCCACCGAATTTTAAATATAGTGCTAATTATTTTTTCTTCTGTACCACATTTGGGTTACTTAATTCTACTCTGCTGTAGTATTAATAGCTTACTTTCTTTTCTCTTTCTGGTTGCAAAACTAATGTCTTACTTTCTTCTGTTGGCAAGTGTCTCTTCTCCATTCCTCATAGACATCTTCATTTTGTGCTTCTCTTGGCTTGGCTCAAAAGTACAATGGGGGTTTTGTGGGGGTATTCGTACTGGATGGCCACAAATCTTATTCACCTTTAAAAAGAAAACAGTGAAAGGCAGTTACAACCAGCTCCAGATTTTCTGAAGAGGTAATCTTTCATGAGTAATAAACAATGACATGCACTTGGTTATACTCCAAGATTAACTGAATATCTGCAATGCTTGTCCATTTTTAACAAAGGGAATCAAATTATCTAAATGCAATGACAATGATGATAAATGATGCCAGGTGCATTTATAGTGACTGCAATGCACATGGACAAAGTATGCAATATCAGAGAATGAAAGTAAGAAACTCACCTTTCTGAGTAAATATGATTATGTACACAAAGACATATTACTCACAGTTTTTATTTGTGTTTGAATAATTATATGCTTGACCCAATTTTAAGATAAAATAATTTGCTGCTGAATATGCATTCAATCTTTGAATGGGTGCTAAGGCTAGAATGAAATATCATTGTGGCTTTCTTCTTCATGTCCTTTCTGAGACATGACCCTGAGTTTGTTATTTTTCTCTTTGTGGTCCTGGGATTGAAGTTAGGGCCTCTTGCATGCTAGGCTTCATGCTAAACACTTTTCCACCTGGCTAAATCCCCAGCCTAATATTTACTTTTATTTTGAGGCAGTGTTTCACCAAGTTGCCCAGGGTAGCCTTAAATTTTTCTCAGCCTCCTGAGTAACTAGAATAGTAGGCATGTGCCATTGTGTCTGGCTGTCAATGAATATGTATAATATTTTGTAATATTATACAAACTTGGTAGCTAGAGCTAGAGAGACGGCTTAGTGGTAAAGAACACTGTGTACTCTTCCAGCCAACCCAAGTTAAGTTCCCAGATCTCATGGAAGTTGACTCATGACTGTCTATAATTCCAGTTCTGGGTGATCCACCTTTTCTCCCTTCTGTGGGTGCTTGCATGCATGTGGCATACATGCACACGGACTCACACATATACAAATAGATAACATTTAACATGTATTACACAATCTTCTTCCACTATTCTTCTCTATCTTCTTCCTTATGCTAACGTTATTTCAAGGAAGTTATGGTTTTTAAAAGAGGGACTCTAGATAGGTTGACTAGAGCTCAGAGGATGAACTGCTACTAAGGATGGCCTGGGAGAGTAATGTGGCACATTAGACCTTAACAACAGTGACAAAATGTGTGAACCCTGGGGGAGGGGGTCTGTGGGAGAGTTCCAACGGAAAAGTAGATATAAAGGTGATCAATACCATTTGAAAAATCTTGTATTAAATACACAAAAATTCAGTAAAAGATGTGAAAAGGAAAATTCATTGACTTTTAGATATTTATCTAACAAAAATAATTTGTGTAGTTTATGCAATTATCTGTATAAAAAACTATATTATCATCTAACATCAAATAAATTCACCTTATAAGTCATATATGTACATGGGCAGAACAGTATTTTTGAAAACATATGAAAGAATTATCCCAGAATCAGGAAGTTTTGCTTCTTACCTAACCTTTTTCCTTCATTGTAAGACCTTGAAAATATGACCAAATCCCTTAAAGTGATCGAATATATAAAATGGAGAGAATAGGTTATAGCAAAGATCTCATAAAATTCTCAAATTCCCTTGTTTTTTCCATATTAAGGATATTAAAGAAATTGTGCATATATTTATTCATTTAACCCTTATTTATTTTACATCTAACATTAGTAAAGCTCCTATACTAAATGTTACAATAGTTAAAGATGAGTAAATTTCCCCATAGCTTCAAGTTTGAAGACTAGAACAAGGTCCTCCTAGTCATCAAAAGGCAGATCATGTATATTGAAAAGTGAGCCTAGGAATGATGGTGGGATTCTCTGAGGCTAGTGGGGAGGTGGAAATTTGGGTACATCAGGAGATGACTCAATTGTCATAATGTATGAGCTGTTTGAATATCTGTTTGACCAGGATATGTCGAGATATGTTTCTATGCATTCGAGTTGGAAACAAGTGTTTGGTGGCATTGTGTTAACTGCTAAAGAAGCATATATGCAAAAAGTTAAAATGAAATTCATACCAGC
Source organism: Rhizomys pruinosus (assembly GCA_009823505.1). Lineage (NCBI taxonomy): Eukaryota > Metazoa > Chordata > Mammalia > Rodentia > Spalacidae > Rhizomys > Rhizomys pruinosus. Next base: position 385,476 of record VZQC01011557.1, read on the forward strand.
AAAACAGCCATTGTAATTTTTCATGACAAGAGCTTCTATAGGACTGCATTAGGGGCAACAACACTGTGAGAGTTCCATAGAAAATGGATTGAATTTGGGGTACTCAGGGAAAATGCTTCCAGAAACTGTGTCTGAATAGCAAGTGAAAAGATGAACTTGGAGTTTGCAAGATAGAAAAGGCAGGCACAGATTCTTCAGCAAGGACTAAACTGGCACAGGGAAATGCAGCAATTTACCATGCATGCATTGTGTTGTGCAAAAGTCCATAGCATGAGAAAGTTGCACAGCAAGAAGTGGACTGCTGTGGAAAACAAGATAATGTGAAAGCATTTGTATTATACTAAACTTAACCTGCTAAGTAAACATCGTCAGGCAAGAACACAGTATTTTAAGTGATCGCAAGGAAAAAGAACATGGTCAAGATGTCAAGAGGAGGAGCACACAGACCTGTGAAGGAAAGTTAGGACCCAGTCAGGGGCAAAAACCAGAAAGAAATGAACAGGTGGTAGAGCTGTACAGGAAAGAGAGCTAGGTACCCTTGGAGGTGACTGGATAATAACCCTTGGATAATAATCTTCAAAACTAGAAAGGAATGAGTAGGCAGTAGAGCTGTACAGGAAAGAGAGATAGGTACCCTTGGAGGTGACTGGATAATAACCCTTGGATAATAATCTTCAAAACTAGAAAGGAATGAGCAGGCAGTAGAGCTATATAGGAAAGAGAGCTAGCTACCCTTGGAGGTGACTGGACAATAACCCTTGGATTATAATCTTCTCAAAGCAAGGAACAATGATATAGAGAAAGGAAACACCCCAAGAAAGAAATATGTATATTAGATAAAAGCCTCTGTTATTGGCTGGACATGACAGTAAATCCCAAAGCTGGATTTTCACTAATGTACCTGGCAGCACTGCATAAGTTTCACCCAAGATAGAGGGAAAAGAAAATTCTTGCTAAATGTAGGTGAGCTCTTAGACACTTATTGGATTCCTGAGAAAAGAAATCCTATTTCTGATCTTCATTAACAGCAGTGGTCATATACTAGGGTCAGAAGTAAAAGGAACAGTCTTGGAAAGTGTCCATTTTAAGTGAGAAGTAAGAAAAATGGTCATTTTTAAGTAAGACTAAGGTATTAAGAGGCTCATGGTAAATTTCTAGCCATCGAGGCCAATAGTGGTGAGAGCACAGGGTAAATGTATTAGCAAGGTGCTAAACTATTCGGACAGAAAGGAGTTGTAAACAACTCCTAGTAACAAGAACTCATAGAAGATGACACAATTTGGTGGTAGATATGTCCGGAGGTACTATGCAATATTTTGAAATATAGGAGTAGAGAGAAAGGGAGTTAGAATCTCCTCTGATGATCCAGAATATTAGCCACAGGACTTGAGTCAAAACAAGGAACTTCTATGGATCTCAGATTTCTCATGCTTAAATTCAAGGGGAAAAACTACTTTGCACCTAAGATTCAAGAGAAATATTATCTCACTCTCTCCTCCCATAGGAAATCTAAAATAATATCTTGCATTGAACATTTTTTTTAAGGTAGGAATATGAAGAGTTGAAAATACCAGCCTTTAGATGTGTTTATACTCTTCACTAAATTTGCAATTTGTTTACAAATACAAATGAAAATGCATTACCCAAAGATTTATAGGGCACCTTCAATTGTATCCTAAGACATAAAAATGTAGAAATTTCCAGTAACAGCAAGTGACTTTCAAAGCCCCTGTTTCTTGACTTTCTGTCAATGAGCCCTGCTTCAGATTTCATTGAAAAGGAATGGAAAAGCTTCTGTTAGCAGGACAGGACCCTGCCCCCTTCGCTCCCCTGAGGTGAGCCAATTTAGATGGCATATTTCAATACTAGTACCTGCTTCCTATTGAAAAAACTCTCACACTTTTGTTGACAATTTTTCATCTTTGCCTTATACTGCAATTTCCTCCTTTTCCTCCTTCCTGATCTCTACCATTCTCCTCTGTAATCAGTCTGAAGTGTCTGGAAAAAAAATTGTTTTCCTCTGTAATGCTTATCAGCTCCTGCTTTCCGTTCCATCTCTGACCTCCCACTGATTTTCAAGTTGCCATCTTACCTTGAAACGACTCTCTTGCTTGCTCCTAACCCATATTACTTCTCCCACTCCAATCAAGTATTTGTTTCAACAACTCCTAGCCACTTAGCTGACTTTCCCGTTCTCAAGTAATCTTGGTACAACACACAAAGTGGAAAGTTATCATTATCTAGTGTCTCCATCTGGCCGTGCACTCGGTTTTATTCAAGTCTTTGGAGAGTCAAAGACTTCTATTGAAAACCCTAAAAAGTTTGCAAAGACAACTTAGTGACTTATTTTTATTTTTTCTTCCATTGGCAGAGCCTTGGATTCCCGAGTGATTACACTTTTAAACTGGGTATTAAGAACAGTATAAGCTGAGGACTGGTGAGATGATTCAGTTGCTACATATTCTTGAGAACCAGAATTTGGATCCCTAGAACCCATGTAAATGTCCCAGGGGCAGAGCAGCCCTTCTGGAGTCAAGCAAGCTCTGAGTTCAATTGAGACACTGTGCTTCAGCAAATAAGGTGAAAGGTAATAGAGTAATTAAGTAAAATCAACCTTAACCCTCCATATCCACACATGCACCTGCACATACAAGCACCCAAACCTACATAAATATGCATACATATACATGTGCATACAAGAAAAATATTATAAATGGAAAAGTAAGTATTTTAGAAAATTGTAAACTTGAAATAAAAGAAAGTTGAGATACTATGGGTTATTTTTAAACACTTTTCTCTGACAGGTAAGACAAAGCCTTACCCAGCACAGGACCTTGTGTGACTGGGTGACTGTGCGGAATGAGGAACAGAAATTACATATGACCTTGTATGTATGCATGTGAAAATGAGATCACTCAGAATATGAAGGAGCATAGTGTTTATATCAAGTATGCTGTTCCATTGTATTCAAAGCTACTTTGAAACTACCAGGAAAAGATTTATTGTTAATTTTCCAGTTAAAACAACAATTGTGATTTTATTTTCTCATTTCTGCTGTTCCTAGGAGTTTTAGAAATAAATTCCTAAGAGTAAATACCATCAAAATAAGACTATCTTCCAGATGGTGGCAAAATCCACGATCTTAATATAGGAAAGAATTTACTTTGGCCAGGTCTTGGTCAGAAGGTTGGGGAACTGTCACCTAAATACCGGGTTCATTATTTTTCAGATCTTAGTAATGTGTTAAGGATTCATGAACAAACGAATGGAAATATTAAACCCTTCTATTAGAAATGTTTGACTGGAGCATTGCAACCAGAAGGAGATTAGAATGAACCTAGCAAAAACCTGTGAAATCAGAGAAGGAGAGGAAAGAGAGTTTCCTTATTATCACAATAAGTAGGATTTGCTTACATGTGGGTATGGTGATAAAGAAGCTGCTGGTGTGACTATGCACACCTTTAATCCCAGCAACAAGGAGGCTGAGTAGGTGGATCTCTATGAGATGAGGCCAGCCTGGTCTACATAGTAAGTTCCAGGCCAGCTGCAGCTATAGGGAACTCTACCTCAAAAAAAAAAAAATTAATAAATAAAAGTTAAAAAGAAAAATACAAAAAGAGAAACAAAACAGAAAAGAGAAGCTAAGGCTATGGGGAATTTTGATCTTGTTAAGCAGAATGAATGAAATATAGTGAATGTGTAAAGAAGACAGGACGATGGAACGAGATTTTGTATAAGAGCCTCTTGGAATGACTGGTAATTATTTTTTTCTGAATCTTTCATTGAACTTTTTTGAATTTCATGCAACATTTCTTAATCAGATTTAGACCCACCCCTTCTTCCCTGCTCCCCACCCCTCCAGAGCTCACGTACTGGGCCATACATGTCATGCATTTTTTTTCTCAATTTTTTCTTTTTGTTTTTTGACACAGAAATTTACTGCTTGGGACAGAAGTTTACTGTTTCAGTCAGTTCTTTGGACAAGTTTTTTGTTGTTGCTGTTGTTGTTGTTGTTGTTGTTGTTGTTCTTCTTCTTCTTCTTCTTCTTCTTCTTCTTCTTCTTCTTCTTCTTCTTCCTTTTACTTTTGTATTACTCCAAAATATGCATCTATACACTCTACACATATACCAATTACGATGTCTGAAAATAAACTATGGGTTAATTCCAAAGCATAGTTAGGGATTCACCTTTTAACAGTAGAGTTGCATGTAAGTAAAAAGAAATATTATTTTACATTCCTAAATTACATAGCAAGCTGATGAAACACCATCCCTTAATCATGGGGCACTTTGTCCTATCTGAGCTCTCTTGTACTCAGTAACAGAAAGTTGACCCATGGTGTCAGTTATTCCCACTCTTTGTCTTAGCCCTTTCATACCCTTCTGCATTCCTGCCTTCCTCACTTTCTTTCTTTCTTCCTCTCTTTTTTTCTTTCTTTCTTTCTTTCATTCATTCTTTCTTTCACTATTGGAGACATTCATAGATATTAATGTGTTTTGATCCAATCCAATCAAATTCTCTCGTCTCCAATTCTCCCCTAAGCCAATCCCTTCCCCCTCTGTACTTGATGTACACCTTAGAGCCAGCTATAGGCACACATTAGTGTAGCAGGTTCCAAGAAAAAAGTAGGCAGACATATAGATTTTAGTACTTGTTTAACTATACAAAGCGCAATGTTGATCAATAAACTAAACATCCCTTATGTATAAGGTCTTTTTCTAAGAGATAGTAATATAATGATAAACTATTGCCGGGGAACATATATTGTCATGAGAGAAACAAACACTATAGCATAACACGGACATCTTGGTTAACATTATTTAGTTATAAATAGACCATTAGTGGTAATATGGGGTGGTAGGATGGAACATAGGGTAAAGGATGTTCAGCTGGATAGTCAAGAAATAATTATTTAAAAACTATTGTTTAGGGCCGGGCATGGTGATGCATGCCTTTAATCCCAGGCAGAGGCAAGCGGATCTCTGTGAGTTCAAGGCCAGCCTGGTCTACAGAGCGAGCTGCAGGCCAGCTGGGACTAAAAGGGAAACCCTATCTCAAAAATACCCAAAAAAACTATTGTTTAAATTATGTTCTGTGTAAAGATAATAAGCAGTTATCTGGAAGTTGCAGGGAGAAGTTTCAATCACAGAGAGAAAATAAATTGGTATAGTTCTGAAATAAAAAGCCATCAAAGATGCAATTCAGTCACATCCTGAAGGTTCCCATATGTTATACCAAGGAAGTGAACTTATGTTCTAAGTGGACACTAAAGGGTTCTGAGGATGGCTTTAGCATGAACTACTTTATCTTACAAAATACCTACTGGCCAGAACTATGGAGATTGCTCAGTAGATAAAATGCTTGCTTTAGGGGTATGAGACTGGAGTTTGGATTCCCCAGTACCCATGTAAAATCTGGGTGGGTTTAGTAGTCCACCCATAATAGCAGTGCTGGGAAGACACAGACAAAATTGTAGAACTGGCAAGGTAATGCTTCAGTGAGACCTTTCCTCTATAAACAGAGAGTGATCTATGAAGACACTGAACATCAACTTCTGGCCTCCACACAAACGTCCACATGTATGAACATGCACCTGTACATACATGCAAACATTCATAAACACAGGCATACATACAAAACGCACAAAGAGAATAATAAATAAATAAGTAAATATACATTGGCTATTGTTTGGAGAGAAGTTTTGGCAGAGAATAAGAAAATGATAGACAAAATAGAAAACTTAAGTCTAAATATGGCAGTTTTTGAGTATGTTACATATAGATGATAATGGCTCTTTTTCATATTTGCCTTCTGGGAAAGATTCACCCAGGATCTGTTCAGTAAGCTGCCACTATATGACCTGAAAACTCTAGATTGAAGTCTGGCACTATGTTATCCACAACATGTAGCAGTTTGAGAACGGATTATAAAAGAATCCTAAAAGTTCACCCTGATACTTCAACATTTCCATGTAGAGACAAAGGAAGGTTGAGAAAGATCAGAGAAGCAGAAAGTGAGAATCAACAAATAAAAAATCCCCTTTAAACAATGTGATTACAATGACTGTAAACCACAGGACTGGGCTAGCTCAAAATGGCCATGAAGAATGGATAGAAAGAGAGTGTGTTCACATATGTTTGAAAGCGACTGATGCTTGAAGTAAGATAAGGATTCTAACTAATCACTGAATTTAATATAAATATGTCATTGATGTCTCGACGGGAGTACACTTTCGTGGGAGAGTAAGAGCAGAGAGCATGAGGATTAGTGAGGATGGAAAAGGGACCTGTGATCAGGAAAACAAATACTAGGAAAATATATGATTCAGCAAGTTTTGAAGCAAAGGAAGGAGCACATTATTTGTGCGGTCTTCTAGCCATGGAACATAGTTTCTGCTCTGCTTTGTTTAAGACAGAAACCATTATAGAATGATTTTATCCTGGATGGTCGATATCCATTGCATCTAATTTGATCCAAGGTACTTCTACATGAAAAGAAAACAGGCCAAATATTTCCAAAACGTGTTCATAATATAGAAGATCTAGGAAGACATTTAGTTTCGGCAAATAAAGCTTGGAACATTTTTCCTTCTATGGTAGTCTAGAGCTGTTTAGGATTGCATTCACATGGATTAAATGCTGTGTGTTGTGAAAGTAGACTAAAGGGATTGACATGGAGATGGAAGATAAAAATCAAAGAGGAAAAGAGGAATCAGATAAAATTCTTTTTCCATTTACACAAGAAAAGATTACTTTGGAATTAGCAATGTGAGTAGGTCACATGGAAGGGTAGACAATAATGTTCATAAGGAGAGATTCTTGGTGGAAGATTTCAGAGAATTTAGTTCTTGCGGTTGGCTTGGGAAGGTCAGAGAGATGAGAAATGGGTTAAGGCTGGAGATTAACTGTTTATCTCTAGAATCCAACAGTCTTGGGATCTGAGGATCAAGACATGGAAATGGGAATGCAAGGCAGAGCAAGCTGTCAATTATAGCCATTAGCAGTGACAGACTTTAGGAGAAAATATATCATTTAACTTTAAGAAATTTATTTTTTTTAATGAAATATTTTTTTAATTTTATTTATTTATTTATTATTTTTTTATAAATTTATTTTTATTTTTTAACAACTCTAGACCCTTGTCCCCCCCATTCCCCCACCCCACCAGAGCTCATGCATTCTGACAAACATGCCTTTCATCTCTTTCTCAGTCTTTCTCAATATTCTCCATGAGGAAGTTGACTGTTTTGAGCAGAAGTTCATTGTTTCAGTCAGTTCTTCGATGCAGCCCTTTCTGTTGTTGTTGTTGTTGTTGTTGTTGTTTCCAATAAACTTCTGTGTTTTAAAAAGGTCAACTATCATTCACTTTAAAGATTCAACCTATACAAAACTTGGTTTATACCTTTTGGTGTTAACAATCTTTAATTGGATTTATGGAAATGTTAATAATGCATTTGTACAATTCTAAAAAGCCTCCGAGCTGGAACTGGCCCCTCCAACTCGGATGCACCTCTATTAATTAGTTAAACTTCTATGTTATTTTGTGTAATTTACTTGTCTTGGTTAAAAAATTACTGATTGTACAAATGCTGTTACAGTTAGCTACTTTATGGGTGTATGGTACCACTATCAACTACACTCCCTTAACACCTGAGACAAAAACTAACATTGGTTCTAAGCAATAATCTTATTTTAACTTAAATATAATTTAAAGTATAGTTAAACNGGGTGGCATGTTCATTCCAAGTCTTCCCAGGGTTCTCCACACTGCTTTCCATAGTGGCTGTATGAGTTTACATTCCCACCAGCAGTGGATGAGTGTTCCCCTTTCCCCACAACCTCTCCAGCACTTGGTATCATTTGTTTTCTTGATACTAGCCAGTCTTATTGGAGTAAGATGATATCTTAAAGTGGTTTTGATTTGCATTTCCTTAATGATTATTTTTATGTGTATGAATGTACTGTCTGCATGTAGGTCTGTGCATCAGTGTCATGCAATGCTGCAGAGGTCAGAAGAGGGCGTCGGATTCCTCTGGAACTGGAGTTAAAGACAGTTCTCAGCCACCATGTGGGTGCTGGGGATTGAACCCCGGGTCCTCTGCAAGAGCAGTTGGCGCTCTTAACCACTAGGCCATCTCTCCAGCCCCTAAGCAATTTATTTTTAAGCTTCGTCAGTTTTCTCTGTAAAATAATCATACTTCATTCATACAGCTATGAGAAATTTGTAAAAATAAAAGGAAGGGTTGACTGGGCTTGGACTGAGAGGGAAGGGCAGAAGAGGAAGCATGGAAAGGGATAAATAACACTAAAGGCCTTTCAAAAATCCATGTGGATACCTAAAACTGTATAAGCTTCTTATAGTATATGCACAGTATATACATATACTTTATAAAAAGAGATTAAAAGGACTTACCTTGTAACAGGACAACATGGCCCCTACTAGAACCCATATGCTCTCAAAGTGAAAGTTCAATGTCAAAAATGGACTCCCTCTTTTGAAGCTGTTGACTAGGCATCCCCTAGACACTCAAACAAACTCGCATTGCCCCTGTTCTTCATTACCCATAAGAATTAGATGGTGCAATTCTATTGCTAAAAATACTATGTAAGTGCACTGTAGAACAAACCAGGAAAAGCAGACTGCAACTGACATCAAACTTCATCTCTCCTGGCTGGTGTCCACAGTGATGGAAAGTGCCATGCATGAGACCAGAAGAGAAAAGTAATCATGCTTGAATCCTGCTTGCTTCAGGAACAACTGGCCTGACAAGATATGCCCTCTGGTGCAGTAGTGGTACTAGTATTATCAGAATAACCAACCAGTTTCTAATTTGAATGTAAGGTCTGCTTCATAGAATGGAGCCCGCACCTGACATCGATGTCAGACCTAGGAAACTATGGCTATAACAGACACAAGACATAGGGGAGAATATAATACTATTAGACTCCTAAATAGAGATAGTATTAAAGTGACTCCTAATGACTTGTTATGTTAACCATAGATTAATGAATCTCTCACTCTCACCAGAAAAGCTCCCATATGCAGCAGATGGTGATTAACACAGAAACCCACAACAGTCCAAAGTGCAGAGAATAAGAGACTGCAGAGTGCTTACCCTAGGTTTGCATACTAATATCAAACTTCCACACCCCGCTAAGACCCAGGGATTATTGTGAAATTGAGGGAAGAAAGATTGTAAGAGCCACAGGTATTAGATGAACAAGGAAACAAGAGTTTTTCAGACAGCTGAGAAGCCACTCATATGAATTCACAGCAATGGTAACAATGCACATAGTCCTCACATAAACTCAAGCCAGAAAAAAAAATCCCAACACCGACATGGGGACGTGGGTAAGAAGCTACCTAAGAGCTAGTGGCCACTGCTGGCTGCTGGGAGCGCTAGTCAATCTCTTTAGGAGTGTAATTTTTAGTAAGTTAACCAGGCTCCATCAGATGGACTCACATTGAAGGGCATTTAGGGACCTAATTTGACTCTATAGCTCGCTCGCTCTCTCTCGCTCTCTCTCCCCCTCTCTCTCTCCATATCTTCTCCATACACACACGCACATGTGTGTGTGCGTGTGTGTGTGTGTGTATATATATATAAATATATCTATCTATATATTTATATATAATATATCTATTATCTATATATATCAATACATGTAATTGAGCAGAAATAGTAAGGAGAGATGCAAATAAGTGAGGGAATAAAAATGTGATTAAATAAAGAACAACAACAAAAAAAAGTCAAAAAAAAAAAAAACAGTGAACTTCTGCCCAAATAGTAAACTTCTGCATCGAAAATTTTAATTTTTAAAGTTTTTTAATATTTATTATTTATTTTATGTGTATGCATGTCTGTCTGCATGTAGGTCTTTGTACCCGTGTCGTGCAATGCCATGGAGGTCAAAGAGGGCGTCGGATTCCCCTGGAACTGGAGTTCTCCTGGAATTGGAGTTATGGACGGTTCTCAGCCACTATGTGGGGGCTAGAGATTGAACCCGGGGCCTCTGCAAAAGCAGTCAGCGCTCTTAACCACTAGGCTATCTCTCCAGCCCCCTGCATGGAAAATTTTAAAAGAGACTGAGAAAAAGATGAAAAACATGTTTGGCAGAATGCATGAGCTCTGGTGAGGTGAGAGGTCAAGGAAGGGGAAATGGGCCTAGATTTAATTGGAAATTTTGTATGAAATGCACAAAACTTCAATAAAAATTGGCTTAAAATAACATAAAATAAAATTATAACTGTGGACATCTGCTAAAATATACATTCTGATTCAATACAAAAATATTATCAAAAATTCAATTGAAAAGGAAAAATTAAAAAATAAATACCCCCCCCCAATTATAGGCATTTCTTTTCTCTGTTTTAAGCTGTGTGTCTGATGGCAAGACTAAGTCTAGACCTAGAAAATCCTCTGCCTTGTCTTTAAAAACTGATCTTCATGTAGTTTAGAATCTGGCCCAGGAGGTAGGATTTCCAAATATGACACAAATTCATAAGTACATAAAGTGAGAACAATATAATTGCCTCAATAGGCTATGAAGTATTCAACAAATGAAAGCTTCAAACATGAGTTGTATAAAAACTCCTACAAGGGACTGGAGAGATGGCCTAGCGGTTAAGAGCGCCGACCGCTCTTATAGAGGACCCAGGTTCGATCCCCAGCACCCACATGGCGGCCGAGAACCGTCTGAAACTCCAATTCCAGAAGAACTCCAGTTCCAGGGGAATCCGAGACCTTCTTCTGACCTCCGCGGCGTTGCACGACACGGGTGCACAGACTTGCATGCAGACAGTACATTCATACACATACAGAAATAAATAAAAATTAAAAAAAAAAAACTCCTACAAAACCACTAGGAACCAGGCCACAAGACAATGCTTTAGACCAACTTTGAATTATTATGGAAAGAAAGAAAAAAGATAGGAATCTTACCTTATGGATGAGTAGTTAGAGACTGAATAGGATTCCAAACATTAGAAATTAATGTGTTTTGCTAACTAAGGCTTAATTACAGTTTTCAAAATAGACTCAGAAAATAACTTGAACTTTTCCTCATGTAATCCATTGGACTTTATGACATGTTATGCTCTCATGAATTAGAATAAAATTTTATAAACCACTGAGTTCAGTCACAAAGAGAAAATAGCTAGCCAGCCTATGTAACCTCAAAACTGAGGATGAAAGATAACACAGAGAAGAAAAAACAACTGAGAATCAAACTTAAGGGGAAGTGAAAGGCTAAATACCATATAATTCATCCATAAAAATCAAAGTTGTCCATGGTACTTATCAGGAATGAAAATCCTGAATTGTTAAGGTTAGAATTTTACAAAGCAAAGCAAAGATAAAAATAAAAAGAAGAATGAACCAGCATGAGATTGCATTTTTCTCATTTTGAAGACTGAAAAGTATAGAGATGCTTTAAAAATGGCATCAGCTCACAGGCTAATGTGCTGAAACAAAGCTATCTGCTTTCAGCAGGTGTCCTGGATTCCAAGTCCTCATGGGCTGGAATTTCTCTCACTCAGGAGTGACCCCACCCTGCCTCTGAGATGCAAGAGCAGCCTTGGCTCCTTTCCTCACAGCCCTCCGAGGGCTCTAAACCTTCCCACCAGGCTCCAAGATTCATCTTCCTAAAGCAAGGCTGTCTCACTCTGCTTCTCTGATGCAAAGCCTTGTTCCTCCCATTTCCTAATGATACAGACAGAAACGTTTCAGAAGAATTTACAGCCTAAACTCGAAATTTCCCAGCAAGCTACTTTAAATGCCTATATGTCTGCTAAACTGTGTTACCTACACACTCCAGTCACCCTGTGTTTTCCCCTCTCTGCTTTCTTCTCTTCCAGCTGTCTAAATATTACCATCTTTCAAGGTTCTGTTAAAATATCACCTGTGGGACTATGCATTGGGGCATCTCTTGAAATGTCCTGCAAATGTGAGTCACCAGTCTTCCCACGTAGGGAGGTCTTTGAGATCCACTAATGGGACTTCAGCCAGTGTCCAGTCTATAAAGAGGCAAGTCTGCTCATGCTTCAAAAAGGAAAGCTTGGTCTAGGAAGACCTGATTTTGCCCTTGAGTAGATGGAACTGGTAAATGAAAAAAATAAAAAGAGCCAGGGGCTCTACCCTCCCCCCCCAAAAAAGAAAAACAACACCCGAGTGACCCCTGAGGACCAGATCCTCAACTGACCTTGAGAAAACAAAAATCTTGGTTAATCTGGGCTAACTGTGTGGCTTTAAGCATCCAAAAGGAAAATATAACCAGAAATAAATAATCAGTAAGGTCTGAGAAGTTATACTTCAGATATAAAACTTGAGATCTTAGTAAATAGACAAAAAGGAAAAGGAGAGAGAGCACTGTTGTTTCACCTTTCTTCAATTCTTACTGGCATGTACATCTACTCATGGCTGCCACTGTTTTTGCCATTCTTCCAAGACATGAGACACAGCTTTATAACCCTCCAATATGGACTGAAGACTCATGTCTCTCCAAGAATCCTCCAAACCTTCAATGCCAGATGGGGACTACTGCGATACCCAGCTTGTAGACTAAGTGGCTACTGGGATTTGAGCCTCTTCAGAGTGTAGACTGCCATTATTGGACTACCCATGCTGTGTCATGGAGGCCAGTGCAGGAAGATCAAGATAGGACACCCGCTTGCTGGACCTTATGTGGGTGACCATGGTGGGGAGGGACCCCAGTGTGGAGCACAGGGCAGGATTGATTGTTGTTTGGGCTTGCCAGGGAGGAGCCTTCAAACACTTCCTTGGAGAAAATATGACATCTTTCAGAAAAAAAAAAGAAAAAGAAAAAGAAAAAAAAAAGGAGGAGGAAGAGGAGGAGGAGGAGGAAAGAAAGAAAAAGAAAATCCTCCAATTCAGGTAATATGTGTATGTATGTATGTATGTATGTATGTATTTATGTATGTATAGAAGCAATACAAGTTGGAGAGAACAACAACAACAAAATAATGAGTTGGGAGAAAGACTGAAATAGTGAAGCTCTCCCAAAACAATAAGCCTCTGCTTTGGAAAAAAAAAAAAGAAAAAACTCTGGAAAGACTCTGAAAAAGATGCAAGACATGTATGGCAGAGTGCAGGGACTCGGGTGGGGTGGGGGGCATGGAAAGGGAAGTGATTCTAAATTCGATTGAGAAATGATGTATGATGTATGTTGTCCAGGAATAAATTGTATGTTAACTCTGAAAAAAATCACCTGTGGACGTAAACTCTCCTTGATCTCTCAACTTGAGGTTACTTATCAACCTTAGAAGCATTTGGTTTACACATCCTCCCTCAAATAGCGGTACTTGGTAGTTTGAAGTGTAGCATAAGGAATACTTTTTCTTTTCTTTTTGCAATTGTTCTCAATAGCTATATCTACCAAATTCAATACAGTTTATGTAAGTGTATCCAAATAAATTCACAGGTTTTTAAAGTACCTCAAATGCTATTTCAGGGGACAATGTAAAATCCAAAGAACACTCAACGTGTGTAATATTGTGCCTTTCTGTTTACCACATTCACGCTTTTCAAATTTTAGAGTTGTTATTATCTTTCCCATTGACAGCTAACATTCCATGTACCATTACTTCATCACATAGTTGCACAGTAAGAAAGGTTCTCAAACAGATGGTGCTGACTGGAAAAATAATTCTAACATATTTAACATAAAATTATTTTTATTCAGAGCATTTGGAAAACCAAGCAAAAGGTAAAATATTTCTGAGGAAAAAATGAGCAAAAGACAAGAATATATTATGTAATTAAATATAAAAGTGATTAACCTGTGGAATTTAATACATCTTGATATTTATATGTCAATTTAAAAATCAACTTTATGTGACTGACTGAAAAATCTATTGGAAAAATTGACAGTGTCAATTTTTCACAATGATGCAAGCATACAGATAGTTCAAATTGTCTCTCTCTCTCTCTCTTCCCCTTCCCCCTCCCCTTTAGATGATCTCACAACTACAGAATTCATCCTATTGCTTAATGTTAAAGATATTTGAGGTGTCCTTAATGAATGGTCTTCATAAATGTCATACTTTTCATTGTATATGGAAAATTAATAAAATATGGAAAATATTCAGCTAGAAGAATGCCTTTCAGACAGAGATGTTTACACTCATCTCAATGAAACAGACCCCTTGATAAGGGTCCAGAGAATGGACCTTTCTGTTTTCACAGTGTTTCACCCAGGAAAAGTGTAGTTCACCCCAACAAACATGGAGGGTTCCTAGGAATTCCTTTCCAGGAGCCATTCCAGGATAACCTTGAGTCCCTTCCATGCTGCTGAGGAAGATACAAGCTGTCGTGACAGTTAGCTAAACTTGAAGCTCTCTCCAGATACTCAGCTATAATTCTTTCACCTTTCCACAAAAAGAAAAATCACAGAACACCTAAAAGCAGTATTCCCAAAAGCATTTCAGAGAAGAAAAATCCATGAGGTACCAAGTTAACCCAAGTAGGTTTATTGATAAATGCAGGTTGGAATTGTTCAAGTTAACATGCCTAACCATCTGCGATACTCTCTACAGATGGATGCTCTGTACAGATTTTCCAAATGTAATATTATACAGAACGTTTGTCAAAGCATATCTCCTAATGTGTAAATGAACATTACTGAACTGAAAAAAATAGCTTTAAGAATTCTTTACATGACTCATGTGAATTCTGTAGATGAGACATAAGCTCATAGCATCTAAAGAACCCTGAGGATGACGGTGAAAACACAGTTTCATTGCAGCCCTTGAAAAGCTCTTTTACCCTGAAACCCACCTAGCTCATAAAATGGAGAAATTTAAATGCCTGATGTTGGCATTCCTAGGCAAAAATAGAAAATGGAAGATTAGTATTAGACTATGCCTAGAACCATTTATGAGATCACCATGATTATTTAATGCTCCTTATTTTTATCTTGCTCTTAATTTTCAATAGGCTAATCTGATAAATGAGATTTTCAATAATGCTTAAGATAAATATATAAGTAATATTAATAATACCAAAGTATTTATATAAGTAAAAGTTTTAGTAGAAATACTTCATACATTCGTTAAAAGAATCACAGAATATCATAGTTATCTGGCATTAAGCTCATGGGAGATAGGAAATGTTAGTAATTTAAGATTCAGTGAGAAAGTATAAATGACTGAAATTAAATTCAGTTCAGTACATTAAATCAAGATGCTTCTACTGTCAAGTTTGAGGTCATTTCAGTTCAACAAATATTGTCAGACATTTTAATAGGCACTAGGGTAAAGAGATAAAATTGGTACATGAATGCTCTGGGCTTCCAGATTTTTCTGGTGAGATGGAGATAATAAATGATTCTAAATGAAACATGAGCTCTTTCTTAGCTCTAAAATATGCACCCAAGGGAAGGTAGATGAGGAGTGGGCAATATCACTACTCAACTCTAGATGGTGCCAAGGACTTAGGAGGTTTTGTTTTTTCATATAGAAACAAAGACAGCCAAGATGGAGATAATGGTCAGTTTGGAGATAATTCTCATGCTTTAGAAAGATGCATGAAAAAGGCCAGATTTATTCATATGTTAAATATATATTAACTAAAGCACATGTGTCACAAGACTGAGAGTCTAAGGACACAGTAATAAGCATGACAATTATTAAATATAAGATACAGATAAATAATAACTGCATTCCATAAAAGCCATAAGGAAATGATACCATGCTAGCAACATGTATTACAAAGCTAGCTGCCCTTTTCTTCTTCAGTCGAGGTGTGCATCCCATAGACACACATGCATAGGATGAAAGTACAAATCAGAAGGAGCGCTCTCCTCAGCAAGATGTTAAGGGGAAATAGTCAGAGGAGGCCAATCAGGGACATATAAGCAGAGAGATTTGAGAGAAAGGACTGCACACTAATAGTGGGGGACTTCAATACCCCACTGAGCCCCTTGGATAGATCAACTGGACAAAAAATAAAGACAGACATTGGAACTGAACAATACAATATATCAAATGAACCTCACAGATATCTACAGAATATTCCACCTAAACACCAGAGAATATACTTTCTATTCAGTGCCCCATGGAACATTCTCCAAAATTGACTACATACTGGGACACAAAAGAAATCTCAACAAGTACAAAAAGATTGAAATTATTTCATGCATTCTATCAGGGCACAGTGCAATATAGCTCAATATCAACACCAAAATAAGCCCTACTATCTATAAGAACACATGGAGACCAAATAACACAATTCTGAATAATGAATAGGTCAGGGAAGAAATAAGGAATGAAATAAAAGTATCCATGGAACTAAATAAAAAACACAATACAACACAACAAAACCTGTGGGATACTTTAAAAAGCAGTCCGAAGAGGATAATTTATAGCCCTAAGTGTCTACATTAAAAACAAAGAAAAGGAACAAATAAACAATCTAAAACTAAAACTGCAACTAAAAACACTTGAGAGTCAACAACAAATGAACCTTAAACCCAAACAGACAGGAAGAAATCACAAATATCAGAGCAGAAATCAATGAAATAGAAACAAAGAAAACAATACAAAGAATCAATGAATCCGAAAGTTGGTTCTTTGAAGGGGTAAACAAGATAGACAGACCTATAGCCCAGTTAAACAAAAGAAAGAGTAACTCCAAATCAATAGTATTCATGATGAAAAGGGAAACATCACAACAAGCAAAGAAAAGATCCAATCATATGAGAACACATCACAATCTATACTCTACTAAATTTGAAAAACTAAGAGAAATGGGTGACTATTTGAAATCCTGGGAATCAACAAAGCTTAATCAAGAAGAGATTGACAGCTTAAACAGACCCATAATATTTGAAGAAATTGAAAATGTAATAAAAACCTCCCAGCTAAAAAAAAATCCCAGGCCCAGATGATTTCATAGCAGAACTCTATAAAACATTTAAAAAGGTCTTACAACCATGACTACTCAAACTGTTTAGAAGGATACAAACAGAAGGAAATCTCCCAAATTCCTTCTATGAAGCCAGCATCACTCTAATACCAAAACCAGACAAAGACACAACCAAAAAAGAAAACTATATACCCACCTCATTAATGTACATAGATGCAAAAATTCTCAAAAAATACTTCCAAATCACATACAGCATCACATCAAAAAGATCATCCATCATGACCAAGTTTGATTCATACCAGAGATGCAGGGATGGTTCAACATACAGAAATCAATAAATATTATAAAACACATAAATGGGCTGAAAGACAAAAAACACAATCATCTCAATTGATGCAGAAAAAGTCTTCAACAAGATCCAGCATCCCTTCATGTTTAAAGTTCTAGAGGGAATTGGATTGAAGGGAACATTCTTCAGCATAATCAAAGCCGTATACAAGAAACCCACAGCCAATATCATCCTAAATGGAGAAAAATTAGAATCATTCCCCTTAAAGGTGAGAACCTGGAAAGGCTGCCCCCTATCGCCACTCTTCTTCAATATACTGCTTGAAACACTTTCTAGGGCAATAAGGCAAGAAAGGGAAATTAAAGGAGTACTAATTGGAAAAGTGAAAGTCAAACTATTTCTGCAGATGATATGAGAGTTTACCTAAGGGATGCTAAAAACTCCACCAGAAAACCCTTAGAAATGATTAATATTAAGAGTTTCAGTAAAGTGTTGGGATACAAAATTAACCTAGAAAAAATAGTAGCCTTTCCTTACACCAACATCAAGCAACTGGAGAAGGAATATAAGGAGACCTTCCCATTCACAATAGTCTCAAAATAAAATAAAATACTTGGGAACAATTCTAACCAAAGACACCAAAGATCTCTACAACAAAATTTTAAATCCCTGAAGAAGGAGATTGAAGGTGACATCAAAAGATGGAAAGACTTCCCATGCTCATGGACTGGAAAAATTAATACAGTAAAAATGTCCATTCAATCCAAATTAATATACAGATTCAATGCAATCCCAATTAAAATCCCCATGAGTTTCTTCACAGACTTGGAAAAAAAATTTTAATTCATATGAAAAACAAAAGATCCGGATTAGCTAATGCAACCCTAAACAAACAGTGGAATACAAGAGCAATCACTTTCCCAGACTTCAAGCTATATTACAGGGCTATTGTCATAAAGACAGTCTGGTACTGGCACCAAAACAGACCCATTAACCAATGGAACAAAATTGAAGATCCAAACTTGAGCTCATACAATTTCAGCCACCTCATATTTGATGAAGGGGTCAAAAAAGCTCAATGAAAGAAAGATAGCATCTTCAGCAAATGGTGTTGGTAATTAAACCATTACCTTTCACCTTCTACAAAAATCAACTCCAAATGGATCAAAGAAATCAATGTGAAACCCAAAATTCTGAAGGTGATAGAAGAAAATGTTGGCAGCAACATATAAGACATAGGCATATGAAAAGACTTTCTAAATCAAATAGCAGCCCCACAGGAAATAAGGTCAACAATTGACAAGTGGGACCTTATCAAACTCAAAAGCTTCTGTATAGCTCAAAAAACAATCAAGGAAGTGAAGAGAAAACCCACAAAATAGGAGGAAAACTTCACCAGTGATATATCTGATAGAGCATTAACATTCAGACTATATAAACTATTCAATAAACAAAGACCCTAGAAAAGAGTCATAATGTCATTTTCTAAAACCAGTAATTTTGACTATATTCTAAATAGTTATCCTTATATTCACAGATAAATATGGCTTTCACTACTCAAAAGAAGCTTCTTTTTGCAGATTGAGACTATTACAAAGTTCCCCAACTGATCAAAATGCGGAAACAAGCCACTACGTGGTGCCTATCCCAATTAGAATTACATTTTCTAAATTGTCCTTTCCAATCTTCATATTTCAATTTTTATATTTGTTTCTATAATTTTTATCTTAAGTCTGTTTTTGGCTTTTTGGCAAATTACTAACAGTATTTGTGGATCCAGTGCTTTACGTTTATAAACTTCAAGTATTTCGTTTTTGTTTTATTTTCTACTTCTAATTTTTGCCTTTTACTTACACTCTGGCAACACTGTGTTGAAGTCTCAATTAACACAAATGATTTTAACTGGGCCCATCTGACTCCAGGTGAGCCTATGACCTAAGAATACAGATTCAAGATGGTAGTAGATGTTGCAGGCAAATAACAAAGCCAAATTCCAAGCAAAGAACAAGAGGATAGGGGATTTCTCCATTTTCTGATATAAAAGAACCCCTAGGAAGTAAGTAATGTCAGGGAGTGAATCACTACAGAGGGAACAAACTTTTAAAAATATTTAATAATCTTAGTTCTTTGTCCCATCTTGTAGTCTGAAAATGTTATTGTTTAAGATGCTTTATGTAACAAGCTGCTCTCTAACCATAGGAATTTTTAAACACTTTTTAAATTTTCTTCTGTCTTTTCTCCTTTTTCTGCTTGCAAATCATAAAAATTCTTTTATATGTATAAACTCATTTCCCCTTTGGAATACTATAATTTTAACCTGCATGATACTGAATTCCAGTCATGTTCCTGTGGCACTCTATGTAATTTATAATTTACAAATAGAGATCAGTTATCAAAACTTCCTCCAAAGACTAACAGATACTAGTGTTACTGTTTTGTACTTTTCAGATCACTTACATAATCCCTTGAAATTTCAGCCTAGATAGAGAATAGATATAAATTGACTCATTTTGTAGAGGAGAAGCCAGGTGGTACATCATAGTTTAAACATCCAAGGAATAATATAAATGAAGGTGGTGGCAACAGAGCTTGTTTCTGGAGATCCCTTCATGTGCTCAATACCATTCATACTAAACAAATAACCCGGACACTCTCCCATTGCAAACCTTCAACCTCAAGCCAGCATTTAGAGAATTAGCACCTTAATATAGCACCTCTGAGTTTGTCTGGTAAACGACTTTATTGGGGAACTGAAATGAGTGGAAGGTACATATTCATATTTTAGAGTAATATAAAATTAAAGGGAAAATGTGAATATCAGAGTTAACATACAGTTTATTCCTGGAGAACATAATTGTGGTACATATATGATGTTTACATAGGCATATTTTGGAGCAATACAATGGGGAGGGACCCACAATGACATAAAGACTGGGTCAAAGAACAGACTGACATAGTTAAATTCTGCCCCAAACAATAAACCTTTGCAGATAAAAATGAAAAAGACTGAGAGAAAGATGTAGGACATGTATGGCAGAATGCATGATCTAGGGTGGGGTGGGGGGAAGAGAAAAGGGAATATGTCTAAATTGAACTGAAAAATGATGCCTGAAATACACAAAACATCAATAAAATTAGTATAAAAATAAATAAAACTAAAAATATAATATTCTGATAATAATTCAACAACAAATGTCTTATACAGAAGTTATTAATGTGGTATAAAGGACCACACTAGGGGCTGGAGAGAGGATTCGAGTTTGGTCCTAGCACCCATGCAAGCAGTTCATAACCGCTTGTAACAGCTCCAAGCAATATGGGGTCCTCTTCTGGCTTCTGTGAGCCACTACCTTCAGGTACACATATGCCCACAAAGACACACATGGAAATAAAGATAATTGCAGGGAATGGTTGGGAGAAGGAAGGATTTGGTGGGTTACCCAAACCCAAGAACTATGAGAAAGTTTTATGCAAATCTACCAGTTAGCAAGCTGACTTAAAAAACAGAACTGTAGAAACTCAGAAGTCAAATGGAATCATCTCGTCTGGGTAGACAATGCTGTTCTCAGAATACACAGGTTGCAAAGTGAAAAGTCACAGTGCAAGGCATGGAGTACCTTCGTATTAGTTATTATTCAGAGAGCTCCCAGAGGCCACCAAAACAACACTGGCTAGTGCCATTGCCCTTGGTTACCCTCCACAATTATATGTTGAGAACCTATTGCTAAAGAACCACACAACCAGACATAAGGGAACCAATGTCAAACTCACCAAGAAACTTGCTCGATGCTGCTAGCTTTCCTAATGGCAGAAGGTGCTATGTCAGCTGCTGGTGGTAAAAAAGCAACAATGGTCCTACCAAGAGCTGGACCCTGCATACTACAACAGTAGCCTCCCAGATGAGCTATATCCACCAAGACAATAGTGGCACACCTGTTATGTGGTAACTAAGCACTTCCTTTTTGTTTATTTTATTGTGTTATATTGTAAGGCAGGATCTCACTATGTAGGTATGTCTGGTCTAGAACTCCCAAGGTAGAAGAGGTTAGCCTGGAACTCACAGATATCTCTCTGAGTTTGCCTTCCACATGCTGGGATCAAAAGGCTGTACCACCATGCCCCACTTTAACCACTTTCTGATTAGATTTGGGGATTACTCCAGGAGAGGGAATTATCTGCCTGGTATTGTAATCCTGGTAAAAAGCAGATGGCTGGGGAGGTCATAAGCCCTAGACTAGACCTGGCTATTATTATTTTCTTAAATAGTCCTGTTGTCAAATTGCCTTTTAAATAGTTGTTTTTATATCTGTCTAGTCCTGGGATGCCCTCAACTTTGGTCAGAAAATCTTCTTTCTGAAGTGGCCACCAGACAACTGTGAGAAATGCCTAAATGGTCTTGGTGCAAAGAATAAGAGAGTCCATTCTTATCCCTAAACACACACACACACACACACACACACACACACACACACACACCTGAGAATATTGCAGAAAGGAAGAAGAAAGAACATGGGCAGAGGAAGATGGGGAAGAGTGTGGTCAAATCTCATCTTTTAGACATGACAGTACTGTTGCACACTTGAGCTCACAGCAGTTGTAGTTCCATGCACACAACCCGCCTAAAATCAAACCAGCCAACTAGCAAGCATAGATGGTGGAGATGATCTCCAGGCTCCACCCTGTAGTGAGGTGCTATTGGCAGCTGTCAGGGAGGGAGAGTCATCCTGTTTTTGAGGCTGTGACCACTGAGAGGATTCCCATGCTCCAGTGGAAGGCCCCACAGCCATGCTGGTAAGAGCAACACCAATAGGACTTAATGGGTCATAAAAGAAAGGAAAAATACATGAAATGGGAGAGTGATGTGTGAGGGAGATGAGGGATATGGGAGGGGGAGTTCAAGGGACGAAATGAGGGAGAAACAGGATATTTTATTGGATACATGTATGAAGTTCTCAAAAACAAAACACAGTTAAAAAAAAAAAGACAATGAAATGTTGCAACTGACAAAGAAAAGTATCAAACTTGATCTTGACTTCTGCAGATCATTTGATTCATTGATCCCTGGAGTCTTAAAATTTACACTATAGCATCACTTGACACTATCTCTTAATATCATATTTTTCAAGGAACCGTGTATGAACCACACTATCACTGTATAAAGTATAACACCAATTAAAGTTCATTTGTCTGGATTTCTAAAATACAGGAACAAAAATGTTAAGGAAAAATATAAAAGTTAAAAAAAAAATAAACACACCTCTCAATAATGCAAAATCAAAATGTTAAACAGCCAATTTTAGCAATGGAAATTACTCCTGTTAATTGTTTGGTAAACTAGAAATGATAAGCCTAATTCTATAGTGGCCTGCCCTGCCATCACTCAGGAGCAGCTTGTCTGAGATATAAGCAGAAGCTTCATTGACAAATAAAGAAGAACCTCGTCAACAGATATGAGAAGTAGGCAAAGCAGACCTTTGGTTACCCATTCCCTTAGATATTGTGGTATATGATTTTTAATGAATCCCCTTGAGGGTGGGAAGGTAGGAAAATGAATACTTTTGTGTTTCTTCCCAACCAAAAAATACCCTACACATCACAAGCAATATATTTTCTTATGACCTTGTTCTCGGTGTTTCAAGTCACATAAATTTTAAACAAATGAACATAGAACTCTAAAACAAGTACAAGATGACCAGATGTGAAAGATTTGTTTAATTTTCCTGAGGGAACAAATAGCCCAATAACTCTCCTTGAGATATAAATACCAGAAATTCCAGTTAAAATCCAGGAGAAAGGAAACTAAGAATAACATTCTAATGTTAAAGTCATAAAATAATTAGAAATTTTTACATAATCAAAAAATGTTTGCATTTGTTTTGCCATACAATTTTTTAAATTTTATTTATTATTCTTATTTTATGTGTATGCTTTCCCTGTGTATATGTAACTGCACTACATATGTACAATTCCAGCAGAGGCCAGAAGAGGGTGTCAGAGCCCCTGGAAATGGAGTTAAATAGTTGTTAGCTACTATGTGGGTGCTGGGAATCAAATCCAGGTCCTCTGCAAGAGCAGCAGCCTGTGTTCTTAGCTCCTGAGCCATCTCGCCTGCCCCATCATACAAAAATCTTACTCATTTGTGGAATCTCAATTAGTAAGATTCATAGTAGCAGAGATGAGTAGAGGTTGCCTAGAGCTAGGGTCAGATACTGGGGAAATAAGACATTGTTCAAAGAATGGAACCCCAATTTCAGCTCTATGATAACCACAAATCAGATATCAACCAACCATAGACGTCGGACAAAAATTAAGCAAATAAAAAGGTTATATTCAATAAATTACGAACATATTTTCATATCCATGAGGTAACTCATATGCAACTTTTGATCACACTTTCAGTTTGGTAGCAGCCAAATACAATATATGTGTAAATAAGAGCTCTTTTCAGAAGTTTAATAAATGCTACCTCTAATCCTATACTTTTTGTCTTTATTTATTTATTTATTTATTTATTTATTTATTTATTTATTTATGGAAGGCATGCCTTAGCGCACTTGTGGAGGTTGGAGGACAACTTCCAATACAACAGAATACAACAGAAAGAAGAAAATCAGAATCACTAGTAACACTGCACAGACAGGAAGGAAAATAGATTACCCATAGAAGGAAGAGATGAGCATATGTCCTGCTGGAAACTATTCTTCTAATCTCAGTGCAGACAGAGGCAAGTTTATGCTTCTAAAATTGTATCTAATCGATGTCCACCCGAATTTCTTAGCGGTATCAGATTCATTTACGATTTTCTAAATACTGAAGTTAACATCCTTGAGTTTTCAATAATCACATGCTGAATGATAAATAATTTGTACTAAATTCAAATATTCCAAATAAAAATACAAAATGATACTTTATAAAATGGCATGCTGCCCAGTCACATGCCACGGTGAATGCACACACTCACCTGATCACAGAAGCTAAGCAGGCTCGGGGATGTTTAGTATTTGGATGGGAAAAAGACAATGTATTAGCAAGAGGATGAAATTTGTATTCAAATAGATATGAATGTGTACATGATAATATTTTAAACACATTAGATAAGTGGGTAATATTTCCTGAAAGATCTTTTTCTCATCTGAAGAAATGTTTATAAATATTTGTTTATATTAAAAAATAAATAAAAATATTTTCAATCAATAAAAATATTTTTTCAACTCTGTATGACAAAAACTCTTTGGAGCACTGTACACCTAAGAAAGAGATGTTTAATTTGAAAGAATTTAAAGCACCAAAGAATTAAATGAAGTATTTGGAAATAATATAACATGATAAAAAATGAGTAGTACTTAAGTATCTTGCAGGAGACACTAAGCATGAAAGACCACGATACTCTACATGTAGCTTCTGTTACTGCCATATTTGACCAGAGAGGAAACTAAATAGAGTAAGGAAATGCTCTATCTCATAACTAGAATGTAATGTAGGCAAATAGGGATCCAGCCTGACATGATGGCCAGGATTTTTAATCCTAGTCTTTCTGGCTCTAGGGTTTTTAAATAAAATTTTGACATAATCTACAGAAAAACTGTAGAATTTTTTAAGTATTTTAAAAATATGCTTTCATTGCTTAAAGGTATTCATATATAAGATACTTACAATGCTCTCAATAAATTGGCAAGTCTTTTTTTTTTTCAGTTGAAGTTCTTCTAACGGAAATATCATATATCAGGAATCTCTAAAGATTTCTTTAACTGGAGATAAGTATTTATTGAAGTCTACACCTAGAAGTGCTTAAGCTTTAGGAATGTAAGAAAGCCATTATTTGCTGGCTTCTCAGCTATTTATTTTGAATTTGTTGAATGCATTGAAGTGTGAACTGGTTATCAAAGTTTGATAAACAGTTTATAAATCACTTTGAAGCTGCCAAATAAATATTAATGAGTCTGTTTACAAGTGAATCGAAGTTGGTTTCTTTTTTTCAACTAACAAAAAATGAGGATTTCAGGGGTTTTATTTGGAAAATAATCTAGTTTGTTAGAGACAATTGGTTTTCTTTAACATAATTATCAGACCATCTATTATATGACTATTTGTTTAACGACCCCCCCCCCAAATACAGGCTCTTGTCAGTCCTCTCTGTTACACATTAGAACTACAGGGTAAGATCCTATTGCTGAAGATACCACACAACTTGTTTGCAAGACATACAGAAAGTAAGTTGGTATTGAGATGGAGATTTTCTCCCTACAGGCTAGCTTTCAAAATGCCAGAAGGTAGTTTGTAGGCTGATGGGGGAAGAAAAAGCATCAATGTCACAAACCAAAGTTCTGACCTACTGATCAAAATGTACCCATTTGTGCAACAGCAGCACACATAACAGACATGTTATAGAGGTAACCAGCTGGCGATTATTTTAGAGTCCTGTTCCACAGGAGGGAAGCCATGCCTGGTAGTGTAAGCCCAGTTAGCATCCTATGCCTGTGGTGGTCATAAGCCCAAATGAAGAACATATTATTGTTGTTTAACTAAGCTGTCCATCTCTGTTTATACCCACAGACAAAAGCCTTAATCAGAGTCTCTCTGCAGTGAGTAGTCATGAATGGAGAGGCTGCCCAAGATGCTAAAACAAGTGAGAGTCCTTCAGCTCAGCCCTAAACATGATATTTATACCACCCCCTAGGGCCAAGGCTCAGGGAACATATGGAAGAGAAGATGGGAAGTAAGAGCCATAAGGTATGCTGAAAGGATGCAAAATGACGTTCTCTAGATCTGCTACAACTTATGCAACTATGAAATCACAGCAGCTGCAGTTACCTGCCATGCATCAGCACAAGATTGGCTCTGTCAACAGTAAGTCATAGGGTGAGGATAGACTCATAGAGCTCACTCCTGATCAATGATTAAGGACGGAGAGACTTTGTCTTCAATTGCATGCTCTCTGCTAAGTCCAAAATGCTCCAATGTATGGCTCCAAACCCATGAAATAAAAGTCTTATATAATTTATAAAACATAATTCTGATTTTAGTACTTTGAGATACTAAAGCAAACTGCTTTGCCAAGATATGCCCAGAGCTGGCCTTAGAATAAGGAAAGAAAATAAATGGTAGCCAGCTCTGCTGATTGACCAATATTATCTAACTTAACCCATCACTACCCCCACTACACACAGGCCAAAATGGTCTCCAGCACTGTTAGTAGCTTGCTCAGACCACTAACAAACAGAAAACTCAGGACTTAAAAGCATGCATGTCTATTACATTCTCATATGTGATTTCTACCTGACAAGTTTAAGGCTATTTAAAGGCTCTCCCTCTAGGTCTCAAAAACATATGAAGGACCTTAAACCTCAATTGACTGAAAGAGATAAGAATTCTTTGGCTTTTGGTTTTTAACTAGATTGCTACAAGTTACTAATTCTAGTCCTGACCTCAGATTCCTTGCTTGCATTTCCCTCTAGAGATACGCAACATGGTTATTATCCTTGTCGATTTGTTATATCCCTTTAGAGGTCTGGCCCATGTGTACTTTTCATACATCAGTGGGAGAAGACAAAAGGATCAGTATTATCACAAGCTGAGACCCAAGAAATGGAGTAAAGACAATTATGAACAAGATACAATGATATACATGTACAAAATATCATAATGAAATGTGTTGTTTACTAACTGAAAATTCTGTTTAAAATGTCAAAAGAAGAACCTTTGTGTAGGAATATTCAGCTGAATGCAATCTGAAGCAGCTGGAATCCAGTTCAGATGCCAAATCCTGGTGCTGTATCCACCAGAGGGCACCATTTCTAATTTTCTAAAGGCACCAAACAGGCTCAGACAGGCTGGGGAAAAGATTGCAAAGAGATGGTTAAACATAAGATTTTCACATCCAACTTGTATCAGAAATGAAAAGAGCTGACACACAGGCCTCATGATGAGAATGTTTATTAAGTCAGTAAATCAGTGTCAGTATATATTTTCTAGCTAGGATTCATTTATTTTAAGGGAAACGATTTAGGAGAACCATCTACTGCACATCCTACCTCAACATATGAGACATGAGAAGCATTACTGAGGGAGCCCGAGAATATTTTTACATGGTCCTACAGGAAGCTAGAGAAAGAAACACTTTTCTATCTCTTGATGATTTTGTTTTCAAGATTTTCAGTTTACTAGAAATAAAGGAACATAAGGATACATATATATATATGTATATGTATATATACATATATGTATATATATATATAACTTCATAGATACATAAGTGCTATTTTCTATTTTAAAGCTAAAAGGCTATGAAACTCTAACAATAATAACCCATCCTTTGAATACAAGCCCTATACTTCACAGTTCACATGAATAAGGACTTCCCCCAATGGAACACTTCAGAACACATTCTCTTCTTATGAGAGGGGATAGTGAGGTTCAGAGAACTTACAGCCCTATGGAGTTTCATGTTGCTAGTTAATGTTGCTTTCAGATTCAAAGTTATGCTGATCTTGGTTATAAACCAGAGCTCTTCACACTTCCCTGCAGTAACCTTCCAAGAGTCCTTCCACTTAATAAGTAAAGTGGTATTTTAGCTGATCGAAATTTTAAAGTTGGGTCTTTTTTTTTCATCCATTCTTAAGCCACTTAGTGAAACTTCAATCTTAGAAACAGTTCTTCATTAGAATGCCCCTTTGTTTATCTATTTTACTTGCTTGAGGATTTCATACATGCATATGTGATTTGACCAAATTCATCTCCAGCCCTTCTGCTTCAATTCCTTCCCTAAACCTTATAACTTTTCCCTCTCAACTTCTTGTGCCTTTTCTTTAAAACTTCACTTAGTGCTCTTCATTTGTGCATGAGTGTAAGATTGTCTCTGAGAACGTCTGAAGTCTCTCCAAGGCTGTGTCTCTGAAGAAAATTCTCTCTCCCTCTCCTAGAATCCATTGCCAGTAGCTTCTCAGCTATTGGTAGGACTTTATGAGACTCCCTCAACCATACTAAGGCTTTTGCTGGGTTAATCTCATACAGGTCTTGTGCATGAAGTTGTCGCTGCTGTGACTTCATGCATGTCTGTGCAACACTGCAGTCATTACAGTAGTCATCCAATGCCTCTGGTCCTTATAACCTTTCCATCCCCTCTTCCATAATTCCTGAACTTTGTGTTGAGAAGATAAAATAGAGATGTCTCATCTAAAGCTGAGCAGTCCATAAGTCCATAGTCTGTTCATCTGTGCACATTGACCAGTTTTCAGTCTCTGTCTTAATCAATGAAACTTCTCTGATGATGGCTGAGAGATATGCTAATCTATAAATATAGAGATATATACTTATGGGGCAATTTAATCCCATGTCCATTTAGCAGAATAATAGTAGCATGTTCTTCCTAAGGGTCTATAATCTATTCAGCCATAGGTTCTTGCCCAGTTAGCAGTAAGTTTCTCAAGTGTCATTACTGTACTGGTGTTTATACCAGGTCAGTTGTTATATAACTCATGGGGTTCACTTCTGGGTTGGATGTATCATGCAAGTGTCATGCCTAACTATCTGCTTAAATTTTTGATACAAAATTTATAAAATATAATACATTGAATCAGATCTATCCACCAATCAATCCTTCCATTATTTCCTAAAGTATAAACTCATAAAGCTGGTGAAAGCTTCAAATAATTGATCACTAATAAGGAACTAAGTTTGGCATGTCATTCCTAATCTTCATATTAAAAAAAAAAAAAAAAAAAAACATGGCTGCTTACCTGTTCCGATAACTTCTGTCCATTGAGGTGAGCTTGGAGCACAGCATCATTAACAAGCAAGTGGAAGTTCAGAAGCACGTGTTCAACATCATAGGTTCCATGCATCGCATCTGACAACTCTTCCAAGGAACGGATATATGCATGCCAGTGTGGGTTGAGCTCTGTCATGTGGGCTAGGCAGCCCCTGACAACATTGAGGCAGTACCCCATACATGGCTTACTGAGAGTTACGCTCTGGCAATGAGGGCAGTACTGCATCTTCAAGAGGGCTCTACTGCACTCTTTGGAGAAGTGTAAATGGTCTGTGGTGTTGATGACTTCAATGCCCAGATTGAGTGCCTGCAGAAAAGTGCGGCTGGGCAGCAGTGACCTCCCCATCTGGCCCATTACTCTTTTGGGAATATTGCCAAATGGACTAACATCCTTGCGGGCCATGCGGATACATTCTGAATATTGCAGGGAACTGTCAGTCATGCCAGGGTTAATGAGATGGTTGTAAACCAGAGGAAAAAGACTGTCGAAAAATCTGTTTACGAATTCTTCGGGATTAACATCTGCACCAAATAAATAGAGCCCTACATCAGTGAAGAACTCCTGAATGGAAGCAGCCGCCTCCAAGGCCATGTTCCTGTAGGTGTTGCAGAAAAGGATACTGGTGTAATTTTCTGCTTGTCTTATGAGGGTTTCCAAGGTCTCTGTAACACAGCAAAGGGAAGGAAAGGCTTAGAATACTTACTAAACCATCTCTCCATCTGCCACAGACAGCAAATCAATTTAATGCATTGTAACTAACCCACAAATGCATTGGGATGTTGACACTAATAAACTAAGTTTCCAAGGATAATGATTGAATAATAATGCCATCATACACAATATACAAGTTTTATATAAACACTTTTTTCACATCTAAGCCTGCTATAGTATACAGAAACTATGAACAATTACATGGAAAGTTATTTCTGACTGATTTTATCATATCGTCATTCTTTTTAAAAATATTTTTATTATTTTATATGCATGCACATATTGCCTGCTTGTAAGTGCACCCATTTCATACAATATCCATGAAGGTCAGAAGAAGGCAAGGCATCAGATCCCCTGGAACTCAGGTTACAGACCATTGTTAGCCACTATGTGGATGCTGGGAATCGAACCTGGGTCCTCCATAAGAACAGTTAGTGCTCTTAACTGATGAGCCATCTCTCCAGACCCCCTATTGCCATTCTTTTTTCTTCTAAATCCTGGCCCCTATTGCCATTCTTAACCCACTAATGAAGAGATTGTTTAACATCCTCAGATCTTATTTATAAACATGGAAACATTAATATTTAATTTGCTGGTTATTGTATTTTCATATCTTTTCAGGCTTACATTTTTTTTCATAATGAAAGCTTATAGATTACATGCTCATTACTCCTAAGAGGCCAGATGCCAAAAGAATAGCTTAATAATTTGCAGACCTTTTAACATGTTCAAACTTAAATGCAACCAAAATACTGCACTATGCTATTAACTACAAATTATCATCTTGTTTAGTACAGGGATGATACAAGTGATATCACTTGAAGATAATAAATATTTATGCCTTCTCATTCTCATTCTGTTGTTATTATTTTCTTTCTAATCTTATTATTTTTTGAAGAAAAATAAACTTTTCTTTAAAAATTTACTGTTGGAAATTTTACTTCTTGATTAGCTATCTGATGCTCCTGAATCAACCTGCAAAATATAATTTAGACACAAATAAATGGAGAATAATCTAAATGTAAAGGATTGGGGATAATCAGTAAGTTATAATAAAATTTCAAACTCAGATTATTAAAAAGCAGTAAACCACCTTAGTTATAACAGTAATTATATTTTGTAATTAGACTAAATAATGACATGACTCTATTGATATATAATTAATTATAAAATATATTCAATAAATTACTTCTCATAGCACAAACCTCACAGTTCTTTTTAATCAGGTTGTAAAAGATCATAGTCATAATTCAGTAATCAAATCACTCTTTGAGTATCTTATAAAAGAGATGGAAGAAAAGTAAAAATGATATATTAAAAGGCACGGGAAGAACTGCTAACAGAGCAGATCAGTACCATGACTATGAATGGTGTGTTCCCTAAAAAAGGAAGATATTTTAGGAGGAGTTTAACCACAGGTGTTTTGAGTTTGTTCTAAGACTGAATGATCCCTCCAGTCCAATTCCCTCTAAGGCTTTAAGCATGAAGGGATGCTGGATTTTGTCAAAGGCTTCTTCTGCAATGATCAAGATGATCCTGTGGTTTTTGTTTTTCAGTCCACTTGTGTGTTTTATATTTTTTGATCTACATATGTTGAACCACCCCTGCATCTCTGGCATGAATCCAACTTGGTCATGATGGATGATCTTTTTGATAAGGGTCTGTATGTGGTTTGCAAGTATTGTGTTGAGAATTTTTGCATCTGTGTTCATTAATGAGATGGGTCTATAGTTTTCTTTTTTTGGTTATATCTTTGCCTGGTTTGGGTATTAGAGTGATGCTGGTTTCATAGAAGGAATTTGGGAGATTTCCCTCTGTATTGTTCTGAACAGTTTGTGAAGTAATGGCTATAAATCTTCTTTAAGTGTTTTGTAGACTTCTGCTGTGTACCCACCTGGGCCTGGGCTTTTTTTAGTTGGGAGATTTTATTACATCTTCAATTTTCTCAAATGCTATTGGTCTCTTTAAACTGTCAATCTCTTCTTGTTTAGCTTTGGTGATTCCCAGAATTTCAAGTATTCATCCATTTCTCTTAGGTTTTCAAGTTTAGCAGAGTATAGGTTTCTGAAGTATTCCCATTTGATTGTCTGGAATTTTTCATTGTCTGTTGTGATATTTCCCCTTTCATCATGAATAATATTGATTTGGAGTTGTTCTTTCTTTCTTTTGGTTAACTGGGCTAGAGGTCTCTCTATCTTGTTTACCCTTTCAAAGAACCAAATTTTGGATTCATTGATTCTTTGTATTGTTTTCTTTGTTTCTATTTCATTGATTTCTGCTCTGATTTTTGTTATTTCTTCCCTGTCTGTTGAATTTAGGGTTCATTTGTTGTTGCCTCTCAAGTGTCTCTAGCTGCAGTGTTAGATGTTAGATTGTTTATTTGCACTCCTTGTGGATTTTTTGCTTTGTTTTGTTTTGTTTTAATGTAGGCAACCAGAACTATAAATTTCCTCTTAGGACTGCTTTTAAAGTATCCTAAATGTTTTCTTGTATTGTATTGTCATTTTCATTTAGTTCCAGGAATGCGTTTATTTCTTTCTTTGTTTCTTCCTTGATCCATTCATTATTCAGGAGTGTGTTGTTAGTCTCCATGTGTTCTTGCAGGTGGCACGGCTTATCCTGATGTTGATATTGACCTTTATTTATTTATTTTTTTTTTGGTCTCTTCAAGACAGGGTCTCTCTGTAGCCCCAGCTGTCCTGGAACTCACTCTGTAGACCAGGCTGGCCTTGAACTCACAAAGATCCGCCTGCCTCTGCCTCCCGGATATTGACCTTTATTTTAAGATAAATGAAGATCTATGGAAAGTCACCCTTGTATCGCGTGCATTCCTATCTTTTTTCCCATCAAGGTTTTTTTTTTCCATTTTTAATATTTTACTGAGTTTTATGCATTTTATATAAGACCCCCCCAACCCAATTTCAGGTATTCTGTTATATATGTTAAGTCCTATCCAATCAAGCATTTCTTTCCAGGTGTCCCCTTAAAGAAGATCTAGTCTCACTTACCCCATAGAAATCATTTGCCAAAAGTTCCTTGGCAAGATTTGGGGCCTGCTGCCCATTTCCCCCATTCTATACTGGGTTTTTGTCTGATTGAGTTGGCATACAACGTGTGCATGCTGTCAACATTGGTGCAAGTTCCTGTGAACACGTTTCCAATGGCCTCAATATCTCTGTTTCCTTATGTTCATGCACCATCCATGACTCTGACAATCTTTCTTCCTTCTCTTCTGCAATGGTCTCTGAACTGTTGGTGGGTAAGTTTTAACATAAAAGTCCTATCCATGAACACACACTTTGCAGGCTCTTATTCTCTAAAACTTAGCCATTTATCCCTTTGATGTGCAGTGTACTCTGTTTATGAGGAAGCTTCTCTGGTGAGAGTTAAGGATTATATTACAATTATCTCTAACCCATTCTCCTATGGTCCATGAGACTTTAGGTCTAGAGGTTCCACTGTAGATGTGGCATCTCTCAGACAGATATACTGTGTGTGTAACCAATTGTGGAGCTCTATAACAGCCTCCATCTGTTTCAGAAAGAAGTTTCATTGATGAGTGGTAATAGCTATGCTTGTCTGTAAATATAAGGTTCAAAATTTAGCATATAGTAAGAAATTTCATTTGTCTAGAGATAGGCCAGAAATAGGGTTTTCTCTAGGATCTATGACCGATCCAGCCATGCATATTTAGCTATATTTACAGTCTCACCCATGAGTTCCCTCACACTAAGGAGGTTTAAAGTCTAATTAGATACCTGTTTATTATTCCCTAAATAACAGTGCCATTACTACACCAATAGAGGTATTTTGGTGTGTCATTCATTGTGGTTATTAGGCTTTAGAGATGGGATAGACTATTCATGGATTTTCTAGAGGACACTATGCAACGTGCATAGTGTCCTCTAGAACTATGAGAGCTAGTCTTCATGGAAGAGGCTTCCAGGTCAGTGCTAGCTCCTTTGCTCCATGTCCTGTGTCCAAAGTAGGTCCTGTCTTCAGCAATAGTTAGGTTCTAGGAGATAATTAAGGGCCATGACAGTAAGCTTCCACCCAGGGTTTTTAAGTTATGCTATGGTTGTGTTCACATAGCTGACATCTGCTATTTTGTTCTCAGTTGCATAGTATTTGAACACTGCTGCCCCTGGAAACAAATATGTCTCCTCTCTTTTTACTAACTCTAAATGATAGTCAAATATGTGTTATTTTGGGGCAGAATTTTTAATTATAAATTCCAACCTCATTACTTAATGACAAAATGAATTAAGAATGCAATGCATAAATGTACTGATAGGTAGCCATAGCTATATATTATTCCTCAAAACAACATGGAAGAGATTGTATTTAATATTTAGAATATTAAAGTGAGTATAGTACTTTGAAACACCTAAATAACATTTACTAAATTCACTGCATTATTTGCAACAAACTGATTTGTATAACCACTTGAAGTTTTAATAATTTTCTAAAATAAGTGTATTCTTCCAAATGTATTTTATTTAGACATTTCCCCTCTGATTTAATTTTGTTCTTTCCTAAAATAAAATAACCAAAAACTTTACAGACATTAAAAATCATTATAGATGAAAATCTCCAGGTAATTAATGGCTGCCAATTGAGGGAAAATCTAATAGGTTATCTAATCCCAAGAGCTCAGCCCTAAACACATGCACATATAACCACTAAATGGGCCTGGTATCAGTAATATATGTATATATATATATATATATATATATATATCTTTTTTGCTCTTTTTGTTTTTTTTTTTTTTTTTGTCTTTTTGAGGACAAGTGGTTTTTTCTTCCTTATAGACTTGCTGTCCTGGAACTTCACTCTGTGACCAGGCTTGCGCCTTGAACTCACAGACTCCACCTGCCTCTGACTCTCAAGTGCTAGGATTAAGGCGTGCACAGTACTCCAGCATATGTATATACTCTTACATATATGTGTTATCACAATAAAGAAGAGGTCATGAAATTGAGAGATTGGGTGGGTATATGGAATGGGAGCTAGAAGGATAAATTATGTATAAAATACTAATGTATGAAATTTACTAAAAATTAAATTCTATTTTAATTTTGAGAATTTTATACATGAATATTGTATTTGCATAATTTACACCTATCCCCATCCTCTGCCAACTTCTTCCACGTCTCTCCCCAAAGTCCTCTCAATTTCTTGTCTTCTTTAAATATTATTTTTTTCATATACATGCTTTTTTTTATGTCTATGAGCGTACTGTCTGCATGTAGGTGGTGCACCCGAGTCGTGCAATGCCCCAGAGGTCAGAAGAGGGCATCGGATTCCCATGGAACTGGAGCTAAAGATGGTTCTTAGCTGCTACGTGTGTGTGTGTGTGTGTGTGTGTGTGTGTGTTTGTGTGTAATACACAGACTCCATTTATTGTTGCTTGTATATTCCTGTGTTTAGGGCTGCCTGCTTTGGATGAGATAACCTCTCAAGGAGCTAGTCCCTGGAGAAAACTGATTTTCCCTCCCCCAGTGTCCATAGGTTGCCTGTAGCTCTTCATCCTTAGGTGGGACCCTGTGAAATTTCCACTAACCACCTTGGTATGTCTACTTATTTTGTCATTACACAAATTTTGTTAGGCTGTCATGCTGTGGAGATTTTAGTGTTGTAGCTTCCTTCTCAAGTCTAGGACGCTGTCCTAGTTTGTCTTTCCATTGCTGTGACAAAACACTCTGACACCAACTTGGGGAGGAAAGGGTTTATTCAGCTTACATCTCCTGGGTCACAGTTCATTACTTAGGGAGCCCAAGACAGGAACTCAGGGCAGGAACCTGGAGGCAGGAGCTGAAGCACAGGCCATGTTCACTGGCTTGCCTGCTTTCGCTCATGCCCAGCCTGCCTTCTTATACTGTCACTGCTCAACAATCAAGACAATACACCACAGATGTGGCCACAGGCCAATCCAATGGACCAAATTCCCCAATTGAGGCTCCCTCAAACCAGGTGTGTCAAGTTGACACTAAAAGCTATCCAGCACAGATGCATTATCTAGCAGCAGGTGTCTTGTTCCTCTGGCTCTTACATTTTTTCTGCCCCCTTTTCCGAGATGTTCCCTAAGCCTTAGGTGTCGATGCATTGCGGATGTGTCACTTAGGACAGGGCACATCACAGTCATTTTTTTTCTATTTGCCCAATTGTGGAACTTTATCATAAACTCCATCTTTTGCAAAAAGAAGCTTCTTTGATGAGTGATAAGAGGTACACTTGTATATAAGGATTGTTAAAAGAATCATTTAAATCTTTAATGTGAAATTATTAAGATTTTAGGTTTCTTAACTGAATTATTTTACTACCCTGAAGAAATAATTATATATTCTCAAATGTCAATATCCTGATTATTTTCCCAATGCCTAAACCAAAATGATTTTTTGAAGTTGGGTTATACTCATAACCAGATAAGGATCTATTTTTGCTTTAAATGTGTATTAACTCAAAAAATGTGCATTAACTCTAATATTGAAAGCATTTTAATACTTAGGGATAAATACACTTTGTTACTTCTTTTATCATGGTTTTGGGAAAATTTAACATACAAAATATATTAAAAATGAAAGAGCTGGCCATGGTACTATTCATAATACCAGTCACTGCAGGCAGGAAGGTGCACTCACCTAGGAAGATCATATGTTTGAGGATGGCCATGTCTGACACCAAGCAACAGTTGTGAGGTACACATAGAGACTGTGTCAAAAAAAAGCTAAGGCATCAAATGCAGTTGATGAATTTGTTAATTATTTTTATAAAAAGTTGGGAAATTCGGGGGCTGGAGAGATAGCCTAGCGGTTAAGAGCACCGACGCTCTTGCAGAGGACCCGGGTTCCATCCCCAGCACCCACATGGCGGCTAAGAACCGTCTGTAACTCCAATTCCAGGAGAACTCCAGTTCCAGGGGAATCTGAGACCCTCTTCTGACCTCCGCGGCATTGCACAACACGGGTGCACAGACCTGCATGCAAACAATACATTCATACACATACAAAAAAAAAAAAATGTTGGGAAATTCAAGTTGAATTTACAAAAAAGCTTGGTTTTTGTATAACCCCGAATCTTTTTTTTCATTATATATATATAAATATATATATATTATCTATATATATATATATATATGTCTTTTTGAGACAGGGTTTCCCTTTAGCCCCAGCTGTCCTGGAACTCACATTGTAAAATATTTTTATTGATGTTTTGTGTGTTTCATACATCATGTCCCAGTCCCATTTAGACACAATCCCTTTCCATGCCCCCCACCCCACCCCACCCAGTTCATGCATTCTGACATACATGTCTTGCATCTTTTTCTCAGTCTTAAAGTTTTTCTCAGCAGAGGTTTATCGTTTGTCAGTTCTCTGATGCAGTCTTTTTGTCGTTTTTGTTCCCTCCCGTTTGTATTGCTTCAAAGTATGCCATATATACCAAAATTATGACCTTTGAAAATAAATTGTATGCTAACCCTGAATCTTTAAAGTTATTTATCAGCCTATTTTTATAAATATGAGACAGTGATTCCCTCCAGAATAAACACTGTGAAATTAGCAAGAATTTTAACATTAAATATAACTTACATGTAACAAATTATTTGCTGCTGTACAAAAGACAAGCCTTTCACAGCTTCAGTGATTATGGATGGAACAGAATCATTTGTCTAGCTGCTTAATTATAAGACAAGCTATGCTTCTCACTGCAAACATTTTAAAAATCTGAAAATCTGAAAATCGCCATCAGTGCTATGTATTAGCTTTCCATGCTGATGCTATACTTGGAACTCACTCTGAAAATAAGCATTTTCCATATTTGGTTAAAGAACTTAGGAAACAAAATATAAAACTAAACTTTCTCTCTTTGTGTTTGTCACTGAGAATTTCAATAAACCTTTTTCTTCAAGGGATAGAAGATGAAATCTACCAAAGGAATCATTTCTGGCTTTCTAGCTAATGTCTGCGTGGGAGAAAGAACAAAGAGCTGTAATTTAATTACAATTTGAATAAAAATGTAACTATTCCCATCTTTATGGGAAAATTAATTTAGCTATGCAAACAATCCTTTGTGTATAATCTCACTAAAAATTAGAATGCCTGAAGTTTATGTGCATCTATTTCAATTATCAAAGTTAACATTCTAATTTCATAGCAAAATACAAGTCTAGAAACTTTATTTCTATTTTTATCCCATACTCAATCCCTTCAAAGGTATTTTATCACATACACAAGTGATTTCTGACATTTAAATAATGAATTTTAATTTAAAAGAATACTGGATGTATAGTCAAGAGATTTTGATATAAAGCTAAATTTCATAAATTGAAAAGCCAGTAAGAATCTCATGCAAGTGCTTTTGGCAGTAGGAGAAAGTATTACAGGGCTTTATTGTTTTAATGATAAAACTGTCTCTAAAGCTAGTGATCATGAACAATTGTAATAATAACCTTTCAGGCATGAGAAGAATGACAATGTATCAGTCTTTCAATACATTTTGGTATTTTTTTGATCTATAGACATTTAAAAATATAAAAGCTTCCATTATAAGATAAGGCTAAGTATAGCTCCAACTACAGCAATGATATCAATGAGAAAAGATTAGACTGATTAAATTAATTAAAAAATATTAAGCCATGGACAATTAGATGATGTTTTGCACATATATCTGCATTGAAAAGATATTTTCAGAGTGATTCATAGTGTTTCATATTACAGTTCTGAAGTCACACAATAGAGTATTATGGGAAACATTTTCTGACTGCTCTGCTGCTTTAAGCTACTCTGTGCCTGACACTATGTATCTCTGATCATTAAGCCTTAGAGAGATAAGCAGATGGACAGAACTTAAGAATAATTTCTCAAACATTTTACGATACATATATTTCAGTTAATTTTACTTCAATCTCAGTCTTTAAAAATATCTTCCAGACTAATTTTCATAGTATCAGAGGATATTCTGCCAAGGAAGAAAAGCAAGCAGTGATCCTACCCAGCTATAAAGTCTACAAACATCAGCAATGACTGGCCCATAAATATCTCTATTGGTAAAGTAGTGGCATTTTTATCTTGGACATAATCAACAGCTATCTAATTGGACTTCAGAACCACTCAATGGGAGGGAACTCATGTGGTACTGTAAGCATAGCCAAATATGCATGGCTGGAGATGTAACAGATCCTAGAGGAAAACTTAATTCCATCACTTCCCTAGGCCAATATAATTTTTATAGTATTATAAGTATAATACCTATATTTGCAATAAGTATTTATAGTACTTATATTTACAGATAAGTTTACTTCTCACCACTCATTAAAAGTGGTTTTTGCAAAAGATGGAAACTATTATAAAATTCCAAAATTGGTCAAATGCAGAGAAAAATGTGCTCATGAGGCAACTAGCACGAACTGACACAACTGCAATGCAACTTCTACAGCCAAGGCTCAGGGAAAGTCAAAGAAGAGAAGTAGAAAGAATGGAAGAGCCAGAGACAAGGCATCTACTGCTAACTAATGTATTCTAGATGCAAGAGAGAGTTTTCACCAGTAAAATGTCCAGAGTATGCTTTTCTACTGAGACCAGCATAATGATGTAACCAGTGAACATGCCAAGGTAGGTGGGGGAATGTCATGATATACCACCTCAAGATAAAGAACAACAGTCTATCGATGGATGCTGGGGGGTGGTTGGGAATCACTTTTCTCCAGGGACTACCTCTATGAGAGGTTATCTAATCTCAAATGGACAGCCTACACGCAGGGACACATAAGCATCACTCAATGAACTCAGTTGCAAGATCTATATATATATATATATATATATATATATATATATACGGCTTGTTGACAGTAATAATCAAAGAAGACCACAATAACTAAGAGGAATTCAGGAACATGGGAGAAGTTGGTCGGGGACCTGGAGGGATAGAAATATGCAGAGACAAAAGTCATGTATGAAATTTTCAAAAATTCAAAACATTAAAATAAAATTAAAAATGCTTTCCAGTGATTTTAACATTAAAATATTCACTACTTTAATACTCTGAATTCCAATAAATGTGCTCTGATATTATTCATATTTACATGAAAGGTGTAACAATAACATACTTTTTCTCAATGGAAGCATTTATAATAACTTCATCCTAATATTAGCATATTTCCTCATTTTTTCAGGATGGAAAATGTGATACAAAAGTTGATTTAATAACATCTTAAATGTTATGTATTATAATTTGTAACATAGTTCTTCAGAAATTAGTCAGTCTGCACAAATAAACAGTGACTAGGATACTAATCTGCATTGCCAAGAATTAACATATTGGTAATTAACTTGGTCTCTGGAAACAAGCACTACTTGAAAAACTGTTTTCTCATCTTTTCTTCCTTTATTTCCCTTTTAATTAAGTTGGTCATAGTAATGCATTAAAGTTATTCTAGGGGCTGGAGAGATGGCCTAGTGGTTAAGAGCGCTGACCGCTCTACAGAGGACCCGGGTTCGATCCCCAGCACCCACATGGCGGCCGAGAACCGTCTGACTCCAATTCCAGGAGAACTCCAGTTCCAGGGGAACCCAACACCCTCTTCTGACCTCCGCGGTATTGCACGACACGGGTGCACAGACCTGCATGCAGACAGTACATTCATACACATACAGAAATAAATAAAATTTTTAAAAAAGTTATTCTGAATACAGCTTTGCATTCAGTTATGTTCTGAAAATCAATATAGATTCTAGTAAAACAATTATACTAGGGCTGGAAAGATGGCTCAGTGGCTAAGAGTGCTGACTACTCTTGCAGAGGACCCAGGTCCTAGTCCCAGCACCTACATGGCAGCTAACAACCATTTGAAACTCCAGTTCCAGGAAAAACTGATGTGTTCTTCTGATATCCTCAGATTTTTGCACAACAAGGTGACCTTACATAAAAGCAATACATTCATACTCATAAAATAAATAAATAAGTAAAATATTTTAGAAAACAATTATACTTACTGAAGTACTTACATAATAGCTGAAACCAGTGCCAAGCAACCATAAATAGATAAATGATCATAAATTATATATATGATAGATAGAGGATAGAAAATAGATAGATGATAGTGATAGATAGATACATAGATAGATGATAGATAGATAATAGAATTTAACACATTGTATGTTGAAGAATCGAAATCATTTTATTTTTTAAATAAAATATTTTTATTAGTGTTTTGTGTGTCTCATACATCATTTCTCAGTCCAATTTAGACACACTCACCATGTCCCCCACCTCACCCCAGTTCATGCATTCTGCCATACCTGTCTTGCATCTTTTTCTCAGTCTTTTTAAAGTTTTTCTCTGCAGAGGTTTGTTGTTTGGGCAGAAGTTAAGTGTTTCAGTCTGTTCTTTCATGCAGTCTTTTTGTCATTGTTGTTCCCTCCCATTTGCATTGCTCCAAAAAATATGCTTATATATATGCAACATATACACCAAAATTATGACCTTTAAAAATAAACTGAATGCTAATTACAAAATATGTGTAAGAGTTCACATTTTTCCCTTTAATTTTATATTAGTCGAATAGAAGAATACATGCACTCCATCACTCCATACATATAACACAATTACAAAGTCTGAAAGTAAGTGGTCAGTTAATTTTAGAACCCATTAAGGAATTCACATTATAACAGCATCATTGCCTTCAGATAAAAAGAAATATAACATAAATATTTCTCAGCTTGTCTTTCAACTAGGGATTTGGTGCTAACATCCACAACTGAGGGATACCATTCATCATTTGTTTGTCTGGGACTGTTACTTCACTTAGCATAATGGCTTCAAGTTCCATCCATTTACCTGGAAAGTTCATGATCTTATCTTTGTTTACTGCTGCATAGAATTCCATTGTGTAGATGTACCACATTTTCTCTATCCACTCCTCAGTTGAGGAGTTGCTTCCAGTTCTTTGCTATTATGAAGAGAGCTACACTAAACATAGATGTGCATGTATCTCATAGATGTGATAGGATGAGTCTTGTGGCTATATACCCAGGAGTGGTATGACTGGGTCATGGGGTAAGCTCATTTTCAATTTCTTGAGAGTTCTCCACACTGCTTTCCTTAGGGGTTGCATGAGTTTGCATTCCCACCAGCATTATATTTCCCTTTCCCCACAACCTCTCCAGCATTTGGTATCTTTTGTTTTCTTCATCCTAGCCAGTCTTATTGGAGTGAGATGATAGATTAGATTAAAGTAGTTTTAATTTGCATTTCCTTAATTATTAGTAATGTTGAACACTTTTTTAAGATGCTTCTCAGCCATTTTTATTTCCTCATTTGTGAAGTCTGTTCAGCTCTTTACTCCATTTTTTGAGTGAGTCATTTGTTTTCTTCTTTATTTTTTGAATAGTTTATATATTCTGGAAGTTAATGCTCTGTCAGTTCTATCAGTGGTGAAGGTTTCCTGCCACTCTGTGGGTTTTCTCTTCACTTCCTTGATTGTTTCTTTCACTGTACAGAAGCTTTTGAATTTAATGAGGTCCCACTTGTCAATTATCCACCTTGCTTCCCGTGCGGCAGCTGTCTGATTTAGAAAGTCTTCTATATCTAAGTCTTATAGATTTCTGCCAATGTTTTTTTTTTCTATCACCTACAGAGTTTTGGGTTTCACAGTGAAGCCTTTGATTGATTTGGAGTTGATTTTTGTACAGGGCGAGAGGTAGGGGTTTGGTTTTAGTCTTCTACAAGTGGTTATACAGTTTTGCCAACACCACTTGCTGAAGATGCTGTGTTTCCCCCATTGTGTCTTCTTGGCCCCATTGTCAAATATGAGGTGGCTGAAATTGTATATGCTCAAGTCTGGAGCTTCAATTTTGTTCCATTGGTCTACAGGTCTGTTTTTGTGCCAGTACCAGGATGTTTTTATGACTATAGTTTGATGTCTGGTATAGAAATCCCCCCTGTATTGCTCTTTTCACTCAGGCTTGCTTTGACTATTCAGGGTCTTTTGCTGTTCCATATGAAATTTAAGAATTTTTTTTCCAAGCCTGTGAAGAATGACCTTGGGATTGCATTGAATCTGTATATTAATTTGGGTAGAATGGACATTTTTACTATATTAATTTTTCTAATCCATGAGCATGGGAGGTCTTTCCATCTTCTGATGTCTTCTTCAATCTCCTTCTTCAGGATACAGAGGGAAATCTCCCAAATTCCTTCTATGAAGCCAGCATCACTCTAAGACCAAAACTGGGCAAAGATATAACCAAAAAAGAAAACTATAGACCCATCTCATTAATGAACATAGACGCAAAAAAACTCAACAAAATACTTGCAAACCACATACAGACTCATATCAAAAAGATCATCCATCATGAACAAGTTGGAATTATACTAGAGATGCAAGGATGGTTCAACATATGTAAATCAATAAATATCATAAAACACATAATTGGACTGAAAGACTAAAACCACAGTTACTTCTCAATTGCTGCAGAAAAAAGCCTTTGACAAAATTCAGCATCTCTTCTTCATGCTTACAGTCCTAGAGTGAATTGGACTGGAGAGATCATTCCTGAATGCAATCAAAGCCATATACAAGAAACACACAGCCAACATTATCTTAAATGGAGAAAGTTAGAAGCATTCCCCTTAAAGGCAGGCTGCCCCCTCTTGCCTCTCCTCTTCAATAAAGTGCTTGAAATGCTTGCTAAGGCAATAACAAGAAAGAGAAATTAAAGTAGTACTAATTGGAAAAGAGGAAGCTATTGTTTTTGCAGATGATATAATAGTTTATCTGAGGGACCCTAAAAACTCCACCAGAAAACTCCTAGAAATGATTAAAAGATTCAGTAAAGTGGGGGAATACAAAATTAACCTAGAAAAATCAGTCACCTTTCTTTACACCAACAACAAGCAACTGGAGAAGGAATATAAGGAGGACTTCCCACTTAAAATAGCCTCAAAACAATAAAATACCTACAAATAAACCTAACCAAAGACACCAAAGATCTCTACAACAAAAATTTTAAACTCCTGAATAAGGAGATAAAGCAAATTTTGGGAGACTTGTGATCAGTGAACCAAGGGTCCAATGTGCAGCATGCCTCGGCTGAGGTTGCCTGAATCTTACATTATGTTATTAAAATATATATCCCAAATTCAAGAGGCAGCCCAAAGAGAGACTGAAAATTTAAGGGAGAAATTGGAACAATTCCTTAGGTCATGAGGGGCAGGGATGTGAAGATCACTTCTCTCTTTGCTTCTTGACTGATGGATAAGCAGTTTTGCTCTGCTCTATTTCCCACCATGTAAAGCTAACTTGCCTTGAGCCAAAATTACAGGGCCAATGATCATGGACCTAAACCACCAAAACTGCAAGACAGAATAAATCCCTCCCATTTATAAGTTAATCATGACAGCTTTTACACTATTGTAGTAAAGGTGGATTAGTACTATTACCATTAGCAAAAAATGGAGTAAATTGTTTGCTTCAAAGTTATAGACTCTTTTTATTCAATTTTAAGAAAATGTCAGCCAAATATAGAGATCTGAATCTCCATAGCTTTCTTTTTTTCAGAAATAAAACAGAAATAAAATTTAGGGGAAAAAGGGTATTAGTTGATGACACATCTCATAC
This sequence comes from Rhizomys pruinosus, assembly GCA_009823505.1. NCBI lineage: Eukaryota > Metazoa > Chordata > Mammalia > Rodentia > Spalacidae > Rhizomys > Rhizomys pruinosus. The sequence continues at coordinate 429,744 of VZQC01011557.1, forward strand.
AACTACAAAAGGAATTTTTATTGAGGTAACATTGTATTTTGACGGGGGAAAGATAAGTAAACTATATGCATTTTTCACATTTTATTTTACAATATATGAATAATGTGTTTCTGAAATTGAGGCTTTATATTTAGCAAAGTGAATAATATTCACTTTTTCATCAAGATATTCTAAAATAAAACAGGATTTTTATAACAATGTTTAAAGATGTAAAGTATACAAAGATGCCTAGTATTTCTGGTGCCATTAATTTAGCTTGGGTCAAAAGCCCAGTGTTTGTGTACTATTGCCTTCCCACTGTCAATACAATGCCAAAACAGAGGAAATGGCAAAGAATATTTATGTTATGAAAACATTTTTACCTCATAGGTACCCTGAAAGTTCTCCAGAACCCCAAATCACACTTGCAGAATTTTCTCTGAAGAATCTTCACTTGAGTTCAAACTGCTGCAAAGCATGATGTATCAACTTGGATTTTTTTCATTTTTCAGTGATTAGCCTGCAATATCTCAGCACTTTTGGATCATCCTTAGTTTCCATCCAAGCATCAGTCTTCTGAGCATCAGAAAACTTAGAATCTTAAGTTTTTATTTCCTTTTTGAGTCAGACAAAAATTCTTCTTTTCAACTTTTCTTTAACTTTCTCTAAACTCTACCTCATCTAACCAGGAATACCCATAGTGCCCCCTCTAGATCTTCAGCCAACTTTTCTTCACTGTACTGTTGAACTTCTAAATTTTTTTCTTCTTTTAACCTATTTAAATACAATGATCACCCTGGGACCAAATCTGAACATGAGAAAAGCAAGAGAATTTCATTTGCATTATGGGGATCTCCAAACCATGGATATGCATGATATGCAGATGGCAGAAAGAATGTGGTATTGTGCAACACATGGCACTCTAAATTGAAATGAAACTGATATGAATTGAATTGACCTATTGTCAGTCTTTACTTTTAAATTCAGCTGTCTGCTTTCACAACTGCACAGAAGGAAGGCTTCCAGCTGAGGTTTCTTATACTCTTTTTTTTTTTTTTTTTTTTTTTTGATGATCTTTTTGAGACAGGGTCTCCCTGTAGCCCCAGCTGTCCTGGAACTCACTCTGTAGACCAGGCTGACCTTGAACTCACAAAGATCTGCCTGCCTCTGCTCTTATATCTCTTAGTAGCTACAGTAGTTTAATTTTCTTAGTCATCATATCCAATTATATTTATTTTACTCTTGTAAATCACTGTAACAGATCAATCATATTTAATTAATACTTGAAGAACTACATTAACTTACACATGCTTCTCGGTGCTACAATATTCAGGCAGATTTTTTTTTTTTCCAAAACCTGTATACTAGTGTGTGTCACAGTCTCGTGTATCTTCCTCAACCCATGGTTATTAGAACATTTCTTACTGTAAATGTTGAGAAAAATCTGTCATTTCCTCCTAGGTTGTAGAAGTGGTTAAGGAATGTCAATGAGTAACATGAGAATATTCTGTAAGTCATATACAAAGAAATTCACACTAAAGTTTAATAGTATGTGTCCTAACTACCACATGTTTTACATACAGGAACTTTGAAAAGGGCTCTAATTGCATTCTGGAAGCAAGACTTTCAAGCATCTCGGCCAGGGTCCTACAAATCTGCTGGATCACATTGTCAAGAGTCACGTCTGAGGGCTTCCTTAGTTACAGCTCATCAAACAAAGAAAGGAAATCAAAGTATCCACTACAAAGTTCCAGACACTTTAATAAATACACTTCGACTACTTTGACAAAAGAGAAACTCCTTCAGAAACCAGACGATCTTTTAGACCATCACATTCTTTCCAAATAGCAGGAGAAAAAAATGCAATACTTTCTGATAACTGAAATGGGTTATAAAGCACAAAATCAATCGGAGCAAGAGGCGTTCACTTTACTACAGCCTGCACTCCTCACAGCTGTTAGAGCATGCTGCAGCAGCGACACCGTCAGAAGCAGAAAGAGCAGCGTGTTATAACTATGTGAGTGAGTGGTAGCTGGGCAGCACTCCTTTCCTTATTGACCAGAAATCTAAAATTTGTCTTAATAACTTAAAAATTTTTATCGAGAGAGAGAGAGAGAGAGAGAGAGAGAGAGAGAGAGAGAGAGAGAGAGAATGTGTACATGCCATGACCCAATACGGAAATCAGAGGAAAACTTGCTAGAGTAGATTCTTTCCTTCCACCCCGCGTGGGTTTCGGGGATCCAGCTCAGGTCCCCAGCTCACCAGCATGAGCTTTTACCCACTGAGTCATCTCAACCATCTGAAAGCTAAGGGGTTGTTTTGTTTAGTTTTGTTTTGTTTTGTTTTGGGCCTTTTTGAGACAGGCTCTCCCTGTAGCTCCAGCTGTCCTGGAACTCACTATGTAGACCAGAGTGGCCTTGAACCCACAGAGATCCGGCTGCGTCTCTCTCCTAAGTGCTGGGATTAAAGGCATGGACCACCAATGCCCAGCTGAAATCTAAGTGTTAAAAAGTACTCCAAAGATACTACTTTCAGGAGTCTAATTTTAAATAATAGTGAATTCAAATGTAAAAAATAATATAAATTTTCCTTCACGAAGATCTCTCAATTGTAAAGAAACTACCTTCATAATTTATGGGTTTTTTAAATAAGAATGGAAAATCATCCAATAAGACTGGCTAGGATCAAGAAAACAAATGATGCCAAGTGCTGGAGAGGTTGTGGGGAAAGGGGAACACTCATCCACTGCTGGTGGGAATGTGGAAAGCAGTGTGGAGAATCCTTGGAAGACTTGGAATAAACTTGCCACCCGACCCAGCCATACCACTCCTGGGCATGTACCCTCAAGACGCACCCCACTGCAGAGATACATGCATGGCCATATTTATTTCAGCTCTCTTCACAATAGCAAGGAGCTGGAACCAACCCAAATGCCCCTCAACTGATGAGTGGATAGAGAAAATGTGGTACATCTACACAATGGAGTTCTCTGCAGCAGTCAAGAAGATGACATCATGAGCTTTGCAGGAAAATAGCTGGAGCTAGAGGACATCAGTGCTGAGTGAGTAACACAGTCCCAGAAAAACAAATGACAATGTTATCCCTCATCTGTGGATGCTAGCCAATACCTAGTTGAAGTATTTCTTGTGCCCTGCCCCTTGAGCTTGTTGTCCAAAGCAGTTGGGAGTGATGCATATTGTGAAAACAACAACAACAACAGAATGGACTGCATCAGAAGCTAATCACTGAATAGTTAACTTCCTGCTCAAACACAGTCAACTCTCCTCATGGAGAATATTGATAAAGACTGAGAAAGAGATGAAAAAAGCATTTGTTTGGCAGAAATGCATGAGTCTGGGGTGCGGGGGGGGGGGAATGGGATGGACGGGGTGGGGGATGGGGACGGACGGGGGGGACCACGGGTCCTAGATTGAAATAAAAAAATAAAAAATAAACTTTTATAAAAACAAAAGAGAAAATCATAGTGCCAGGCGTGGTGGCACAGCTCTTTTAATTGAGCACTTGGGAAGGAAGGCACAGAGGCAGGGGTGGATCTCTGTAGTTAAAGGCCAGCCTGGTCTAACGATGTGAGCTCCAGGCCAGCTGGGACTAAAGGAGGAGACCCCCCCTTTGTCTCAAGACCAAGAAAGAAAGAAAGGACAAGAAAGAAAAGAAAGAAAGCAAAGAGTAAGAAAAGAAGAAAGAACAAGAAAGACGAAGAAAGAAAGAACAGAAAAAAAAAGAAAGAAACAAAGACGAGGAAAGAAGAGAAGGAGAGAAAGGAACGTAGAAAGAGAAAGAAAGGAAAGAAAGAAAGAAGGGAAGAGAAAAGCAGAAAAGAAAAGAAAAGGGAATAGAAAGGAACGAAAGAAAAAGAAAGAAAAGAGAAAGGAAAGAAAGAAAGAAAGAAAGGAAAGAAAGAAGATAAGAAAGAAAAAAAAAGAAAGAAAAAAGAAAAAGAAAAGAAAAGAACAGAAAAGAAAAGAAAGAAAGAAGAAAGGAAAAGAAATAAGAAAGAAAGAAAGAAAAAGAAGAAAAGACAACGAAGGAAAGAAAGGAACGAACGGCGGGAGGGAGGGAGGGCAGGGCGGGGGGAGGAGGGAGGGAGGGAGGTAGGGAGGGAGGAGGGAAGGAAGGAAGGAAGGAAGGAAGGAAGGAAGGAAGGAAGGAAGGAAGGAAGGAAGGAAGGAAGGAAGGAAGGAAAGAAAATCATATTACCAATGATTTGCATAGTGGGGACAAAGTATTTAGAGTATCAGTGTAGGCCTGGGCAAACAACTTGACAGAGACGAGAATTCAGTGTTTCCCTTTGCTGGCCACGGAGTTTGGAGCTCCTTTCTATTAAAAATGAATTCCAGCCACCCATGTTGGTGCATGCTTTTAATCCCACTAGGCAGAGGCGGGCAGATCTCTGTGAATACTAGGCTAGTGGGGGCTACATAGTGACACTGTCTTAAAACACCAAAATAAAATAAATTCAAAGTTGTAAGCCTTCTCCAGTCATTGGAGTCCAAACCGTGATTTTGTAGGTAATTTACCAAATTGGGTGCAAAAGAAAGTAAAAACTACTTTTTAAAATTTGTTTTCTTGGAAAATGATATTAGCTAACATTTGAAAGCCATTACAAAGTAGATAACAAGAGTAGTAATCAATGCTGGACTTTGAAGTCCTGCCTAAGTCCTGGTTCTTCAGCACTGCGGTTCTATCTTGGATTTCTTTTCATCTTTCATTTTGAGGGAATTATCCATGATGCACCCTATGTCATTTTTAAACAACCTCTAATATCATCATCAGTATTGTTTATCTCAACAGCCTGTCCCTGGTCACTGGCTGTAATAACAACCTGTATTTTTTATTACTGGTCTCATTGTGATGTTTCCATCTCCATGCAGATTTCACTTCCAAACAACATGACCATGCCAACTCTCCCTCGCCTACATAAAACACAGATTTAGACTGTGCCCTTGAGTTAACCAGTAGCTTCACGGCAGTAGTCCTTGAGCCTGTCCCACATAAACTTCAAGAAGGCTAAGGGCCAGCCCATTCTCGACTGTGTTATGTTAAATAAGAGCTTCTTATCAAAACCATTCTTTGGATGAAATTATAGCTACCTTGAAGTCTCATATTCTCCCACATATAATTTATGGAAGCACTTTCAAAAGCTACAATTCAGTTAAGAAAATCTTTAGTTGTTCTCAAAGCATGAAGCCTGCTTTAATGTTCAGCATGATTAAGTTATTCAGAAGGGATTTATTGTGCTTGAGGGAAGGTATAGAAAAAAAAAGAAAAACACTTGGTAAATTTTTACCAGTGGTATTTTAGTGGCATATATAATTTCATATAGTTAAACTACTCAAAGTTTCTACCTAAGGTGCCATTTGTATATCAAAGTAGACTAAAAAAAGAGGGTTTTTTATTATATCTCTAAATACCTTTGCAGTATACATTACGGAATATTGTTCTATAGTATCAGTATGGTCAAGTACAACAACTATAACATGAAAATTGCCAAAGGCCTCCAATTGCCTATAGCCAAGTCTCTGAGATCCTAAAAGCCCTAACTTACTTTAAAGTTTTGAGTCACATCAAAAAGTTCATGTGTAGTATGTTTGGGCAGAAGCTCATGTGTCTTTGTTTTTGTCAAGCATGGGATCCACAGCGTCTGGAATGTCTGAATGTCTACTGCCTGGAGTGGGATTTTTGTGTTCTTTACTTGGTGGATTCTAAGCCATTTTTCCAGTCTTCTCTCCACTTTTTCCTCTTGTCCTTTTACCACTGTCTACATGTGTCCTTTCCAGCACCAACCACATATGTAGTTGATACTGCAAACACAGACACATGGCTTTGTTGTGTTTTGTCAAGCATTACACAGTAGCATTAGCAATAGCTAATTTACACACTGGTGACAGACAGCGAGTCCGGTCTCTAAGCTCCAATAGCATTGTCCCTGTCTGACATTGACATGACCTCCTGAACTTGAAGAAAATTATTTAAATTTTCTGTGTCCCTTTTCCTTCTTTATAAAAGAGAAAAGTAACTGTACATACCTACCTTATAGGGTGATATTAGAAACGGGTCAGTTAATCATTTTCAAGGCCCGAGCTCAGTATCTATGAAGCATAATATGCTGGCTTTCTTCCTGAAAGAGTTTAAAAGGTCCTCGAGGAAACTCATCTGTTATATTTTCAGATTTTCTCCACCTCTCACATAAAATAAAAAATTTACACTTGTATCATATTACAATCATAGGGCTCTTGAGACACTCTTTAGAGATTCATATATAAACTATAAAATTAAATGTTATGATTATATTTCACACTTTTATTTCTTTATCACAAAGTCATTATGATCTGTCTCATGGTTAAAAAGAACAAAACTGTACAAATCAGATTACAAACTCCAGCGCAGGAGAAAAGGTAAACTTGTTTCTTTGGGACCCATCAAGGGAAATATAGGACCATCATTTATTATAGAAAAGCTTCGGGGCTGGAGGGATGGCCTAGCGGTTAAGAGCGTCGACCGCTCTTACAGAGGACCCGGGTTCGATCCCCAGCACCCACATGGTGGCTGAGAATCGTCTGAAGCTTCAATTCCAGGAGAACTCCAGCCCCAGGGGAATCCGAGACCCTCTTCTGAACTCCACGGCGTTGCACGACACGGGTGCACAGACTTGCATGCAGACAGTACATTCATACACATACAGAAATAAATAAAATTAATAAAAAAAAAAAAAAAAGAAAAAAAGAAAAGCTTCCCCGGGCTGGAGAGATGGCCTAGCTGTTAAGAGCACCTACCGCTCTTACAGAGGACCCAGGTTCGATCCCCAGCACCCACATGGTGGCCGAGAACCGTCTGAAACTCCAATTCCAGGAGAGCTCCAGTTCCAGGGGAATCCGACACCCTCTTCTGACCTCCGTGGCATTGCACGACACGGGTGCACAAACTTGCATGCAGACAGTACATTCATATACATACAGAAATAAATAAAATTAATAAAAAAAAATTTTTTTAAAAAGAAAAGCTTCCCCTATTTGAAATTGTCCACACACAAAACAGCACCTTCTGAAGAAACACACTCCTCACTCCATTATTACTTTTCATTCATTTCTTGGTCCTCCTGTGAATTGAAATTTCCTGAGAAAAAACACACCCATTTTGAAAATTCCACAAGGTTGTTTGATTAAAAGTTCATGATTGCAGAATAGGAATATTGTAGACCTACAGTCAAAATTAACTTGGCCTATCTTCAATGGCCAGCAGTAGCTTATCATCCAACTTTGAATGCGACCTAACATCCTTTTGACTGTCAGGTAAGATGTCCAAAATGTATTATTAGCACAGCACTATCTTTTTTGATCCAAAGAATGTCACCCAATGGCATCTAAAACATATAATAAAATTGTATTTGCTCTGCCTATTTGATGTTCTCGTCAATATAGTAAATTATTTGATTTGTGACTTTCGTTTGGGGACTAGGAAAAGTTCAGGTAACAGCTTCTGCAATATAATTCAGGGCAACCCAAATCCATGTTACAGGACCATGTTCTCTTACTTTAGGATGAGAGCTTGGTTTGCATTGGCATTCTCAGCTCAGCTTTGAACTTCCTGAGAGCAAGAGCAATGATATTCCCAGTGCAGACTGCTGAGACTGTGCCCAGCAGGGGTTTCATGTGTGGTGTGTACTTGACTTCTGACATTTGACCAATATTCTCTCATTAGTGGTGTGAGTTACTAGATGAACGCCAAAGCACTGATTTAGTATATTCTGCAAAGTAGAGTAATTAGAAATAAGGGGATTATTTTGGAAATTTGTTAATATTTTATTTTTTACCCCAAAATACTATTGAAATTACAAACGAAAAATAAAGAAATAGTCTGACATCTTTTAAATTTTCAACTCAGTTCAGAATTGCTCATGTTTCTATTGATTGACTTACTGTTCTTCAAATCTCAGTACTGTTTGGCATTGCTTACTTTTGTAATGTTTATTTTGGGGGTTTTGTTTGTTTGTTTGTTTGTTCCTTTTTAACACAGACTATGTAACCCAAGATGTCTTCACATTCATAATGTGGCTCAGACCAGCTGTAAACTTATCATGAGTCTTCTGCATCAGCCTTCCCAGTGCTGCAAATACAGGCGAGTTCCCCAAAGTACAGTTCCGGTATCTGCTTTACTTGCCCATGGGAAGGTGCAATAAGCACTGTCTTTTAGGACATCTATGGAGAATCCTGAAGCTTTCTTTTTTTCCCTCTTCTTTCCCTAGTAAATAAAACTTTGCTTATTCCCTTCCTGTTTGGTAAACTCCAGCCCCTTACTTATCTGTAACTGTCTCTCAATCTCATCAAGGCTCACCACTTCTAATATCACTCCTCAGGCTAGGAGACTTTGTTTCCTTGCTAATGTCACATCTCTTCACACTTGAGTTTAGCATTCTTCATTTCATGCATGCATACATATGTATCAATGCCCAGCATATAGAGTTAGGGTTCAAAGCCAATAGATGATTGTGTTTCTATTATTAAAAAATAATCAGCCAGAAAGAACTAATTTTATCTTATTCAACCTTTCATTCTACTCCAGCTTTCAGTGATTTAGAAGAGACCCACCCATATTAGCCAAAGCAATCTACTTGAATTCGTCTCCTGATCCAAATGCTAAACCCATTCAGAAATGTCTTCAAAGAACAATTAGAGATAATTTTTAACCAGAAATCCAGGCACCTTAGGGCCCAATCCATTTGGCACATAAAATTAACCTTACACCTATACAACTGACATCAAATACTTGGAAATTCTTAGGAAGTTTCAATTGTCTTTTCCTATAGATAAAGTTCAATGATATACTTATGATTTCTGTCACAAAAATCAGTTACAATAATTAAATAAAAGTGTCATTCTCTGGATTCTGCTGTAAAAAAAAAAAAAAGAAACATTAGTTTGTGAAATACAGTGGCATTAAAGGCTCTCTTTTGTTGTTTGTAAGTTAATGTAAGATGCAAAAGACCACAGAATACATGAATGCTGTCGCAGTGCTGATGTAAAGTGTTTCTTCAGTTGTCAAAAGAGTGGCAGCATTTGCTTCTGTATTCAATCAACAAAATAATAACTGAGTACCTACTAAGGGTAGGTTCTAAACCTTCTTCTATCAAAGAATCTATGGAGAAGTGTGAATGTAAAATAAATAAGGAAATAATAAAGCAATTGGTAAAAATCAGTGGAACGTTATACACAGTAGTGTATTATGTGCAGAATTAGCAGGGGGAGGGAAGGATTTTTGCACACTATCCTCAGGAACACACACCCAAAAGTAGGTGCTTTCTGTACATTTTCCTGAAGACTGGTAAATGGCTCATCTTCCTTTGAGCTATTTTTATTATAGTCTGCTAAGAGTGAAGGGGATGATTAATGTTGTCAACTGGACAGAATCTAAAATCTTCCAGAGACAAGTCTACAGTCGGGGAGATTATCTTCATTGTGTCAAGTGGTGCAGGAAGACCTATCTGATTTGTGGGTGGGACTACTCTCTCGGCAAGAGATCCGGGACTTTGTAAATGGAGAGAGGGAGCTGAGCATCAACGGCAGTCATGGCTCTCCATTGCTTGACTTTTGGGCTCCATATGACCAGCTGCTTCCAGCTTCTGCTTTGACTTCTCTCCCTGGTCCACTGCACCTTGAAACATGAGCCACAACAAAGCCTTTCTCCTTCAAGTTGCTTGTGTCAGGGTATTTTGTCCCAAGAACAAGGAAGAGATTAACTCAATCTATGAAGCACAAAATGAACAACTGGTATGTATTCCATCGATTTGGTAGTGCAGGCATTCAGGACAGATAACCAGTCCTGAGATAATATGTAGTAATTGAAATATGTTATGAATAATTCTTTCTGAAGGATAAAGGATTAAAAGATAGAGATCCCCCCTTGATTAAATATACTGCATCTCTAAACTCAGGATTATCCATGTTTCTAGAATATTCCATCACCCACCCTAACTGTAAAATATTTCACTGAGTTTGACTGTGAACATGTATCCATGAAAGTAGCAGATGTGAAAAATATGCTACATTAAAAATATATCTTATACTCAAATATCATCCAAGGCAAATATTGCCCAAGTTAATCAACTTAATTAGGATTAACTGTGCTCAATGCACTAATTATGCCTACACATCAAAAGCAAAGCTCATTGAGTTATCTAAATTAAATCTAATTATTCTTTGTGATCACTTCCTGGCATTTAATTGCTTACCAATGTCAAACATGAAGAGTAATACCAAACTACATGAACACCGATATTGAGTCACCTTTCTGTATGCTTTCACTACAGGAAAGTAAAGGAAGTTTATAGTTTTTTTTTTTTTCTCTTCAAAAAAAATCCTATCACTTTCTTTACAGGAGAAAATACTTTGGCAATTTCATGCCAAGCTAGTTCATTTTTCAAAACTGTCCGCAGTATGGGAAATATAATCATGCTGAAGCTGTTCTCAGGAACTAAAGAATTGTCCCAGAAATTATTTCATACTCTACAGTTAGACTTCATGATTTAAGCTATACCCTCAGATGGGCTTCGCCTCAGCAACTAAGTCCTGAGCCTTCCAAATTAGTGCCTGGTGCAAATGAGAGGAAGAAACTTAACAATTGGTGATGGGTTGCTAGAGTTACTGCAGACACTAATGATTCTAATTAAAACCATTGATTTGTCTTTCTAATTCTTATTAGAACAAATTATATATAAGTTATATATTGCTTTCATTTTCAAAAATGGGCATCATTTCTTTTTATCTCCTACATTTGCGTAAGCCCACTAACATTAAGTTTGTCTTTGATTCTTCCTCCTGTTTCATACCATTTGATCAGATTTATTACATTCTATTCTATGGTCACCACATTCATGGCTGATTATTGCAATATACTCAACATTGAACATTTTTTCTAATTCTATAGAACACATTTATAATCACCAAATACTGTTGTACATATTCACTCATCCCGGTACAAAATGTTTCTCTGTACAGGAGAATAACCCAGTGCTGGCGTGTCCAGCCTGGAATCTCAGGCTCCCACTCTACTGATTATGCAGTTCCACTGATAATTTTGCACAGTCCTTGACAAATTCACTAACATCTAGTCTTCTCTACAATGACCCTTCCTTTACTCTGGATTCTCTCAGTTCCAAGAAAAGAACTAGTGAATATTTCAGGCTTAGGTTGATTTATTCATAGAACTGGAATCCAGATTTTTTTTAAATGTGTTTATTTTTAATTTATATGTATGAGTATTATGCCTGCATGTATTATGTAAGTGCATCCCTTTCATGCAGTACCCACAGATGACAGAAGAGGGCATCAGATCCCTGGAGCTGCATTTATGGACCATTGTTAGCCACCATGTGGGGCCTGGGATTCAAATCCAGGTCCTCTGCAAGAGCAGCCAGTGCTCTTAACCACTGAGACATCTCTCCAGCCCTGGAATCCAGATTTTTCAAAAGATGTATCCCAAACCGTGCAATATACCCTCATTTATGATCAAAGAGAGTTTTCATTATATCTACCACAGAACTAGGGAAGAAATAACAGTGCTAAATTGAGAAGCTAAGGGAAAATTTCAGAATGAAAAGTAGAACCACCCTGAGGTGGCTCCTGTAGTACTAAACATACTACACAAACGTTCAAGAACGAAAAACAGTCAGTGATTCCATCCACCTGTAAAGTCTATGAATCACAATGATGACCAGCCAGGCAAATAATCTCTACTGGTAGAGTAGTGGCATTTTTGTCTTGAGGGTAATCAATAGTTGTCTAATTGGACTTAAAGTTTGTCGAATTGGAGTTAACTCATGTGTTGTACTGTAAACATAGCCAAATACACATGGCTTAGAGAATAACATACATTTGTCACACCCCTACACCAACATAATTTTTTATTTTATCCTAAATATTTATCCTTTTTTTTTTTGTTTTTTTGGTCTTTTTGAGACAGGGTCTCCCTATAGCCCCAGCTGTCCTGGAACTCACTTCTGTGGATCAGGCTGGCCGTGAACTGACAGAGATCTGCCTGCCTCTGCCTCCTGAGTGCTAAAATTAAAGGTGTGCACCACCACACCCTGCTTAAAGATGGTTCTTAGCCACCATGTGGGTGCTGGGAATCAAACCCAAGTCCTCTGAAGAGCAGTCAGCACTCTTAACCACTGAGCCATCGTTCCAGCCCCAATATTTATCCTTATAGTTACAACTGGTATTCAGGGAGGTTTCCAGGTCACTTCCAGCTTATTTCTTCAAGTCCTGTGTCCAAAGTATGTTGTATCTTCAGCAATAGGGTCTTCACTTCTTGCCTTCAAGTTCTGGGAGGCAATTGAAGGCTATAGCAATAGCTTGTGGTTTACTGGAACTACCCTGACCAACATCTTGGAGGGAGGTTTCTTCTATCTGGCACTATGACATTTGTTATATAGCCTTCAGCTGTACATATACATTTTCAAATAAACAAGTTTGAAATTCTAAAAAATGAAAAAAAAAATTGAACCAAAAGGCAAGTTGTTGTTATAAGTAAGTTAAATCAAAGAAGGGAGTTTTGTGGACCACTGACAAGTGCCAATTGGAAACTCACTTTCAAACACATACACACACACACACACACACACACTACATCTCTTCTTATCAAATGGCTTTAGTATTACTGTGGATTTTGAGATTTTAGTGAGAATGGCTAATCTTGTGAGCTTAGTTGTAGTTTTGAAGGAAATGTTACTTTTACAGACACTTGATAGCAGAATCCAAATATGACTTAATGCTTATAGAAGCCACCTGCCTTTTGGTTCAACATATACTTCTGGTTTAACATATACTTCTGGATCAACATATACTTTTGGTTTCATTCTGCTATCATAGTTGTGTGGTGGTTAATCTTTGTCAACCTGTCTTAGGTTTAGAATCACCTAGGAGACACCTCTGGGTACGTCTGTGAAGGTGTCTCCAGAAAGATTTAACGGAGGAGGGAAGAACCTGTGAAAGCACACAGCACTATTCCATGGGATAGGATGGTACACCAAAGATAAATGGGGAAGGAATCATTGAGTGAGTACTAGCATTCGCCTTGCTTTGCTTCTTGAGTGCAGACACAGTATCACCAGCTCCCTTGTGCCCTGAGTCCTGTGTCTCCACTGCTGCCACAGACTTCCTAAGTCATAAGCCAAAAGAAACCCATCTTCCCTTAAGTTGCTTTTAGTCAGATATTTGGTCACAGGAACTGTTAAAAGTAACTAACGAGGGGCTGGAGAGATAGCTCAGCGGTTAAGAGCACTGACTGCTCTTGCAGAGGACCCGGGTTGGATTCCCAGCACTCACATGGCGGCTAAGAACAGTCTTTAACTTCAGTTCCAGGGGAAGCTGACACCTTCTTCTGACATTCACAGCATTGTATGACGTGGGTGCACAAACCTGCATGCAGACAGTACACTCATACACATAAAAAATAATAAATAAATTTTTAAAAAAAGTAACTAATGAGCTGTAGCAATTCAGTAAAGTACTATTAATTTCTTCTTTAGATTTATCTATAGTGGATACAATACAAAAAGATGTCTTAGAAAGTCAGTGGAATGGTGCTAGAGGGATGGTTCAGTGGTTAGGAGCATCTTTTTGCTCTTTCTGAGGACCCAGTTTCACTTACCAGCATTTCTATTGGATGACTCACAATCCATCACCTGTAACTCCAGAGGACTGGAGGCTCTCTTCTGTCTTCTGAGGGCTCTGAGCATACATATACACACATACATACATACATACATACATACATACATACATACATATAAAATAGAAAATGAACATACATAGAGATGGCTCACCAAATAAAAGCACTAGCTGTTCTTATAGAGGACCAGAGTTCAATTCCCAGCACCCACATGGCAGCTAACAACCATCTGTAACTCTAGTTCCAGGGGACTCAGACATCCTCTTCTGATCTCCCAAGGCATTGCACAACACAGATGCACTTACACACATCCAAAAAACAAACTCATACACATAAAATAAAAATAATAAAATATTTAAAAAAAGAAATCAGTGGAGGATACGCTGAATAAAAGGAAAGGCTACTAAAATCTTTATCTTGTCCAGATGTACCATTTTAAATGATGCCTATCTTGTCACTGGATATACATGGAACATTCACAACTCTGTTGCAGAGCGTTTCTTCTGATTCATCTTATTGTGACTCACTTCACATCCTTCCTACATTCACTGTCACTTCATTCAGAACTGGACTACCATTCTCTGAAGGAATCATGTTTCTGTCTCACTGTGGCTAACAGGATGCTTGATGTTCTGTGCCCCCAAAATGTGACTGCCACTGGCCTACACAGCAAATCTTCCATTAACCATTTTAGTGATGGTTCTGGAACATATTTCACCATCTTCTGTAGTCTATATCCCAAACACAGCTGTTGAGTTTCCTAATGCATTTGTAATTACTGTGCAGGATTGCACTATATTTTTTTTATTTAAGCACTGTCATTTTAAAGTACTCCTCTGTTAGGCCTTGTAAAACCAATGGTGTATTAAGTACTTAATCAATGTGTGCTGTTTTATCCTGACATCTATTTTCAATTTATAAAAATGGATTAGTTGAATTCTCCTTATTAGAAAATGCCACCACAAATGCTGCATTCATCTGCAAAGATATAGAACAATGATTGTGGTATACTTATTAATTATTTCCTATTTTATTATTTATATTTGAAATTATCAGTCAAAGGTTTTCCTATAAACAACAAATTAAGATTTACAAGAACCAATCAACTTTTTTTTAATTTTTAATTTTTTTAATTTATTTTTTATGTGTATGAATGTACTGTCTACATGTAGGTTTGTGCACCCGTGTCATGAAATGCTGCAGAGGTCAGATGAGGGTGTCGGATTCCCCTGGAACTGGAGTTAGAAACGGTTCTCAGCCACCATGTAGGTGCTGGGAATCGAACCAGGGTCCTCTGCAAGAGCAGTCAGTGCTCTTAACTGCTAGGCCATCTCTCCAGCCCCCAATCAACTTTTAAGCCATTACTATGTCTCAATATTCTCCATGAGGAAGTTGACTGTTTTGAGCAGAAGTTCACTTTGATGCAGTCTTTTCTGTTGTTGTTGTTGTTGTTGTTGTTGTTGTTTCCAATATGCATTATGCCCAGCTGCTTTGGACAAAAGCTCAGGGGGCCCTACACAAGAAATACTTACAACTAGGTAATTGGCACTAGCATCCACAGATGAGGGATACCATTTGTCGTTTGAGAGAGACTTGAGAAAGACTGAGAAAGAGATGAAAAGCATGTTTGGCAGAATGCATGAGCTCTGGCGGGGTGGGGGAATGGGCGGGAACATGGGTCTATATTTGTTAAAAAAATAAAAATAAATTCATGTGAAAAAAAATTGAAAAAAAAGATTCCATAATGAGTCACGAAGATAGGTTAAACCACAAGCATTTCTAGAATGCCAACTACAGATCAGACTGTGCCATGTGTTGCCTCCCTCCTCCAAAACCCCCAGGAACACAGAACAAGAGAAGACATGAGCTAGGGCCTTAACCTAAGATAGTAGGTGACAGAGCAAGCAGGGGACAACACTCTACAGTGTAGGGACTATCTGCCAAGAGATCTGGGGAGAAGTAATGGACCTGGGCCTTAAAAAGTGAAAAGGAGAGGCTGGAGAGATAGCCTAGCGGTTAAAAGTGCTGACTGCTCTTGCAGAGGATCCGAGTTCGATTCCCAGTACCCACATGGAGGCTGAGAACCGTCTGTAACTCCAATTCCAGATCTCCAGTTCCAGGGGAATCCGACACCCTCTTCTGACCTCCGTGGCATTGACAGTACATTCATACACATAGAAAATAAATAAATAAATAATTTTAAAAAATCATTACTATGATCTGTAATTATTTTTGCTTCTGACAAGAACATTTAATTCTCTTGGTAGTCTAATATCTCTTCTTCATTGAACATGTGTACGGGTCAAAACAGTCACAAATAAGACAAGAAACATTTAGATATATTCCAAAATTCCTTTAAAGTGAGAATAACAAAAAATGGTATCATCGAATGAGAAATATAATAGAATATTGTCAGTGTACCAGTAACTGTATTACAGGTCTTCGAGGATCTGGAGTAGGAAGAACCAAACTCACTTATCCAGTGAGAGAGCCAATTGTGATAAACTTGAAGATTTTCCCTTCATGTAGGTGCTATAGGCAGCTGGCTGTGTCAGTAGCTTCTGTGTGAAGCAGAAAGTCACATGCTGATCAACAATGATGCCAAGCACTTGAGGAAAGCTCTAGGAGAAAGAAGCCCCTATTTTTTTTCTTTGTGCTCTGCTCAAATTGTACAGCTCTATATGGTTGACTATTTGATATGATACATAAATGACGAGTGTGGCTTCTGACATGGGTTTTTTCATAAAATGTAAACAAAGCCGGAGTTGTGACCCAACAGACTCATACTTTTGCTTTGTCTGACCTGTAAATATTAGATCTTTCTATTCTTACAGTAAAAGCTGGAAGTCATCAAAATTCATTTAATAAAGCTATCATGTATAAGTGCCGGTCCTGAGTTGCACAGCCTCAGACACAACAGCCGTTACTTTGGTAGGGTGCAGCGCCTAATCTGAGAGCTGGAGACCTAGGTCTCTAGGTATCAGGGTGCTAGTTCTTCTACAGAGCAGATTTATACCACGCAAAGCCATTCTGAAGTAAGTATCAAGGCTCAGTGAACATGTCCCCTGCTCCCTTCAGGTTGAGGGTGTATGCTCTCAGCTGGAGATGGATCTGAGGCTGAACAGAGCTAGAGGCTGAGATACTGGGGGTCAATCCTCATCAATTAAAATTCTTTAAGATGCAGCATAGTTAGAAAGGTATGAATATGTGTAGGAAGTCCCTGGAAAGAAGCCCAGCTTCCCCCAACCTTCTGCAGGGCTGATTAGAATGTCAATGACAATGGAGAGATTAGAATGTTGCTGGTACAGAGCCTAATTACAATTTATCTTGGGCTATCTTTAGCCTGCTAAATGCCATTCCTTACATACCTCAGTGTCTAACCTAATATCAATGTGATTGACAAGTCAAAACAAACAAACACCTCTGAAATGTGTTCATAGACCACCAGTTTCTAAGAACCTCAGAAAATTGAGGGCACAAACTTGACTTGATAGGCCTTAATTTATCTGGCAAAGTACATTCAATCCAACAGAGAGGCTATAAGGGTGCACATAGTGATCCGGGTCTAAATATGATCAAAATATATTGTATAAAATTTGCAAAACTTCAATTAAAAAATAGTGTCCTCAGATAATAGCTTGGGCCTATAGCAGAGATTCCCCAGCCTCTCCCAACTTTGCTTTAGCCCGCCCTACCTAAGGTTTTCAACAATGTATTTGAGAATTGGGTTAACCTGAATTTGTGCTTTGAGACAATGCTTACTCATATCTGGTTCCAGAATAAATAGCTCTTTTGCTTTTATCTATTTTTTATTTTTTATTTAATTTTTATTGATGGTTTGTGCATTTCGTACATCATTTTCCAATTCAGATCAGGCACATTTCCCTTTCCCTTCCCCCCCACCCCCACCCCATCCCAGATCATGTATTCTGCCATAACTGTCCTGCATCTTTCAGGTTTTTTGTTTTTTTTTCATTTTTTGGCTATAAGTGATAATCCATGAGTATAAGCATCCTTCGTGCAAAACCAATCTACAGACTGTTGTGCCCAAACCCCCACAGTGAGTATTGTGATTTTGTGTCGACAATGGTACACTGGCCACTGACCTGTGGACCAAAAGATCACACTACACTTCCCCATCCCCATAATCTCAAAACTCCTCTACCCTGTGCAGTTCTAAGTCATAACATGTCAACAATGTAAGCTGCCTCTATTTTTACATTATGTTCAAATTTTCTCTTTCATAACACCCCATAGCTTTAAAGTAAGAGGAATTCTCCTTAAAGTAGAAATATAAAGTAACATTAAATAGAGAGCAAGTATACTCTCAGAGAATACCATCATGAATTGAACATGTGGTAAGGATAAAATCTAGGTAATGGGCATAAATAATCAAACACCACATTTTGTGTCCTCAGATAATAGCTTGGGCCTATAGCAGAGATTCCCCAGCCTCTCCCAACTTTGCTTTAGCCCGCCCTACCTAAGGTTTTCAACAATGTATTTGAGAATTGGGTTAACCTGAATTTGTGCTTTGAGACAATGCTTACTCATATCTGGCTATAGAGGACTCATTTGTTTCTCCAAAGACTTAGGGACTGACTGGGAGTGTGGGAGTGCAGCTGCATCAAATTACATACTGCTAGTTCAAGATCCAAATGGAAAACACAAAGTCTGGTCTCTATAGAACATGATTAGCTTTTACCCCATTGTAAACTTGAAAAACAACTCAACATTTCATACGTCAAGGAAAGATGTATGTGTGTGTCTGTGTGTGTGTAGCTATTACTTATAATTAACATAATCCTTAATTAGGAACACAATACTAAATAAATAATAGATAAAACTAAATATTCTCAAGAAACAAAATAATCTATGAAGGAATTTATGGGTATTGGTGGAGATGGTAATGTTGATGGTGGTGTTGGTACTAAAGATGGTAGTGGAGATGGTGGAGGTTGTGGTGTTGGTGGTAGAGATAGTAGTGCTGATGATGGTAATAATAGTGATGGTGGTGTTGGAGGTGTTGGTGTTGGTGTCTTAAGACATTCTTACACTCTAGTCCAGGCTTGACTAAATCTCACAGTATAGGCCAGGCCAACATTGAACTTGTAGACACTGTCCAGCCTCTACCTCCCTAGAGATGGATACAGTTGTGAACTACATACCAGATTTGTATTGCCACTACAATAACTTCAACAAAAAAAGAAAGTCATGTGAAAATGAAAATTGTTATTAATAAATATCAATGGTAGATATGAAAAAGGGATTAGATAAAATACCACCAGCACCATTGTATGTTATCAAATCACCAAAGAAAGTAGGTAAAGTATTGTTCTTCTTAAATACAATAGACTTGCTTGCTAAAACAATTAGCAACCATAATTCTAAATGGTAGCAGGTCAAATTAAGTGGCCATCATTGCTTTTTATATTTAAAAATGGATTTGAATAATCAAGTGAATTGGAAAAGAAATGTCAAAATATTATATGGGTTTTTTTCATCTAAATACTGTAAGAGGCTATGGCAAAACTTAATAGTTTACCAATGAGCTAAGGACAGTTGAAAGAGAAAAATCACTATCCTTTTCTAACACAGGAAAACAAAAGATACACTTTATGAGCCGGGCATGGTGGCGCACGCCTTTAATCCTAGCACTTGGGAGGCAGAGGCAGGTGGATCTTTGTGAGTTCAAGGCCAGCCTGGTCTACAGAGTGAGTTCCAGGACAGCTGGGGCTAACAGGGGACCCTGTCATCGAAAGACCAAAAAAAAAAAAAAAAAAAAAAAAAGTAGCACTTTATGAATAATAGTTATAAAATCTTGGAATATAAAATTAGAGAGTCCTTGAATTTATTTAAAGTATAACAATTAAATTACATAAAATATAATTCTGAATAAATGAAAAGACACCATATTAGTTGAAGGGAATAGTTTATACACTAAATGATCAATTCTCCTAATTACTTAAATTAATTATAGACTTAAGTTTTGCTTCAATTAGCCATCTAAAAAAGGCCTGCTAAAGAAGCAAAGACCACATTGAGTGGAGCGTAACTTCTAAATTAAAATGCTGTATGAAAGATAAGCTACAGGGTAATATTGGCATAAGACTACATTAATAGATTAATAAATCTGAAGAAAATAACTACCATTGTGTAAGTGTTGTTTATACTTAAAAAAGAGTTTTAAAACAATGTCCATGGCTTATAATTATTGACGCTAAAGTTCTATCCTAGTATGTCTGAAATCCATAATTATATGTATTCCACACATAAATACACATATAAAAGCACATTTTCCTGAGCAGTAGTGGCAATACCACTGTGGTGGTTTGAAAAAGAGTGCCCCCCATAGGCTTTAAGTATTCAGACATTTTGTCTCCAGTTGGTGGCACTGTTCTTGGAGGTCTTAGAAGGTGTGACCGTGCTGGAGAAAGTACGTCATTGGGGGTGGGCTTAGTGAGTTTAACAAGCCTCGAGATCTCCAGTCTCTCTCTCTCTGCTTCCTGTGCTCATTGTGAGATGAGAACCTTGGCTTGCTGCTCCAGCCCAGGCCACCAAGCTT
Source organism: Rhizomys pruinosus (assembly GCA_009823505.1). Classification (NCBI taxonomy): domain Eukaryota; kingdom Metazoa; phylum Chordata; class Mammalia; order Rodentia; family Spalacidae; genus Rhizomys; species Rhizomys pruinosus. The sequence goes on from VZQC01011557.1 coordinate 449,974, forward strand.
CCCGCCACAATGGACTCTAATTCCCTGGAACCATCAATCTTAAACTCAAATAAACTCTTCCTTTTATAAGTTCCCTTGGTCATGGTGGTCTATCACAGCAACTGAGAAGTGACTACTACAACCACAATGCTCCTTAAGGTCCCTACATTGCTATGCATACCATGCTTAAATAATAATTAGTGGATATTTTGAAATCATCCTAAGAAAAGATATTTTTTTATTTTATTTATTTTGTATGTATATGAATGCCCTGTCTGCATGCAGGTATGTGCACCCCTGTTGTGCAATGCAGTGGAGGTCAGAAGAGGACATCGGATTCCTCTGGAACTGGAGTTAAAGACGGTTCTCAGCTACCATGTAGGTGCTAGGGATCGAACCCAGGTCCTCTGCAAGAACAGTCAGTGCTCTTAACCACTAAGCCATCTCTCCAGCCCCAGAAAAGATCTTATATAGAATATTGAGCCAAAGTTTTTAGCTACAGAAATAAGCAGAGACTATGCCTCAGTTAAATAAATGCTTCTGGAAAATAAAATGGGTTTCTCTGCAAAAGTAGTAAGTGTCCTGTTAAAGAGTGAATTAAACAACTGAGTAGAGATGGTAAAGAGATTGCAGTGTAGCTTTAAAATTACTTCTTGCAGGTAAATGGATGGAACTAGAAGATATTATGTTAAGTGAAGTAACACAGTCCCAGAAAAACTAACGACAAATGGTATCCCTCATCTGTGGATGCTAGTGCCAATTACCTAGTTGCATGGCCCCTTGAGCTTTTGTCTAAGTAGTTGGGAGTGTTGCATATTGGAAACAACAGCAACAACAACAATGACAACAGCAACAACAGAAAAGACTGTATCAAACAACTGACTGAAACCGTGAACTTCTGCTCAAAACAGTCAACTTCCACATGGAGAATTTTGAGAAAGACTGAGAAAGAGATGGAAAGCATGTTTGGCAGAATGCATGAGCTCTGGTGGGGTGGGGGGGTAGGGTGGGGGACATGGGTCCAGATCTGATTAGTAACATAATCTTGTACAAAATTAAATAAATAAATAAATAAATAAAATTACTTCTATGATATCCACTGACAAGTTTAATTTTAATATTTCAGTTGCATACACCAATTCTCTCATGATCAAAAGTTGCTTGGCACTAAGTTGATCATCTAACACATGAACTCAAATGAGCTCATTGGTCATAGCTCTTGTATGTAGTTCAATATTCCCTACCATTAATATGGAAAATTATGCAGGTGGATATAACACAAAAAGACTTTCACATTTTACACAATAGCTTGAACTAATTCTATTTGGCAATATTTCTACCCTTCAAGAGACTGTAATAATATGCTATCTTTAACAAAATATGAAGTAAAAAATGGCTTAATTGCAGAACTGTGAGACACAGATAAGTTAAACTAAAGAAAAATATTGAGAAGCCTTGAAAGCATTTTGTTGCATGGAGCAACTTAATTCATCCCAAATGTTATGCTACAGTAAGTTATATGAATCTGCCAGATGCTTCTCTTTAGAAGAATTTTATTATACCAAAGAGAGCAATTTCTTTTAATGAGAATATTTTTGAATAATATTTGTTCTTGAAACCACTGCTTTCTTTGTTTCATATCTAATGAGAATAATTCCTTTGATTCATAGGCATTTTTATTCTTCTGCTGGTTCAATCAAAATACCAATTAACTACATGTATATATGAGAACAAAGTGGGCACCTTCCAGCTCAGTTTCAGAATACACACATTAGTCACAGAAAGCATGTGATTTGCATTGCCAAGGATCCACAGGTTAAGAATTATAACCAAAGCCTGTGGTTAATGTCCCCGGTTAGAATCACCTCTGGCTAGGAAGCTAATATAAAATCTGAACAGTGAAAAAAAAAGTAAAACACTAAAGAAACTATGTTTCAGTCGTCATAAACTGTAAGCAATACATTGAGATCTTAATCTCAATGCCAGAGCATGGGATATTAGTCTCTTGCTTTCAGAAAAATGTGTGTGAAATGTTTAGTGATGCAGATTATGTGAATATAAAATGAATGGATCTATTTAGAGAGAGGGCATAAATTTAGAGCCCCATCACTGAAAATTTGGAAATGGAAAATCACATAGTCGTTTGCTTCTGAGAAAGGTAGTAAAGCCAAAATATAACTCAAAACAGCAAAGTAAAACACTTTCGCAGAGAGAGTCTCAGAGGTGCCTATGGAACACAAAGGTCCACTACTGTTTTGGATTAGATACAACCTGGCCCCTATGATTGATCTATTGCAGGCTTGGACCCCAGGTGGAGCACTACTGAGAAAATGTTTGCCATAACGTCACAGCTTCCTGAATGGACTCATCCAATAATTGAATTACTGGGAGTTGGGGCCCACTTGGAAGATGGCCACTCTAATACATTATTTTTTTGTATGTGTATGAGTGTACTGTCTGCATGTAGGTTTGTGCACCCGTGTCGTGCAATGCCGCGGAGGTCAGAAGAGGGTGTCGGATTCCCCTGGAACTGGAGTTCTCCTGGAATTGGAGTTACAGACGGTTCTTAGCTGCCATGTGGATGCTAGGGATCGAACCTGGGTCCTCTGCAAGAGCAGTCGGTTCTCTTAACCGCTAGGCTATCTCTCCAGCCCCAACTCTAGTACGTTTTTGAAGAATAGAGGTCACTGCTTGTCATTTTGCCTCTCTTTAAGTCTTGTGTTGAACCTTCTCACCCACCATGACATCCATCAGGAGTGCTGCTTAGACACAGGCCTACAAGCAATGGAGCTGACCAACCGGGGAGTGAATCCCTGAAACCGGCCTAACACAAAATCTTTCCTTTTTAAGTCACCTTGAGGGAAACCTGACTACAACTAGAAGAATCGTTCTAGCAGGGTACTTTAGCTAAGTGAACTATGAGTCCACAGGAAACTTTTGAGCAATTTTCCTGGTGCTGAAGCAGAAGCTGAGCCACCAGCATTTGACTAAGAATATCTGGTCTATTAGTATGATTAACCTTCCTATAGTGTCCTACTATCTTTGAAAAATGTCACCAAATGTTATAAAAACATCTCATGATGATGTGTCATGAAGTGTGTTATATTGCCTAAAATGCGTAATTCTCTAAAAACAAATATTTTTTTTCCATTAAATTACAATAATATATAATCATGGCCTGGTTTATACTAAGTTCCTAAAAATAATATCAGTAATAGTTATGAATGTTAATGCAAAACTAATATCCCTGCTTTAACAAATTTGTGATTTTTTTTATTATGTAAAGCCAAGTAATACCAGTTTTAAAATGATTTTAAAACAAAAACATGCTAAAAATAGAAACATAATAAGCACATGTTTGTATAGAAACATGTGAGTATATATGTAATGTATATTTATATATTAGTATATTCATGTATTATTGTATCCATAAAATGAGAAAACAAATATCTAACACTTATCAGAAGACCTTTTACCCACACTAAAACAATGATAAATAAACCTACCAAAATATAGAGTCTCTGATTCCCCAAAATGGCTCTAAGTCCGATGCTGGCCCTAACCAGGATGAACAACACAGGATAGCACAAGTCAAATGTTTTCATATTCTGTCTGCAATAATCAGGCCTTAGTTACTAGAAGATCTTGATTAGGAGCGATTCTGTCCATGCCATGACTCCAGAGACTTTACAACTATTACAAAATAACTCTGCCCTGAAGGTCAGCCTTCCAGCACAACTGAATCTAGCCTCCCTTCATGGTTTTGATTTACCCATCATTCTCTGTGCATTCCTGACATTTCAGCATGATTAGCAGCTGCAATCAAGTGAAGTTTGAAAAGCCATTTAAGTAACTACAGTGGATGGAGTAACAATATCACAGATGTGTTTCGGAGAGAATGTGGAGTGATGAAGCAGTCACTGCAAGTGGGAAGGGTACTTAGGGAAATAATCAAAAGATGGCATTATTGTGCATGAAGAGAGGTTATGGATAACAGACAAGAAGAAAGTGACATAGTGACAGCAGAAGATACAGTTAATAATGGGAAGTGCTGATGTAGGAAAGGTGGGCAAAACTTGACATCCAGATGTCACCAGGGCTCCAGTGAGATTTATTATGTAGACTCTAAGGAAAATAAAATAATCCCAACACTCGCTGTCAGCTACTGCCTCAATTCTCTCCAATACTTGATATGGCATTAATACATTAATCAACATTACCATTCTCTCTAGTTTTCTTTTCCAGTTCTCTGTAGAGTTCACCTTTATCAAGTCTTCACCTCCATTCCTACACCAGATTACTTCTGAAAACTTCCCTGCTTCCATCTGGTTGATGAATCTATTAAGGAATCTTCCTGCTCCACTCAGGTAATACGTCTTCAGTCAGTATTTGACAGTTGCTCATTGATTCATTGTCTTGTTTTCGGTAGCCCATATATTCTGTTTTTCCTTCTCCCTATCTCACTGGTGAATCTTTCTTAGCCTCCTTCATTGTTTCCTCTCCTCCATCCCTCTAATGTTAGAAGGTCCAGAACTCATGCCATGGGGTCTTCTCTGTCTGCTCTTGCTTCTGGATCATGCTCAATCTCATAAATTAAGTAGTATTTGTGAGCCAAGGACTCACAATCATGTAAATCCATGACAGACCCTGTTCTGTCCTTGACATGTCTAGTCTGTGCTCAAAGATAAAGTATCTAAAAATAAGACCATACCAGTTCATTGCTGACATAGCTCATTGTTCTGCACCTTGCTCAAAGAAAAAAACACAGATTTTAATGTCCAAGGGAAGCATGGGAGTGTGGGGGCTCACTGCTGCACGTGCTTCCTTCTCTCTCACTCCAGTCCAGCCTCACTGATCTCATTAAGACTCTACAGGCACAGAAAGCACATTCTTATTTAGAATTTTCTCTACCTCCTGGAAATGTGCTTCACTAAATGTCTTCATGGACAGCTCTTTAACTCAAATTTTGCATAACCATCACCTGCTCAATGAAGCTCTTTCTAGCAGATACACCACCTGTACTATGGACTATGCCCTACATTTTCCTCCTATGCTACTTACCACATAAAGTTTGAATAAATATTAAAATAAATATTTTTCAAGGTTACACAATTAGCAGAATTGTTAGGAATCCAAGAACTCTTGACAAGGGATTCCAGAACCCCCAACCTAATTAGAGGAATTGCAGGGAGCACCCGGCTCTATGGAAATTCACAAGTCTAGTGGATTCTCTGTTGTTGTCTCTTTTCTTTTTCATTTTTTAAAGAGAATAAGAAATCGTTGATTCTGGAAGCGAATGTGAGTAACCACAGCACCGGAACATAGCTTTAGGTTGTCCCAAGCAACATGATACAAAGGGGGAAAAGGCTCATAAACTTTTCATTGTTACAGAATAAAGAAAATAATAAATCAAGACAATCTTCACATACATGGTAGAGTCAAGCTTGGTGGCACACGCCCTTAATCCTAGCACTCAGGGCCAGAGGCAAAGGCAGGCATATCTCTGTGATATCAAGGCTAGCCTGATCTACACAGCAAGTTCCAGGTCAGCTGAGTCTACAGGGAAACTCTGTCACAAACCAAACCAAACCAAACCAAAAGAAAACAAAACAAAACATCACACAAACAAAAAACCCAAATACATTGATGCAAACATCAGATATGTTACAGCAAGCTCAGAACCCTCTGCTACAACAGACAGACCCCAAATGCTATTTGATATTCTCAGCCTTGGAGTGGGTGGAAGCTAAGAATTTGCATAATAGAAAAGTATTTATCTAACAATCACAACGATGTTAGGTCAAACACAGAGGTTGGGAATAAATGGCTGCTTAGGGGGTTAAGAGAGCTCAAGATAATTTGGCTCAAGACAAATAACATTCCAACACTCTATAACCATTGATTTTCTAATTGATTAAGTGCAGCTTTTCCCTGGGAAATTCAGTTTATATCTCTCCCATGTTTTCTTTTTTCTTTTTCTTTTTCTAAATTAAAACACTGCTTCTTTTATAAAAGTAACCTAATACATTTGACAGCATTAAACTTAAACATGGTTACTCTGAAGATGTGCACTGTAAACAGTAGTGACTCTAAGACATTTTTGATTCTGAAACTCTTGTCACTTGAATTTGTTTCCTTATGAGTAAAATCTTATTAGAGAGCTGGTTCTACTAGAACAGAGGCCTGAAATTTTTTCCAAGGTCTCCAGTGCTGGACAGGTGGCAATGCCAAAGCTGCTCTTTAAGACTGTGTTGTTACGTGCTCAACTGGCCTCTGCAAAGGGAGCATAACCATTCCCGTGCTCCAGTGGGCCAGAGACGTTCTTCCACTGGACACAGACAGGACGGGAGCAGGTCCTGACACACTACGGAAGGAATCCAGCATCCAGGCTCCAATGGACCAGAGACGTTCTTCCACTGGACACAGACAGGACGGGAGCAGGCCCTGACACACTACACAAGGAATCCAGCATCCAGGCTCCAACGGGCCAGAGACGTTCTTCCACTGGACACAGACAGGACGGGAGCAGGTCCTGACACACTACGGAAGGAATCCAGCATCCAGGCTCCTCTTACTGACCTGGGCCTGCCCTGTGACCAACAATGCTTTTTCTCTATGTTCTACCACAAGAGTTTTGCTTACTCTCCATAGCCTGAATTATATTTATTTTTGTGACAGTTACTAGGATTGGCAAAATAATTCCTCTAAAATCCGATAGAAGACAAATCCCTGGGCATGTTTGTGAGGCAGTTTCTAGATTATGTTAAATGAACTAGTCAGACCTTCTCTAAATCTCGACAGCACCCTTCCATGGGCTGGAGTTTAACGGCTGAATAAAAAAGAAAAGGAAAGCTATCATCACTGTCTGCTTTCTGACCATGGAGGCAAAGACACCACCCACCTCATGCAACTGTTACTGTGTCTTGCTGCCATTTACTGCTCAAGTAATCCCTTCCTTCTCAAAGCTGCATTTGTCAGGTACTTTATCACAACAACAAAGAAGTAATTAATGCATTGTTATGTTTTTCACTGGAATGGAGGTTCCAGAAGAGAGGATACTTTTACTGTTCTCCAAGTGGCAGAAAAGTGCCTAATATACAGTATTTACTCAATAAATATTTTCTTGAACTCAAAGAAAGCAAGATGTTATGGCTTAGGGAGATGATTTGGTCATTAGATAAAACACATAATAAGGAAGGAGAGGTAAATTTAGGAAGAAATGTGTCTGCCTTAACTCTTTTTGGCTTAGCTTTCATATTTCTAAGAGGAAAAGTTATTCCTTCTGAGACACACTGCAATTCCCTACATCTTCTAGGCACGCATACATGAAGTTCTGCATCTAACGTTCTGACTGACACAATCCTTTTATTTATCATTTACAACAAACATTTATCATCCCAGAGTTTCTGTAGGTCAAGTCAGACAGCAAATTAGTAGAAGTGGATCTGCTAAGGAGATCTCAGAAGACTACGGATGGAAACCCATCCAGGGTTTCAGTCACCTCGCACCTTCACTGGGAGTGGACATGCTTAAAACCTGTTCACCTGGCTCTTCACGGGCTCCAGAACATCAGCTCTGACTTCATTTAAATGGTGATCTCCCAAAGCTGTCACATAGGAGGTTAAAGGCATAGGCAATGCTCAGTGCATTTAAAACCACAGCTTACAACCTTTCACAAGCAATCCAGAAAGCCAAATTGTAACACCTTAGCAAAGTGTACAGAAACCACCATCTCTGTGGTACTCAGCCCCAAATGGACAAGATACACCTGATTTTTGTGCCTGACTCCTATGGAACATAAAATATGCTCTCTTAACAAATGCATGGAATGGCTTGAAGACATACATGAGAAATTCCCTGTGATGATTTGGATTACTATTCCCCATAGGCTCCAAGTATTTGGATTCTTGGTCCCCAGTTCCTAGCACTGTTTAAAGAGGGTCATAGAACCTTTAGCCAGGCTGGAGAAAGCACATCACTGTGGGTGGGCTTTGGGAGTTCTTAAACTCTTCCTTCTATAAGTTGCCTTGATCAAATTGTTTTGTCACACCACCAGAAATGTAACCAATAATCTCTCCTCTTTCCTCTTTAAAACCATCCCATTTCTGTCTGCCTTTAATTCACTATCAACTGCAGGCAATGATAATCCCCCCCCCCTTGTTCTAGCAAACCCTGAATATAATAGCCCTTCCTTGTTCTCAGGTAGTTTCTTATATCTCCACATTCAAAAAACATGATTGTTTACTTCCTTTAGAACTGAATCATTAAGTGCAGCCTACACTCAAATGGATGGTGTCTCATGGATGTGAACTCCAGATTGGTCTCATTAGGGGCCTATTAGAGATGGTCACCAAATGTCCCCATAACTTTCTGATAATAAACATTCTTGGCTGCTAGAACCAACTCTGCTTAGAATCTTAAGTATAAGTTTCCATTTAGCTTTCTTGAAAAAGAATACTCTAACTTGTTTTGTTTTGTACATGATGTAACAACACTGTATATTTAAAAAAACAATACATCTGGGCTGGAGAGATGGCCTAGCGGTTAAGAGTGCCAACTGCTCTTGCAGAGGACCCGAGTTCAATCCCCAGCATCCACATGGCAGCTGAGAACCATCTGAAACTCCAATTCCAGGAGAACTCCAGTTCCAGGGGAGTCCGACACCCTCTTCTGACCTCTACAGCATTGCATGACATGGGTGCACAAACTTGCATGCAGACAGTACATTCATACACATACAGAAATAAATAAAATAAAAAAATAAAAAAATAAACAATACATCCTAGAAGGATCATAAATGAGTGTAATTTTTTTTAGTATTTTATAGGCATGGCCTGGTTCATGGCTTGGTGGCATTTAAGTAAGGCTTTGCTATGCTACCATAGCTAACTGAGGTTGCCTCTGCTCCATATTCAAAGAACTAACACACTGGGATCTTGAGCATACTGTTGTTATTCACAACTGCCAGCATATCAAGAGCATTTAGGTCAGATGTGAAGGGGTGGGGAATGCACCTTTCTGTGGTACAGAAGGTCTTCATCAAGTTCCACACTGCCTCACACCTTCCAGTCCATTTACTTTTATTATCTTCTGATTTCACATTCCATTGTATTTTCAATCTCTGAGCAATGGTTTTAGAACTCCGTATGTATAAAGGATTGTCAATTAAATGCCTGTGCATAATTGTGCTTGACTGAGTGAATCATCACTCATTTATAATCACTTATTTATTTATTTTTTAAATTTTGCTTAGTATCACATAGAAAGTTGCTGCCTGTACGTGATAGTGTAATATTAAATAAACAGAGATTGCAAGTAAAATAAATAACAGCATATGGTATAGTGATGCCAAAGGAAATGGGACCATTGAAGTATTCTAGAAAAAGATCGTTCTGTAGCTAGCTGGTGCAATGAACTTCAATCTAAAGATCAGAGTAGAAGGAAGGGTGTCAGTAAGTGTGAAAGCCCAGAGTTATAAGGGGGCCGGACACAGTAATGGCTCTGAATCAGGGAAGCTGACAGAGAGCACAAGGGAGAATCAGATGAAGAAAGATAGATCAGCTTGGATAATCAGGCTGAAAACAGACTCCACAGAGCTTAGGGAGCTCTGTTGATAATGACAGAGATTACTTAAGAGTAATTATATCAGTCAGATACAGTGATTAAACATAGGAGCTCATTAAGCATTCAAATTCAATAATTAAACATAGTCAGATACTGTAATTAAACATAAGCTAGATGGAGCAATTCAAATAGTATTTCACAAGAAAGGTCAATCCGAGTGGATAATTGAATCAAAAATTTTTACTTTAGAATCAATTAGCTAAATTAGCTGCCCTTATTAACTAAATCTTGGAAACTAGCAGATCTTTACAAAGAAAAAAGTTTCTCTTCTAAAGACAGAAAAAATGCTGTTAAGAAATATGTTGTGAATGAAGTCATCACTTTGATATTAATATATTTCCTGGTATAATTCTGCTGAATTTGTTTAATATTGTTTAACTTATATTTTATCCTTTAAGAAAAACATTTGTATTTGTCCTAGAAGAAGAGTCTCTGGATCAATAGGAATAAAACTGCTGAATCGTTCTGTTTTGACCAAACATCTATTGAATTAACAAATTATCTTTCCTTAACTTCATAGGAATAACTTTATTTTATTTTTTTTAATTTTATTTATTTATGTATGTGTATGAATGTACTGTCTGCATGCAGGTCTGTGCACCCATGTCGTGCAATGCCACGGAGGTCAGAAGAGGGTGTCGGATTCCTCTGGAACTGGAGTTCTCCTGGAATTGGAGTTACAGACGGTTCTCAGCTGCCATGTGGGTGCTGGGGATCAAACCCGGGTCCTCTGTAAGAGCGGTCAGCACTTTTAGATAGCCCAGAATCCAGACCATTGAAATTAGAATTTATGGAGTAGTATAAAGCAATCTCTCTTTCTCTCTCTCTCTCTCTCTCTCTCTCTCTCTCTCTCTCTCTCTCTCATAGTTGTATAAACTCACAGTTATATGGGTTACTGGGAGGTGCAGCCTTGCTAAAAGAAGTGTGCACCCTACTTTCATTTCTATTGCTATGATATAACCAAAAGCAACTTCGGGGAAAAACAGCACCCTACTTTCATTTCTATTGCTATGATATAACCAAAAGCAACTTCGGGGAAAAACAGTATTTTGTCTTGCAGTACCAGGATATCGTCCATCATCATGGGAATACAGAGGCTGAACTCAAGCAGTCACATCACATCCGCAGTTAACAGCAAAGAGAGAAAAAAATCCATCCTTGCTTGGTTGCTTCTTACACTAGCTAGCTTTCGTTAATTTTCTTTCTTTTTTTTTTCTTTTGAGACAGGGTTTCCCTGTAGCTCCAGCTGGCCTGGAACTCGCTCTGTAGACCAGGCTGGCCTTGAACTCATAGAGATCCGCCTGCCTCTGCCTCCCAAGTGCTAGGATTAAAGGCGTGTGCCACCAGACCCGGCTTAATTAATTTTCTAATACGGTCTAGAGAACATCCTGCCCAGAGTACTGGATCTTCCTGTATCAATTAACAATCTAGACAATTTCTGACTAACATGCCCATAGGGCAAAGTGATTTAAATAATAATCCACTAACACTCTCATCCTAGGTGATTCTCAGTTATGGCAAGTTGACAGTCAAAGCTAATAATCATCACCTCACTGTCATTGAGGGCATTCCTTGAAGGGTCTTGCTTACCTCTCGCCCTCTCCCTCGCTCCTCATAGCCACTGTATCTCACCATCAGGCCATTCTGCCTCACTGAGAGACAGAAACAATGGAGCCATGTGACCATGACTCAAACCTCTGAAAGTTAGCCTTCATCATTTTTTTCCTCTAGTTTATTTTTTCAGCTATTTTTATAGCAGTAAAAAGCAAACTAATATAACCATTGTCTGAGACTCAGCTCATACCATCATAGCAATTTCTACACTGACAAGCTTTTTAAATGAAATAGTTTTAAAATATATCAATGGATTTATATGTGAGAGTGTATGATCAGCTAACTAGGCTGTTAGAGGAATCAGATGTAGACCCCGCAAGAATGATGTTTATAAACTACTGTGAATTTCAAGAATATATAACCCTTTGGAACACTCAGAATGTGAAAAGACTACAAATGCCACTTAATGAAAAACAAGTGCCCATAATTTGAGAAACTGAACCACTGTTTGACCATTTGGGTAGAAATCTTAAGGTTTGTATGCATTCTTTTAGGTATTTACATTGATCTGATGAAATGCTAAAATTAATAACTGTGGAAAACATTCTTTTTATATCCTTTATATATTAAAGAAGTCAGCAAACTAATAATGCACTCTCATAAAACTCTTGCCAATATAAATCACTTCTGTGAACTCAGCCTGACATTTGAATTACTTGAATTTATATCAATGACTTACTGAGTATTCAGCAATGCTGGAAATATACTCAGTGTTAATAACGACTTAGAAGGGACAGTCTTTGCTTAAAATCAGTGGATGGCGAGCACTCAGGAAACAGAAATCTGCTTTCAATTCCATCCTGGAATTTTATAATTTCGTTAAAATTAAGAAAATATTTTTCCAATGTAGAACAAATATTTATCAACCTTCTGCATTTTAAAGTATATGAGAATCTTACTACACAGATTTTTCCAGATCTGTTTCTATTTGCATTCTCTGGATACTAGAATGTAGTCAGACCTAACTGGAACCAAATATCACACACACACACATACACACACACACACACACACACACACACACACATATGTTCAAATGAAGTTAAAAAAATTTTTTTTGGTGTTGACTAAGGAAACATTTAAACCAAATCCTTCTATTATGTTTTATATTCTCCCACAATTCCATTGTTTTCCAAGCTTTGGATTCCTGTTTTGTGCTCTGTGGTTTCATTCCATATTGTTTTGTCTTCCTACATAAAAGATCAGGTGAAAACAGACCAGAAGCCAACTTTAATAGAAGGATATTTGCCTCCAATATTAAACTCCACGTACCCAGGGCTCAGGGATCATTGCAGAAGAGGGGAGAATTGTTGTAAGAGCTGGAGGAGGAGGTGAATGAACGTATGGATCCCACAGGCTCCTGGCACCTTGCATATGAACGTACATAATGGCATCATTGTGCACAAGACCCAAGCAAACTCAAACAGACAAAAACCAGAATAGAACTGGAGAAATGGCCGGCAGACCCAACCTTAGCCAAAGAACTATTGGCAACTAATCACTGCCAGGTGAGGGAGAGTTAATCTTCTTTAACAGAGACTGACTAGACCCTGGTTAATGAATTTGTACTGAGGCACCTGTATACACTAATGACTCACTAGGCTTTGGTATAAATGACAAAATGCATAAAATCGGGTGGAAGGGAGTTATGGGAAGGTGTGGATGAGGAGGGTTATGAAGAAGATTAAGAAGTTTTGTATGAAATACACAAAAATTCAACAAACAATATACAGAAAAGCTCTCCTTGTATCGGGTCCCCCTTCTAGCCTTGGGCCCATACCAGTTCCTGCGCTTCCACCTCAGATCTCTGAACTAGCTTCCTAACCCAGACTAACTTAATCCTCTAGCATAGTTTGTTAGACCCTCTCCCCACCAGCACCTTAACGCTGTCTTCCTGTTCTACCAGACAAGCAGGTATTGAGTTCTAATATCTGACAAAATAGATGTCAAATTAAAACTAATTAGAAAAGGTAAAGAGGGTAATTTCATTCTAATCAAAGTAATAATTGGACAAGAAGATATTGCAGTCATGAAGAGATATGCACCAAACTCTGGTGCACCTAGTTTCATAAAAAAACAACAACAGTACTCCAGGACTATAAAACACAGATTAACTCCAAGTCAGTAATGGGAGGTGACTTCAGCACCCCTTTTATCTCCAACAGACAGAACAACTAGACAAAAATAAACAGAGAGCATCTTACATCAAACGGACCTGAAGCAACTACAGAATATTCCACCCAAGCCACCAAAGAATATACTATTGACTCAGCAGCTCAAGCAAGTTTTCCTAAAACTGATCACATATGGGGGCATAAAACAGACCTCAACAAATACTGTACAATACAAATAATCCCATGCATTTTAGCAGAACACAATACAATAAAGCTTATAATCAACAGAAGAAGAAGCTTTAGTGACTACACGAACTCATGGAGATGAAACAACACACTCCCCAATGATGAGTTGGTAAAAGAAGAAATTAAGAAAGAAATAAAATTATTCCTGGAATTAAATGAAAATGACACTACAACACAATGAAATGTCTAGGCCACTTTAAAAGCAGTCCTAAGAGAGAAGTTTAAATCTCTAAGTGCCTATATTAAAAAAGTAGAAATAGCACAAATAAATGACTTAACAGTCCAACTCAAGCCTCTAGAAAGGCAAGCACCAACCAAACCCAAACATAGTAGATGAAAAGAAATAAAAACATCTGAGCAGAAATTAGTGAAATTGAAACAATGAAAACAATACAAAGAATCAATGAAACTAGGAGTTGTTTCTTTGGTAAGATAAACAAGTTAAAACATACAGAGGGGGGGCTGGAGAGATGGCCTAGCGGTTAAAAGCTCCGTCCGCTCTTACAGAGGACCCAGGTTCGATCCCCAGCACCCACATGGTGGCCGAGAACCGTCTGAAACTCCAATTCCAGGAGAACTCCAGTTCCAGGGGAATTCAACACCCTCTTCTGACCTCCGCGGCATTTCACGACATGGGTGCACAGACCTGCATGTACACAGTACATTCATACACATACAGAAATAAATAAAATTAAAAAAAAAACATACAGAGGGAGAAGTAACCTGGAACCCTTTTCCCTGATGGCTGGCTCTCGTACTTTTAGAGGATACTCTGCAAGCTGCTAAGGGAGAACATCAATGATACAACCCAGTCCTAAAGCCTGATAACCATGATGACTGGCACAGCAAACTACATCTATTGGTGCAGTAGTGGTGGTAAGAGGGGGGATCAGTAGCTATGTAATTGGACTTAAAGCCTTTTTGATGAGCAGAAACTCATGGGTGGCACTGCAACTATACACAAATATACATGGCTGGAGAGACCATAGATCCTAGAGAAAACCATATCTGTGTCATTTCTCCTGACCAGTGAAATTTCCCACCATAACCTAAATACAGATCCTTATATTTACAGACAAGTACACAGTACACCACACATCAAAGAAGCTATTTTTTTGCAACAGGTGGAGGCTACTGAAGAGCCCTACACTGGTCACACATAGAGAATATATGTCTGAGAGATTCCCACCCATAGATAACATGTCTACAGTAGAACGTCTACACCTCAGGCTCACGGTCAGACACGTTCCCATAGTGGAACAGGGGATGGAGACAATTATTAGTGAATCCCTTGACTCTCACCAACAAATCTTCCTTATATAACAGAGAGTGATGCACAGAGACCACAACTGTCTAAGTTTTAGAGAATAAGAGACTGCAGAGTGTGTGTCTTTGATATGACTCCTGTATTAAACCTCACCCATCCATGGCTCAGGGACCATTTTGGAAGAGGAGATGGAAAGATTGTAAGTGCCATGGTTGGTCCATGAGTGTAGGGAAATGGAGACTTTCAGGCCGCTGGAAGCTTGCTCATATGAACTTGTGCCAATGGTGTCATCTAGCACATGTCCCATGCCAACTCAATCAGACAAATTCCCAGAGTGGTGCAAGGGAAATGAGTGGTAGGCAGACCCTAGCCTGAGAAGGTTGGAAACTGATTTTGACTGGTTAAGGGAACACAAAGCTTCCTTAAGATCACTAGATAGGCTGAAGAGCCTCCAGTGAATGAACTTGCACCAAAGGACATCTGGGTAAAATGCTTGACAGAAGGGGAGTTATCATATATGGCCAAGTATATGAGACCCGGTGGGGGCTGGGAGAATGGGTGGGGGACGGGATCAACATTGGATTAAGAATTGCTCTGTGAAATGTACAAAAGATCAATAAAAGTATTTTAATTGCTCAACATCCGTAGTTATTAGAGAAGTGTGCAGATCAAAACCACTTTAAGATTTCATCTTACCCCAGTCATACTGGCTAAAGTCAAGAGAACAAAAGACACCAAATGCTGGTAAAGATCTGGAGAAGGGGGAAGGCTAATTCCCTGCTGGCGGGATTGCAAACGCATGTAACCAATATGGAAAGCAGGGTGGAGAACTGTTAAAAAATGAAAAATGAATCTACCACATGATCCAGTTATACCACTCTTTGGCGTACACTCGAAGGATTCTCCTACTGTAGGGATATGTTCCTGGTTGCTGATGCTCTTTTTACAATAGCTAAGGAATGCAAACAACACGAATGTCCCTCAACTAACAAATAGTTAATGAAACTGTGCTACCTTTACACAAAGAAGTTATACTCAGCAGCAGTAAAGAAAGAAAAAAAATTATAAAATATGCAGGTAAATGGATGAAACTATAAACGTTTACACTAAATGAAGTAACACAGATGCTAAGAGCGAAAATAAATCAGTAATATAACCCAGCCCTACAGCCTAATTATTACAACGACTGGCACAGCAACTGTCTCTATTGGTGCAGTTTTATCTAGTGGATAATCAAGAGTTATGTAACTGTACTTACACTGCACTGTAAGTACTCATATGTGGCACTGCAATTATAGACAAATACGCATAGATGGAGAGCTCATAGATCCTAGAGAAAACACTATCTCTGGCCAATCTCTAGACAAATATAGTTTTTTACTATATGCTAACTATTGATCCTTATATCTACTGACAACTATACTATGTACATACAACTCATCAAAGAAAGTTCTTTTTGCAACAGGTGAATACTATTACACAGTACCACAACTGGTCATACAGAGTACATATATCTGAAAGATTCCCATCCCTAAGTGACACATCTACAGTGGAAACTCCTCACCAAAGGCTCATGGAACAAAGCTGACTCATGAGACAGCACATTCCGTTTTGCCATAAACTCCTGCTATGATGCTACCTCATCATATGCCCCAGACTACGAGACCAGTAGATCAGGGGTTGAGACCTCTACAACTGGAATTCAAAAATGAACCTTTCCTCTTTATACATTAATTTCTCTGAGTAATCTGTAGTAACGTACACAGAAGAACATACACATACAGTACACTGAGTCAATTTAGTCATGTTCTATTGTACCTGTGGTTAGGACTGCCCACTTAGAGTTAGATAACCTCTCAGGGTACTGATCCCTGGAGAAAACTGATTCTTCCTCCCTGAGCATCCATTGATTGTTTCTAGCTCTTCATCTTGCAGTAGGACACCTTGAGATTTCCCCCATCCTCTTTAGCTTGTCAACTGATTTTGTCATTCTACAGCTCTCATTTTTTTTTAATTTTATTCATTTCTGTATGTGTATCAATGTACTGTCTGCATGCAGGTCTGTGCACCCGTGTCGTGCAATGCCGCGGAGGTCAGAAGAGGGCGTCGGATTCCCCTGGAACTGGAGTTCTCCTGGAATTGGAGTTTCAGACGGCTCTCGGCCACCATGTGGGCGCTGGGGATCGAACCCGGGTCTTCTGCAAGAGCGGTCGGCGCTCTTAACCGCTAAGCCATCTCCCCAGCCCCTACAGCTCTCATTAAACTACAGTACTATCGAGAATTTATTGGTGCAGATTCCCTGTCATGTCTAGAATTCATGAACTAGCACCAGGTGTCTTGATCCTTTGGCTTTTACATTATTTTTATCAATGTTCCCTGAGCCTTGGGTATAGAGGTTGCATTGTAGATTTGTCACTTAGGGTGGGCACTTAGTCTCTCCATTCAACCACTATTGGGACTTCTTAATTGTCTGTATCTGTTTAAAACAAGTGGCGTGAGGTACACTTCTCTGTAAAGATAAAGATATATTAGAATATAGCAAGAGGGGCTGGAGAGATGGCCTAGCAGTTAAGAGCATTTAAGAGCCCTCTTGCAGAAGACCCGGGTTCAATCCCCAGCACCCACATGGTGGCTGAGAACCGTCTGTAACTCTAATTCCAAGAGAATTCCAGTTTCAGGGAAATCCAACACCCTCTTCTGACCTCTGTGGCATTGCATGACATGGGTGCACAAACCTTCTTGAATGTACATGAAGTACATTCATATACATACATAAATAAATAAAATTTAAAAAAAGAATATAGCAAGAAATTAAGTTGGTCTAGGGATGTGATGAAAGCAGATGTTTCTGTGAGTTCTACACCATCAAGGTGGAAAACATTGTTAGTTGAGGACAGGGACAAAGATAAGAGATAGGTGTATCTATAAATGGTAGCAAGAGAAGTTCCCTTTGAGATGATGGATTAGAACTGTGTCTTGACTATGGCAATATCTATACAAACTCAAACAAATGATCACATTGTACTGAACCACACTTATACACACACATATATACTGAACATATACACACAATACAAAGTCACAGAAGTACATGTGAAAAACACTGAAAATTGAGTGAAATTTGTAGTCCAGCTGACAGTAATCTCCCATTGGCCTTGTTTTGTCTTTACACTACCTTATGCAAAATACCAACTAGAAGTTGAATGGAAGCTTTATGTAACTCTATGTCCTATGTTTATAGCTTCTTGTGAGTCTTTGATTATTTTAAAACTTTAACCCATTTATTTTTTTAATTTTGTTTTATTTTATTTATGTGTATGAATGTACTGTCTGCATGTAGGTTTGTGCATCCATGTCATGCAATGTCACGGATGTCAGAAGAGGGTGTCAGACTCCCCTGGATCTGGAATCAAAGACTGCTCTCAGCCTCCATGTGGGTGCTGGGGATCAAACCCCGGTCCTCTGTAAGAGCAGTCGGCGCTCCTAACCACTAGGTCATCTCTCCAGCCCAACCCATTTATTTTGTAAGCCTCACTATAGTAAAGAATAGTAGGAAGTTTCTAGTGATTTGTTATAAGCTGGAAAAATTAACCAATCTAGATACTATCTTAGGATGATCAGAAGATATGAGCCAGGTGGACTACTACAAAAGACATGTGATTGATAGGGCCCTGGAGTAGAGTGTAGACACATGAAAGTAAGCTCCATAGATACTTGAACTTGGGTGAACAAAGGCTTCCATGAATGTGGATCCCTACAGACATGTCCTGCATAGTCACCTGTTGTGGGCAGAACCATCCACCATAATTGTAAATGTGAGTCCTATTTCCAAACACAAAGGCAGTTAGCAGCCTAAGGCAGACTGACAACACTGAGGATCACTTCCTCCCATGGTAGGTGGTGATCTTTCCAGGTAAAATCAGTAATGGCCAACTAATACTTCAGTAATAGCAGCGATAATTCGACATTTCCCATAGGTGAGTTGGGCTGAGGTGACTATTGCTAATACACTTGACATACTCTCCATTGAATCACAGGTCCCAGAGAGTAGAAATGATATTACATACTGCCTAGCACAGAAGTAATGTCCTTCTCCTCCTCCTCCTCCTCCTCCTCCTCCTCCTCCTCCTCCTCCTCTTTCTGCTTCCTGTATATATTTTATATAAATGAATTTATGGCAAGAGAGAGATGCGAGAATCTGTGTTATAGGTTATATGCAGAAATAATACAGGGCACCTCAAAGTTAACAAACAAAATATTTTTCTATAAGCTTATATTTTCTATTAAACATTATACTTGCAAAGTAAAATAATAAAAATTATTCTGAGTCAGGCATAGTCATATATGTCTTCAGTCCCAGCACTCAGGATGGAGAGGTTGGTGGATCTCTGTGAGACTGAGACCAATCCAGTCTACAAAGTGAGTTCCAGTCCAGCTATTTCTACAAGGAGACCTTGTCTCAAGACAAACAAAGAAAGAAATGATGCTCAACTCAAGTTACTTTGGGACCATTATGAACTGTCTGTTGATAGAAAAGCCATTTTATATATATGAATGATGTCACAGACATAACATACTTATATTAACTTTGTTAAAATGTTATTTCTCTCATAAATATTTTCTTTTTCTACTTTATTTTAACATCATGTAATTTTAAGTAATAAATTTATAGCTAAATTATGAAAGATAAAGATATGTCAGACTTCGCATTGATTAATATGAAACAAAGTGGCAATTTCAGATTTTCTTTTAGGTCTCCATGACAAAAGTAAACCCTACATGCAACCAAATAGAATATTTATTTTACTTTCACAGGATGATAAAATTATGTTACCCCTTTAATAAATAAATCTTTTATGTCTAACACATTGCACATGGCTTCAGTTTCTAAGATCAGACCTGACATAAAATCAATTTGCAATAAGTGCTTGATAAATGAGTGAGTGGTAAAGCTGAAAGTGGGCTGAAATCAGAATAGACTGCTGAAGACTAGGTTCCCCATTAGTATATAGACCTGCCAACAAGTTCAAAGGAAAGAATCATTACCAAGCAAACTTTCACTGAGAAGATGCTTGAGCTGGACAATCTCAGCAATGCGAAAGACCCTGCAGATTCCCTGACTGGTGGGCACTATATCAGAGAACAGGACTAGCAGCTCCCAGTGGTTTCAAACCTCACAAATGTATCGTCCTCTTTTGTATCTATTTGTATAGTCACTGAAACTGTCTGTCAGAAGAAAATGCTAGTGTCAAGGAAACAGATGACATAATATGATTGGTTAACTTGGAAGGATCTTTTATGAGATGACCCAAGCAGAGCAAATTGAGATCCAGGAAATGTCGAGAGACTTCTCAGAGGATGACTCAACCCTCACCAAAGTGCACAGAAGAAGGGGAGGCTAGGAATTCTCCTGGTCCATTGTGCAAGCTAAGAAAGCGACTACAGGGCTATAAGGGGCACCCAGAGCTCAGATAAGCAGTCAGATACATCCTGCATTCCTCAAAAAGAACCTTCACTTAGTCTCCTTGACACATTTGTGCATCTCAAAAAAAAAAAAATCCTAGCACTTGGGAGGCAGAGGCAGGCGGATCTTTGTGAGTTCAAGGCCAGCCTGGTCTACAGAGTGAGTTCCAGGACAGCTGGGGCTACAGGGAGACCCTGTCTCGAAAAAACAAAAAAAAAAAAAAAAAACATTAAATGAGAAGCAAGGCCTCGGCAGAAATGCAGTAATGGATGTGAAAGCTGGAGGTCTGGACCATTGATTAGGTCAGCTTCCTGTAGTAGCAGGTCAACAAGACTATTGCCATTGCTGCTGGAGAAAGAAAGCAAAGCAAAAAGGGTCAGCTAAGTAATGTATTCGAAGATAACCTTTTGTTTTAAATAAGAATGTGAAATGTTAATTTTAATAATAAGGTCAAATGCAGACTGT
The DNA here is from genome assembly GCA_009823505.1 of Rhizomys pruinosus. Lineage (NCBI taxonomy): Eukaryota > Metazoa > Chordata > Mammalia > Rodentia > Spalacidae > Rhizomys > Rhizomys pruinosus. The sequence continues at coordinate 470,747 of VZQC01011557.1, forward strand.
CATACACTCCTGTCAGTGACATTGCTAACTTACAGTGATGTGTTCTCTCTTTCTAAAGTAACCAGTATCTTTCATGGATACCTATCCAGGGGTTTCCAGTATATTTATTCTTGATTTGCCGGCCACATGAATACCATACGCAAAGAGCAAGGCCACTCACACGCTTGCATATATACATTTGCTAGTATCTCACATCTCTCAGAATTGTTTTCCTTCATTACTTTATCTTGGCGTCCTCTTAATTTCAGTGCATAATGATTATTTTATGACTAAATTATGAAAATGAAAATAAATGGTAAGCATTTTAAAAATATCTAATAGTGAGTGATAACGACTTATAAACCCTGCTAGCTCTTCTCCACCATGTTTGCACGTAACCACTCACACTCTCATGACAGGCATACACTGTGTTTTCAGGAATTCTGTTCTTCATTGTATTCTGGTTTCAGATAAAGTTGCTATTCTTTTTCGAACACATAAAGCACACATAGGACTTCAGATATTTGCGTATGTTCTTCAGTAAGCATAGATTGAGAGTCACTGACTTCTACGCCTTTTTTATCAAGTTCTCCAGCATATTGAAATAACAGGACACACTCAACATATTTTTTGACTAAGAAAATAATATATAAATCATACATGAAAATAATTTTGAGTTATTTATTTGAATGTGTCATTTAAAATTATCTTAATTTTATAAATAGGTGTAATTTTAGATAAATATAATGTAAATGTAGATATCTGTATCTAAGTTTATTTAATTAATTTTAATTTTCTGTTCATAGAAACACATTGAAATATAGAACTCATCTTAGTGTGAATTATAGATTATAAACTATAAAAGCACATTTTGTTAAGGATTTAAAAGTATTTTGTATACTAATAAATATGATCAGGAATCTTTAGAAATGGCTTAATTTAAAATACAAGCTTAGTGAAGATAATTGAATACTTTCATGCAAAATATCAGTTTTTGCATTATATTGCTTCAAATAATTGACCATTCTGAACAGCTATTTATTTATTTATTTATTTATTTATTTATTTTTATTTTTTGGTCTTTTGGAGACAGGGTCTCCCTGTAGCCCCAGCTGTCCTGGAACTCACATTGTAGACCAGGCTGGCCTTGAACTCACAAAGATCCGCCTGCCTCTGCCTCCCGAGTGCTAGGATTAAAGGCGTATGCCACCATGCCCGGCTCTGAACAGCCTTTTATTAGAGCCACGGCTGGGTTCAGGCACTCTCTTTTCATGATCTCAGGCTTAAGATTTGTAAATCAAACAATTATCAACTTTTACCTTGCTTTCAGTGGATGTGATTGTTTCCTACAACTGACACTTCCCAATTCTTTTTTTCCCCAAACAACCACTTGCATGCATGAGCTATAACACTGCTGTCCAAAATGAGTCCGAAAACCATCAATATCATCAGGGCACTGCTGAAAGGGGAGTTTGCATGCTCAAATGTACGGAATCAAAATCTGCAGAGTGATGATGACTCAGGAGTCTGTGCAGTGACCTTCTGAATCCTAATAGTCCGAGGAGCCATGGAGCACAGAGATGAGGATGACCTTCTAAACTTACATTTGTCATGTAAAAGCTTCTGTATCATGAAAACATAACCCCAGGGCAAATTTCTCCAAAATATTTAAAATAATAATTTTTATCAAAAAATATCAAGAAATAGCCTTGAAAGAAGGGACTTAAGACTCCCATAATCCAGAACCGAGACAATATCTGGGGACTTAACTACTGAGCTCCACTTGTGATGCTAAATAGAGTCTTAACACTATTTAAACGCCAAAGTCATAAGTTAGGCTATAAAACAGTCATCAGGAAAAATTTGATGGAACCCCAAACCAAACTACTATGTTGAAGTAAGAAACAGAGAGTTTGAGCGGATAGGGTAAAACTGAGGACAGCTTAGGACAAAATGAAGTTCAGATTTCAAACTCAAGATCATCGAAGATGCTGGAGAGAAGGAGAGTGAATCCTTAACAAAGTCAAAGGAAAGTGCTGGAGCCACGGAAGTACATGTAGATTGTCCTGTAAGGTTCCTCCCCTGCTCAACTTGTGGGGTACAGCTTTTTTTATATCAAAAGGCAAGGGATGCAGCCAGGAAAAGAAAGCAGTCTCTCAAATTGTTTCAGCCAGCAATAGTTCAATGTATGAGCACAAACCTCTATGGTCATAAAATCTAGTAATACTTTAAATTAAAGTCATTTCAATCACCACCTTCTAAAAATTAATCTTAAAATATCTTCCTCACTTGGAATGAAAGGACTGCATCATTCTTTTAATAAGTAGTGTAGTTTGAATGTTTGCAATAGCACATTCCATTGATTTTTACCATGACCTTTACAAAGACAGTCATTATATAACCACAAAATAAATAGTAAAGTATACTTTATTTTATTTCCCTTATAAGTTTTCTAGAAGTGCAGGAAATGTGTTCCTTGAAAATAATTAGAACAATTTTAAAACAAAGACAAGTAAAAGAACAGAAATATATCACTCTACTATAACAAAGTATACAAGTCTATAAAACACATATCACATATATTTGAGTAACAGTGAACAAATAGATATTGATTAGTAAAAGATGCCAGAGGTAAAAAGTTACCAAGATAAAATGAAGAAAATGAAGAAAAAATGGAAACAAAATGAGGTCATTAGAGAAATGTGGTGCAGCACCATGTAAAGTATTCAAATTTTTAAATTCTTAAGAATGACAAAATAGATTGATTTCTTTGGAAAGAAGCTCTGTTATATAACAGATTGTAGTACCATCTCTAGAGACAAGACAGCTGCCTGCATATCTAACTGATGTTTACTAATGTAACTTTGGGCAAGATCCTTGAATCAACCATAATGAGAGGTAAACTCTACAGGGTTATTTTGAGCATTAAATTATCCAATGTATGCAAGTTTTACAATAGCATCCACATAGAGTAAGTGTTCAATTCACATTAATTATTATGAAAAATCGACTGTACTATAGATGTCATTTTAAAGCTTCTTATAACCAGAATAAAAAATAAAAGAATTCTCTGGAATTAAGTTTAATAATATATTGTTCAGCTGGAAGAGGAACAGGCAGAAAACAGACTCACTTTGGACTTCTAGACTCTAGAAATGTGAGTCAATAAAGTTCTGTCCTTTAAGCCACTAGGTGTGTGGAACTTTGTCATAGAAACCATAACCAATTAATAAAGGCTGTGTAAAAAAGCATCACTTAATACACTGCTAATATAATGTATTAAGATGACATGCTACACATTTTTATGCTCTGCAGCATGCTCGATTTGTTCTAGTTTACATTTTAAGTGCTCAGTATCCACTTATGGCCTGTGACTCGCAGTGATGCCTTAAACTAGGTAATGAAGTTAAATATTAACTTCTACTCTTTGACAAGAACTTCTATCATTAAGACTGTACTCTCCTTCCAATGATGTAACTATTAACTGATGTTGCCATTACTGTTTTCTTATTTACCAACCTGTTTCTGTCCAAGTGATCTGGTCCACTGGTCATTTGCACTATTACTATAACAAAGTACCTGAGAAAAGTCACTGAAATAGGAAGATGTATTGTAGCTAATGGTTTCAAAGATGGTAATTTCATTGCCATGACGGAGGAGTAACAGTGACCAGGAAGCAGAGAAAGGGCATACCTAGAGGCTAGAACAAGATATAACTACAAAGACACATCCACAGGGACCTTCTTCCTCTGGTTAAGCCCCACCCCATATCATTCCTCTTGTCCTTATAAGGCTATCCTACCATGCATGAATCCATTAGGTGATGTATCCACTCATCTGGAAAGAGCCCTGGTGATCTGCTCCTCTTTGGAAAAGCTATCACAGACACACCCAGAAGTGTGCTTCACTAATCTAGGCATTCCTAAATCAATCAAGTTGAGAAGTTGACAAGTTTAACTATGACAAATGCCTTTGCTTTTTCTCCTAGGGAGATCTCTCTCTCTCTCTCTCTCTCTCTCTCTCTCTCTCTCTCTCTCTCTCTCTTCTGTCTTAAAAGGCTTTTAGGGACAGGCATGGTGACATATATCTTTAATCCCAAAACTTGGGAGGCAGAGGCAGATGGATTTCTGGGAGTTCAAGGCCAGCCTTGTCTACATAGCAAGCTCCAGGCAATCTGGGACTAAAAAAAAAACAACGAATTTTAGATACATATGGCTGTAGAAGTCATAATATTTTTGGCTTTTTGTCTTTTTGAGATAGGGTCTTCCTGTAGCTCTGGCTGTCCTGGAACTCACTATGTACACCAGGCTGGCTTTGAACTCACAAAGATCCACCTGCCTCTGCCTCCCAAGTGCTAGGATTGAAGGCATGCACCACCAACCAGGCTAGAAGTCATAGATCTTAAGAAAACCCCAAGGCTTTCACATCCCTAGACAAATGTAATTTCTTACTATGTGCTAAAATAGACCCTTATATTTACAGTAAAGTATGGAAATCACTACTCAGCAAAAAAAGCTTATTTTGCAACAGATGGAGATTATTATAGAGTTCCACAACTGATCATACACAAAGATTAAATGTCTGTGAAATGCTCAAGTCTAAATGACACATCTACAACAGAACCTATACACCCAAGGATCACAGAACATAATTGAGCAAGAAGGGGTAGAGAGAATACTAACACCTCTCTCAACTCTCATCAATGAAGTTCTCTCATGCAATAAAGGGCAATGAACAAAAAGGGCACCAATGGTCAAAGCGTAGAGAAGCATCTGCAGAGTGCGGGTCCTTGGGCAGGCCTGCTGTATTAAACTTCCACCTCCCAGAGCTCAGAGACCATTGCAAGAAGACGGACAGAAAGATTGTAAGAGCCACAGGAGGAAGTGCATGATCATAGAGAAATGGAGTTTTAAAGGTTCCTGGGACCTTGCTCATATTCACTTAGAGCAATGGTGACAGCATGCACGAGACCCATACAAACTCATGCACACAGAAACCAAGCATAGAACTGTGGAAATGGGTAGCAGGCACCAATCTTAGCTGAAGAATTATTGGGCATCTGGGTGAGGAAAAGATGATCTTTAATGGAGTGACTCCAGATAGGCTGACTAGACCCCGGTGGATAAACTTGCACTGAGGGACACCTGGAAACACTAACTTGACTTGATATGCCTTAAGATAAATGACAGAGTGCGTGACCTCCAGCGGGACGAGCACCATGGGACGGTACCTATGAGGAAGGGTAGAAAGATGGTTAAAGGTTGTTCCTTAGACTCTAAGAATGGGAATTTAGGGCAACTATTAAATATCTAACTACAAAAAAAACCACAAATTACAACTTATAGACGACTAAATACCATGTTTCTATAGTGTACGTTTATTTCATAAGGTCTCTGTTCTGAACTAGAGATAAATAGATGATAGATAGATAGATAGATAGATATAGATAGATAGATTATAGATAGACAGATAGATATCCGAGAATGTTCCAGTTAAACACACATGAGGAAGAACTAAAGCACAAAAATCAAAAATAGAGGCTATAATTAAAAATCAATATTTTTGTGAGTGGTCAAATTTTTATCCCAATGAAGTAGCAAATAATTTCTGAAATCTCTCTCTCTCTCTCTCTCTCTCTCTCTCTCTCTCTCTCTCTCTCTCACACACACACACACACACACATTCTATTATATCCTTCATCTCTTCATCATAAAGCAGCATCTTTAGTTACACTGGTTTAATATTCTTCTAACCTTCATCACTGTTCCCCAAAGTTCCCTGGCACTTTCCAAACTATTTTCTTTGTTCTTGGCCTCTTTAATGATGGTGTATTTATCTTTGAACTTGTATGCCATTTCTCACTCCTTCCAGAATTATAAACTTGTTTGGTATCTGATTCCTTCTATCTTATATGCGAAACTTCTCACTTATGTGGCTTGCCTGTGTACAGTAGGCACAGCAAAATTTCCACTGCCTCCTGAGAATTTCTTCTGAAAGGTACTGAATATTTTAAGGACACAGATTCACACTTAAAATGGAAATCTTTACCATCTGTCATGGATTTATGTCTCAATACCTTAAGGGAAGAGATATTAAACATAAACTAGCTAGGTAAGTAAATATATTTCAGGAGAAATAGATCTGTCACTCTACAAATTCAATTGTAGCAAATTTTCATCCGCTTCTGATATTCTCCCTCATTTTCATGTCTGCAGACATAGGTTAGTAAGATTTCCTATCTGTTTACCCATTAAGAATTCAATTTTTCTACAACATATTAAAAGATAATTTTCTAACTTAAACTAAGGTCTCAAAAATAGCTGAATAACTCACTCCATTAATTTTAATTAATGAAGGGATCATTATTCACAGGCACATTCATCAATTAACTTTATGAGAAATCTTCTCAGTCAGATTTTAACAGCAAAGCATACCATTGCAATTTGTAGTTAGCACATAGGCAAGAGCACCTTACTCAAATTATTCAAATTTCCTCATTTTATAGCCACAATTTGAACATGAAACTATTTAAAAATATAGAATAAAAACTAATTATTGCATGGATTTATGTACATATATGTGTAAATGCACATGCATATATAATGTGTGACTTAATAAAATAGGACTTCCCTATTATGAGTTATAAATCACATACTGAATTGATTATGGGCTTGGCCTAGTAATCATGTAAGTGACAAAATAGTAAGGTAATTAGAAAGAAGCTAAAAGTGTTCATAAATAGTGTTATCATTCATAGTGCAATGTATGTGCTAGAAAACAATAAACTGGAAGTATAAATATTGAAAAGATTAATAATCACTAGGCTGTTATGACATAATTGGAAAATCCCAAACATTTAGAAAAATACAGTTTCTCCAAGACTGTTAAATATGTGTGTGTGTGTGTGTGTGTGTGTGTATTGTATGTATCCAGCCGTAACAACCAAAAAAATGCAATAAGAATCTGCAGAAACTATACTGAAGAAAAGTATTAAATTACTGTAGGAGATAAAGAAGACTACACTGTAAAGATGCTAGTTTCCTTCCTAAATAAATCTACAAATTTAAACAAATCCGGAGAGGGTAGAAACTATGACATCAACAGTGTAATTCTAAACTTTATTTCCAAGAAAAAAACTTTAGAATACCTAGTATCTACATGCTAGAGCAGGAGAAAAAGAAGGTTGAATATGTGGTGTTCGTAAACTGTCTTCTTAGAAAATATAAAGTTGAAATTGCATTCCATATCCTTCATTACAATATTTTGCAGATAATTTAAAGATACCACTGCAGTACAATGTAATAGTAAAGATATTAACACAGATATTAATTGATATTTACATGAAAATAAGTAACATAAGAGAATATCTGGTTAATGCAAGTGTCCCTAGCCACAAGGAGACATTGAAATATAAAATCATGTGTCTTAACATGTTGCTATTTCAAATAGTAGTCTATTGGATAACCACATTAATTTAAGTAAATCTCAAGATGAAAGAGTCAAAGAATTAGAGGAAAATATCTGAAGAGGCATACAGCAGAGGTTAATACATTTAGCCTAGGAATTATGGAATTATATTGTTTGCATTTGCAGTTCTGTTCTTTTGTCTATGGCTAGAATCTTCCCTGTGAATTTCTTTATATAAGCTGAGACTTACTTTCCAAGAAATATATCCATTAAATACTGAACAAAGGACTGAAATACTAATTTTAAGTCTGAGGCCATAGTCTGGCTTCATTCCACAGTCAGCAGACAACTTTTTGGCTAAACTGTTTCCCAGTGTCTCGATATAGTCAATTTTTACTTGGTTTCAAAGACTCCCACAACTCTAAAATTCACTGTATGTGCACATAAAGACATAAAACACAAAGCACAGCATCTGCGACGAAGATGCAGTGTTGGCACGAGGAGACAGGGAGTTACCAAGTGTAACTTCCTGAAGGTGTGGAGGAGGATGTAGGTGACCCCAGGAGATGAAAGCTGAGCTGATTAAATCATTTTTTGTCTCTGTAGCTAAGTGCATGTATTTACTAAACGACATGCTCTTCCTAACAATGTAATCTACTTCTGTGTTACACTTCAACATTAGTTAACATGGCCATCAAGATGCTCACATAATTGGTGATATTGGTATATAAAACTACATTAATTTCAAGCTCCAGTAGAAGCACAGAAAGCCATGAGTATTTATCAAGTGAAAAAAAGAAGGTAGGGAAAATTGTTACTCTCAAAAGTGTAAAGAGAGTGTCATAAACAAAGGGATGCACTTGATTGGAAGAGTGAGCTAAATTAGGTGATCTGTTTTAAAAGCAGGCCTAGGATTTATGGTATGGAAGTAACCAATTATTCTTTTCTAATTCAACTGTATGTACAAGCTTGGCTTATGTCAAGGTTAGAGAAGGGGGACTTATTCTTGAACAAATCAACAGTTCAACTTTACCTTATCCTTTCTCATCTTAGTTTCTCTTACTTAATGAAAAAAAAATGCTGGGTTAAGATATATAAGTTCAATGATCTTTTGCCGTTTGAAATCATGATTCTTATAGGTTTCTGAGTCTTGTTAACTTAAAATTCAAAACTACTTTATACTTAACAAAATACCCACTAACTTTAAGGAATTCAGAAACAGATTATAATTAAATAACAAGGAATTTTACTTTTTTTTTTTTTTTTGTCTTTTTGAGACAGGGTCTCCCTGTAGCCTCAGCTGTCCTGGAACTCACTCTGTAGACCACGCTGGCCTTGAACTCACAAAGATCCCCCTGGCTCTGCCTCCAGAGTATTAAGATTAAAGGTGTGTGCCACCATGCCCAGTAAGAATTTTACTTTTAAAAGTACTAACAAAATAACCTGCAGCATTGATCAATGTCATAACTCTCAAGGGTGAAGTCTGAGAGGCCAAATAAATGATGTCTACATTCCCTACTCAATCTTAAAAAAAACTATTTTAAATTTTATTATTTTTGTTTTATGTGTATGAATGTGTTGCCTGCATGTATATAAGTGCACCTACCTTCTGCAATGCCCTTGGAGGTCAGAAGAGGGCATCATATCCCCTGGAACTGGAGTTACAGATAGTTATTAGCCACCATGTGGGTTCTGGGAATCAAACCTCAGTCCTGGGTAAGAGCAGCCTGGTGAGCCATCTCTTCCCCTCTCCCTATACTATCTTAACATCATATAAAATTTAGTGTTCAGGTCAGTGAACTCTTTAGCTATATCTACCTATTTCTTCTGGTAATGTCCAGTCAGTCCTGACACAGCTGCACAATCAGAGCTTTCTCCAAAGGGAGATGCCTTCCAAGTCTTTGACTACAAAGGAAAAAAGAAGAATGCATGTTCCCTTCTGCTCAACAGATGCCAAAACATGGGAAGAGGAAAGAGTTGAACTACATTTGCTCAATTTTCACAAAATCACTGATCAGATCCCCTTCTCTGAGAGTAGAGAGTTAGACTAAGAGTGGAGAGAGACACAAATTACTGCTCTAACCAAGGTTCTTCCCAGGTATAGGAGGTCAGAGGGGAAGTTCCCTCACTCTGAAAGCCTTCAGATTTTTCAGTTACAAGAACATGAATCTGCAGGGCTATCATATTCTCAAATTCATAGACATTTACCTCAAGCCAGCAACTGCCAATTTTAAAATCTTATTTATCTGCCTATACATAGCACAGATTTTTGGTTCTGAAATAAGATGATGTACCACACACACACACACACACACACACACATACACACACACACACACACACACACACACACACAGACTAAATACCTTTCTAAACTATGCTTAAAATTTCCTTTTTCTAATTTCAACTTTCAGTAATACCTAGACATATTGTTCAATGTAGCTTAAAAGTTTTGTAACAGCATAAAGATGCCTCAAATTTGAACATAGCCTTTATTATCTAATTTTCTAGAAAAAAATCATTAAAATTTAAATTAAAAGTAAATTTCTCTTAATGTTTTAAAAGATGTAGAAATTCCAAAATTAAGATAAATTGAATTTCCCAATCCCATTTAAAGTCTTTCAGAGCTGCTATTAAGTACAAGTGACAGATATTCATCAAACTTGCTTGGCTACAGACTTTAAATTTCCTAAATTCATCTGTATGATGAATCAGTGATAACATGGCATCTTATGAATCTGCCTGGTTTTAAGGCTTTCTGCATTGTTTCTGCTTCTAGACAGAATGGGGATGGAAAAGCAAGACACTACTAAACATCAAGCCTCTAGAACTCAGCTTTTGTTGTCTAATCACTTGCAGATAATAAAGGAAAGCAATCTCTAAAATTCAAAGTCTAAATATAATCTTTCAGAAGCTGCCTTTTACTATTATTTTGGAAAAGTTATATAAGCAAGGCCTCCAAAGAGATAAAAGAGGCAAATTTAAAAGAAATGAAGGAGAGTTTATAAATGAACAGTAACACCTCTCTTAATCATTGAGTGTGCTGTGTGTTCCATTTTATTGCTGATACAAATAGAGCTACACAAAGCTAATCTTTGATTCCTAGAGCATGAAGGTGTATATCATATCCAAAAACTGAGGAGGAAAAAGGAAGAATTATGTGGCTCAAGATACAAATGGACATTTGTCACAGAGAAGCAGAACATTCTGAAAATGCCCATCCTAACTTTTGCAAAGTGCCTCAGGCAACCCCAGCTTATGTGGCTCATGGAACATTATTTGTCACAGTATACATTGTGTTCAAAGCTGTCTTTGATTAACATGACCTCTTTTTTTGTTTTTTGTTTTTTTTTTCTTGAGACAGGGTCTTCCTGTAGATCCCAGCTAGCCTGGAACTCACTATGTTGAATGACACTGGCCTTGATCTTGCAGAGATCCACCTGCTTCTGCCTCCAGAGTGCTGTGATTAAAGGCACATGCCACCAAGTCCTGCATTAATATGAATACTTTTTTCACATTAATCTTGAAATTTTAAATTCAAGTCATTCCTAACTGGAGCATTCAGATCTTAAATTTATCCTGCTTTTATGACGATGATGGAAATAATGTTAGTCCTTTGGAAAGTAGATGTCTAGACTTCTGAGTTTTCTCCTTTGCCATCAGTGGACGGCTGAGCAAAATGCTTCCAGTAACTCTCCTAGCCAGGGCTGCTTAATGCTGAATACAATGATAGACTTGCACACAGCTACTTTATGCATAGACAGAAGTTGGTCACAGGCACTGTAAATATTTCAAAGGCTCCTTCCAAGTAACAGAAGCCACATTATTCATTTACCTACCATCTTTAATTGCCCGAAAAATTCAGCAAAAGCTGTGTCATTATCCTCACTTTCAATGGCAAAAGATCACTTGAACACAGAAGCCAGCTGCACTGGATAGATTTAGTTGTCAACTTGACACCCCTCTGTTGAGGGAGAATTAAGTGGGAAATTTTCTTCATTGGACTGGCCTGTGCTGATGTGTGTGAGGCATCTTCTTGGTTGTTGAGTTAGGTAGGAGGGCCCAGCCCACTATGGACAGTGCCACCCCTGGGCAGGTTGATGTGTATTGTATGAGAAAGCAGGCTGAGCATGGGCCAGGGGAGCAAGCCAGTAGGCAGCATTCCTCTATGGCCTGTGCTTCAGCTCCTGCCTCCAGGTTTCTACCTTGAGTTCCTACCTTGAGCTCCCTAAGTGTTGAACTGTGACCCAAGAGATGTGATCCAAATAAACCCTTTCCTCCCCAAGTTGGTATTGATCAGAGTGTTTTGTCACAGGAATTAAAAGCAAACTAGAACACTAGCCTTCTTCATACCCATGTAAATTACAACCTTGTTAACATAGCTGGGCCAGGAAGATCATGTTCTCATTAGAAGTGAAAAATCTTGTGTATTGCCTCAGCTGAATTTTCATTTAAATAAGACCTCTGTTGAATCCGCATGCATATTCACTTTGCTAAATCTTTAGTAAAGATACTATACTCAAATTAAAAAAAATGACAGACTTACCCAATGTATGTGTTTCTTATTGATCAACAACTGAGACAGAAATTCATTAAATAAAAATTATCACAAAACTTTTACATAGTAAAGCTGGGAAAAATCAAGTCTTCTATCATTTCAAGGTTTATAACATTTTCTGCATATCATGCTCTTCTCCAATTGTAATTAAATCCCATTTTACTGTAACTGATAAAGGATGGAAATGAGGATACATGGATAGACAAATGATAGACAAATGACAGCTAGCTATATAGCTAGACAGCTAGATAGCTAGATAGACATATAGGTAAGTAGATGATAGATAGATAGATAGATAGATAGATAGATGATAGATAGATAGATAAGAGATAGATGATAGCTAGATAAACAGAGTGATAGATGGTAGATACATAGATACATGTTAGATAGATGATAGATAGATAGATGATAGATAGATAGATAGATGTTAGACATATGATAGATATATATAGATGATAGATAACTGACAGATAAACAGAGATATATATGATAGATGATAGATAGATAGAGAGAGAGATAGATAGATAGATAGATACAGATAGATGATAGATACATGATAGATAGAGATATATAGATGATAGAGATAGATAGATGATAGAGATAGATAGATGATAGATAGATAGATAGATAGATAGATAGATAGATAGATAGATAGATAAATTACAGATAGGGAGACAGAGAGAAATAGAGAAACATGATCAATTCCAAAGATAGGTATTGTTAAGCAAAGCTATATGACCTATAATATCTAACATTATGATACTTAAAACAGTCTATAGATCCATTCTTTTAATATTAATTAAAATAGAAGTTGATGAAATTTCACTTATTAATAAAGCAGTAATATTAATAATTTATATAAGCAATGATGATATAATAGGATAAATTAAATTTATAACTAGGGCCAAGCACCTAAATACAGCTAAAAATATTTTAATAATTTACATTATTATAATCAGGTCATGTTACTACAGAGTTCTAAATATTGAAATATAGTTCTGCAGGGTTTTTTAAGTAAAGTTAAAAAAAGATGTGACCAAAACAGATGATGAACTTCTTTTGTTAAGACAGAACTGCATGCCACCTGACCCAGCCATACCACTCCTGGGTATGTACCCACAAGTCTCACCTTACTGCAGAGATACATGCACAACCATGTTTATTGCAGCTCTCTTCATAATAGCAAGGAGCTGGAACCAGCCCAAGTACCCCTCAACAGATGAGTAGATAGAAAAAATGTGGTAAATCTACACAATGGAGTTCTATGCAGTGGTAAAGAAAGATGACATCATGAGCTTTGCAGGTAAATGGATGGAGCTAGAAGATACCATGCTGAGTGAAGTAACATAGTCCCAGAAAAACAAAGGATGAATGGTATCCCTCATCTGTGGATGCTAACACAAATTACTTAATTGTATGGCAAGCTGAGTAACGTCAATGTGATCTGAAAATAACTGCGCTCTTATATTGTGAATCCCTTAAAAAAATAATAAAAAAAGAAAAAAAAGAGTTGCAGAGGCTAGAGAGATAGCTCAGTGGTTAAGAACACAAACTAAGCTGGGCATGGTGGCTCACGTCTTTAATCCTTGCACTTGGGAGGCAGAGGCAGGCGGATCTCTGTGAGTTCAAGGCCAACCTGGTCTACAGAGTGAGTTCCTGGCCCACTGGGGCTACAGGGAAATCCTGTCTCAAAAAAAGACCAAAAAGAAAAAGACCCACATACTAATTTTGAAGAGGACCTGAATTCAGTTACTAGCACCCATATCAGGTGGCTCACAATCACCCAGGTGGATTCCACACCTCTGGCCTGTGTTACCTGAACTGACATGAACACACCCACACACATACCCATACAGAGACAAATGATTTAAAATTTAATAAAAATAAATCCTTCAAAAAAGACAAAGTGGCAGGTTAGGGAGATAACTCAGTTGGTAATACACTTGCCAGGTAAGCCTAAGTATACAAGCGTGACTCCCAGAATCTGTTGTAAAAGGGGACTGTGGGGTATATCCTTGTTATCCCAGTGCTGGAAAGTTTGAGTCAGCAGAGTCCCTGGTCTTGCTGACCAGCCAGCCTAGCCTTAAGCAGAGATACCCAGGCCTATGAAAACTGTCTCAAATATTCAAGATAGATGGCACCTGAGGAACAACAGCTAAGACTGTCCTCTGGCTTCCATACATGCCAGAAAGACAGAGAGAGACAGAGCGAGAGAGAGAGAGAGAGAGAGAGAGAGAGAGAGAGAGAGAGTCTTATCTATGAATAGGGTCCTTATAATATAAAAATACAAAACATTGAATTATTTTACTTGGATTTATTAAAAATCCATAAAATGTGATTTAAAAAAGAGTACAAGTGTATAATGTTCAAGAGTGTGGGTAACAAGTAATTTCCTTCATATACAGAGAAAGAGAATTCCTCTAATACTGGTAAACATCTACTTGTGGTAATTACCTTAGAATTACACAATATATTGCTGCTGAAGAATACTATTAGGAGGAACATAATATTTTATTACAGCTTTACATCATCTTCCCCAGAAGGCTATAAGGTATCTACCGCTACATGAAAATTGTACCTTTAGTCATTTTATAAAATCACATTTTACAGAATTTCAATGAGTCCAGGTAGACAAACTTTTTGTATTTTAAGTACCTGTTTCAACATCCAGTTCATTTGTAGATGTCTGTAATATGGTACTTATGCAGGCCAAGGACAAAGATAATTTTTTATTATTATGCAAGCATCATTTGTAGATATTCCTACTTTTGTAGCACTGGTAAATTCCTTCTCAAGTGTATAGGGAGAGTGCCAAGTAAAGTTTCAGGTCTCACAGAAAAGTTTAAGAAAAATCTTTCTTCAAAAGAAAAAAATGGGGGGGGTGGAGATGCCAATTGGTTGGTAAGTGAAATTGCCTTTCATGCATGAGGGTTTATGTTTGATCTTAGGGGTTACATAACACAGGATGCAATGCTGAATGCTTATAATTCCTCCTCCAGAGCGTACAGAGAAGAGGGTCAGAATTTCAACACCCTCCATTACACAATAAATTCAAGGCCAGCTTGGATTACATGAGGCTTTGCCTTAAGAAAGACCATTCTGAGTGCACAGAGCTTAGATCAGTGATTTCCCAGGACCACCTGAAGCACAGCAAAGAGCTGTAACCAACCCAACTGCCCCTCAACTGATAGAGAAAATGTGGTACATCTACACAATGGAGCTCTGTGCAGCAGTAAAGAAAGAGGACATCATAAACTTTGCAGGTAAATCGATGGAATTAGAAGATATCATGTTAAGTGAAGTAACACAGTGCCAGAAAAACAAACGATGAATGGTATCCCGCATCTGTGGATGCTAGCACGAATTACCTAGTTGCAAGGCAAACTGAGCAACATTAATGTGATCTAAAAACAACTGTGCTCTTATACTGTGAATCTTTTAACAGGCTCTAGAACTAAGCTACCATTTTTTTTCAGAGTTAGGAATTTTTGGTATGTGGATGAAGGATGTGTATGCATATTTTGGAGTAATATAGGATCAAAGGAATGCTGAAAAAACTAGTTTGTCATGACATTATGTCTAACCACAGTATTTATTTTATGGGAGTGCTTCTTAGTATTTCTTTTCTTTTTTTTTGGTCTTTTTGAGACAGGGTCTCCCTGTAGCCCCAGCTGTCCTGGAACTCGCTCTGTAGACCAGGCTGGCCTTGAACTCACAAAGATCCGCCTGCCTCTGCCTCCCAAGTGCTAGGATTAAAGGCATGTGCCACCACGCCCGGCTACTTCTTAGTATTTGTTATACAAGACTGCTTGAGCTTTTGTCCAAGCATTTTATAAAATATTATACAGTAGTTAAAAGTATCAGCCTGGTGTAACTTAACCTTTCTGGATGCTTAACGACCATACTTAACGCCCATACCAATTTGGCCGAGTGTCTTAAGGAATAACTTTGTTCCTTGCCCTCAGAGGTCAACTAAGTCCCAGGGGACTATGCATGGGGGCATCTCTTGAAATGTCCTGCAAATGTGAGTCACCAGTCTTCTTGTTCAGGGAGGTCTTGGAGATCCACTAATGAGACTTCAGCTAGTGTGCAGTCTACAAAGAGGAAAGTCTGCTCATGGTTCAAAAAGGGAAGCCTGGTCTAGAAATACCTAACTGTCCTTGAGTGGATGGAACTGGTGATTGAAAACACAAAAGGAGCCAAGGGCTCCCTACCCCACCTAAAAAAATAAACCCTGAGTGACCCTTGAGGACCAGATCCTCAACTGACCTTGAGAAAACAAAAACCTTGGTTAATCTGGGCTGTGTGGCCTTAAACATCCAAAAGAAAAGTATAACCAGAAATAAATAATCAGTAAAGCCTGGGAAATTGTACTTCAGGTATAAAACTTGAGATCTTAGTAAAAAGACAAAAAGTAAAAAAATAAAATAAAATAAAAGCACAGTTGTTTTGCCTGTCTTACTGGCAAGTGCAGCTACCCTGTGGCTGCCACTGCTTTTACCATCCTTCAAAGACATGAGACACAGCTTTTCAATCTTCCAATATGGTCTGAAGATTGAAGTGTCTCCAAGAATCCTCCAAACCTTCAGTGCCAGATGGGGACTGCTGAGACATCCAACTTGTGGACTGAGCTATTACTGAGGTTTCAGCCTCTTCAGATTATAGAGTGCCATTGTTGGACTACCCAGGCTGTATCATGGAGACCAGTCCAGGAAGATCAAGACAGGATTCGGTGCTTACTGGACCTCATTTGGTGACCACGGGAAAGGAAAATCCCAGTGTGGAACACAAGGGCAGAACTGACGGTGATTTGGGCTTGCCAAGGAGGAGACTTCAAACATGACACCTTTCAGCCTAATAAAAAAAAAAAAACTTCTTAGCTGAAGATGCTAAAACCTATGATATATGTGGCATGCATATGTGCATATTTTAGAGTGATGCATATAGGAAGGATATGCAACAACAACAAAAACAACAGAAAAGACTGCGTCAAAGAACTGACTGAAACAGTGAACTTCTGCCGAAATAGTAAACTTCTGCCTCAAGAATTTTGAGAGAGACTGAGGAAAAGATGAAAAACATATTTGGCAGAAAGCATGAGCTCTGGTGGGGTGGGGGGATGCAGGGAGGGAACACAGGTCTAGATTTGATTTGTAATGTAATTTTATATGAAATGCACAGAGCTTTAATATAACATTGGCTTTGAATAAAAAAAGATAATTCACAAATGAAGAAGTGGAGATGGCTGAGAAACATCTCAGAAAGTGTTCAACGTCCCTAATAATTAAGGAGATGCAAATTAAAACCAGTTTAAGATTTCACCTTACCCTGTTAAGATTGGCCAAAATTAGGAAAACAAATGACCAAATGCTGGAGGGGTTGTGAGGAAAGGGGAACACTCATTCACTGCTGGTGGGAATGCAAACTCATGCAATCCCTATAGAAAGCAGGGTAGAGAACTCTTAAAAGACTGGAAATTAGGAGCTGGAGAGATGGCCTAGCGGTTAAGAGCACCGACCGCTCTTACAGAGGACCCGGGTTCGATCCCCAGCACCCACATGGCGGCCGAGAACCATCTGAAACTCCAATTCCAGGAGAACTCCAGCTCCAGGGAAATCCGAGACCCTCTTCTGACCTCCGCGGCATTGCACGACACGGGTGCACAAACCTGCATGCAGACAGTACATAGTTACACATACAGAAATAAATAAAATTAAAAAAAAAAAGACTGAAAATTAGTCTACCACCTGACCCATTCATACCACTCCTGGGTATATACCCATAAGACTCATCCAATCGAAGAGATACATGCACACCTATGTTTATTGCAGCTCTCTTCACAATAGCAAAAAGCAGGAAGCAACCCAAATGCCCCTCAACCAAGGAGTGGATAGAGAAAAAGTGGTACATCTATACAATAGAGGTCGATGCAGCAGCATCATGAACTTTGCACGTAAATGGATGGAACTAGAAGATATTATGCTAAGTGAAGTGACACAATCCCAGAAAAAGAAAAGATGTATGGTGTCCCTCATTTGTGGATGCTAGCACCAAATCCCTAGTTGCAAAGCAAACTAAGCATCGTCTATGTTATATTTCTTTTTTATATGAAAGCAACGGTATGGTTAAAAGGTAAATCCCTTAATTGGCTTAAGAATTAAATTATCACTTATGTTTAGAGTTAGTAATATTGGTATATGGGTAGAGTACATGTATGCATATTTTAGAGTAATATAAAATTAAAGGGAAAATGTGAAAAGAAGACAGAAAAAGATGCAAGACATGTATGGCAGAATACATGAACTGGGGTGGGGGTGGGGGCATGGAAAGGGGAATGTGTCTATATTGGACTGAGAAATTATGTACAAAATACATAAAACATCAATTAAATATATTGTATAGAAAAAAGAAAGACACAAGGAGGGGAGACTCCATCACCCTGTTGAAAATATTACTAAGTTGCCTGGTGTGGTGGTGCACACCTTTAATCCTAGCACTTGGGGGGCAGAGGGAGGCAGATCTTTGTGAGTTCAAGACCAGCCTGGTCTACAGAGCAAGTTCCAGGACAGCTGAGGCTACAGGGAGACCCTGTCTCAAAAAAGACGAAAAAACAAAATATTACTAAGTATGTAGTTTAGGCAATATTGGATATCAGACCAACCAATAGAGCAGAGGAACACAGAAGTTCCCACTGGAAAGCTTCATGAACACACAGTTTATTTATGAAGGCCTTTTACATAGTCATTTGGAAATCACCAAGTCTCCTAAGAAGGTGAGTCAGGATGATTTTCTACACAGACAACAGCTGAGAAATGCCGGAGATGCAGTAGTCAAGAAACATCTATTTAAAAACTAGCTAGGTTTTCTGTACTTCTGCTAATATATAAAGCCTCTGTTTCGGAAGTGTGCTATTGACTCTGTATGTCAAACTGATAAATGATGTTGATTTGGGCTCACTGTAACAAATGCCTTTCCATGCAAGGAACCTTGAAGTATAGGATTTGTAGAAATTGTTTTCTACAAAGATAAGTTACGGATTCTTCTAGTTTTAGGTTGAAAAAGAAAATAGTCAAAATGCTATAATGTTTTCTTAGGAAATCAGTTACTGTTTCTTAGGAAATAGGCTCTTCTTTCATTCTAAAACAAATGGCTTGATATTAGAAGTGCCTTAGACAGTTAAGGGAATATTACTACTTCGAACATATGCCATGACTGAATTAGAAAGATTCCATATTTGCTTGTATTAAATGATGTAGATTCATAGAGGTTTAAAAGAATGAAAAAATTGCATTTAAGTTCACAGACTATGTACAAGTCATTTGATAGGTCAATGGATATATTGTTCAATGACAATTTTATTGTTGGAAAGAATGAATGAATTCAGACATTTAGTATAATATGGAAAATGTTTAAATGGTCAAATATTTTAATTTATTTATTCTGAGTGTTTTGTCAACATGTATGTAAGTGCACTCTTGTCATGCAATGACTGCAGTGGCCAGAAGATTATGTCATCTCCACTGGAACTGGAGTTATAGATGGTTGTTAGCCATCATGTAGCTCACACCTGTGTCCACTGCAAGAGCAGTCAGTGCTCTTAGCTACTGAGCCATCTCTCCAGCTCCATAATTCCATTTTATAAGACATGCCCCACTGGTTGTAATAGGAGTCTCTAATTCACTCTCTTTAACAACATATATGAAGAGTAATTTTGATTAAGCTTTAGGAATGTCAGATCTTTTCATACTAGGCTTCACTCATTCCTCGCTTATTTTATTTAAAGAATTTAATTGTAGGGAGACAGAGTCATTTTGTATGAAATCCACTTCTTTCTGCTATCAGTAACGTTTCTTCCCTTTCTTTGCAGTCAACTTTTCCCTATCTTAAGTGACCTATTACATAAATCATTTCCGTTCTTTTTGCCTGCTCAAAATATAAACAAAGGAGTTATATAAATTCATCACTTTTTCCTTTTGCTTCTCTCGTCTTTTCACCCCCAAATTATAATTGTTTTATAGTAAAAATATATGTTTTTAATATCATCTAGATTTCCTAGATTTCCAGATTTCAGCCCATTTGCACATATATATAGCAGTTTATCTTAGTTTAGAATTTTATTACTTTCATGTTTCATGCAGATTTCCTTGTGTCATTCGTCTGTTCAGTTTGTGTAGCCTTGTGGCTCTGGTTAGTCCCAGACATACCCAGCGCTCTCGCATCTTTGTTCTTTGTTTCAATTGAGTTTTACTGGCTTTCTTGAATACACAAAGGAAAATGGTCTCACTTTTTACCTTCCTATTTCATTTTTATTTCAGGACCTAAAGCTACTAGTGCCTTGAACATAATTTATTTTGTTGTTACTTTTAATACACTTTGATTTTTAAAGAAGAGTGTTCTTGCCAAATGTGGTGGTGCATGACTTTAATCCCAGCACTCAGAGGCAGAGGTATGTGGATCCCTGTGAGTTCAAGACCAGCCTGGTCTACAGAGCAAGTTCTAGGACAGCTGGGGCTACAGGAAGACTCTGTCTCGAAAAGACCAAAAATAAAATTAAATTAAATTAAATTAAATTAAATTAAATTAAATTAAATTAAATTAAATTAAATTAAAAAGTTCTTTTATGGGTCATCAGTCAAAATTGTTTCACAAATTAGAGTTTTACTGAACGTATTTGGTTTTAGGATTTTTCTGCTACATAATATTTTAAATAGTTTGCAAATTGTAATTTCTGTTTGACTCATAATTAATTCAGTAGTACAGCTCTCAATTACAAACTCTGACAATGTTAAAGCTCCTTATTTATTACTAATTTCAGTTCTCATAATAATAATCCAATTTCGGGGCTAGCAAAATATAAAGGTGCTAGCCATGAGCCTGATGACATTAGTTGGATCACCAGGCCCACACTCATGTGAACACAAATACACCTCCCTCCCATACACATACACCCCCACATCCACACATACACATACACACACTATAATATAATACAACTGCAACTTATGTATTGTAAAAATTTTTAATAATTTTACTAGTTGCCTTATGAGCAAGGATATAGCTCATTATGAATAGTTTGTGGAAATCTAAAGGTATATATTCTATTAAAAGTATAAATCACTAAGACATAGATTTTACATGTTTACTGATATCATCCAAATAATTCTTTAATATCTTCAATAATTTTTCTTTTGGATCTGTTTAATTTTAATACATATTCTTTTACCTTATTCTCACCCATTTAAATAGAGAAAGAGGTGGCTGACAGACAGATTGATAGATATACAGGTATTGAGTTATATGGACAGTACAGTCTGCTGTTTATTCTCTCTTCCATCCTCCCCTATGTGAAGTTTCGTATCTGATACATTATTTTGTTGGGATTTATTTTTAAGCAATTATCTTTTATGAGGGATAAACATGAAATAGTGTTTGGATCATTGAATTCCTCCAATACCTTTATTGTATACACCATTAACCTAAAAAGTGCTTACACCAGAGCTGGGCTTTGGATTCTTGTGCTACAGTGCTTATCTCTCCATTAACAATAGCTGCCCTTCAACCTTTATCAAATGTCAGTGTTGCAAATGTGACTCCTCAACTCTCTGATCCTTTTCTACCTACAAAGTACAGGTTTTCAGTCTACAAGCCTAGACTGGTTATTTTAATGCTTTAAGTTCTTGAGTTTTATCAGGACTTACTAAGGTCTGTGTCTGAGTTCCTGAACTATGCTTACTCCTCATGGGGATTTTAAATTTATACACCCAAGACCCAGGTTTAGAACGTTCATTAGAAAGCTTAACTTCCTTCTAAAATTTTTTCTTTGTTTTCCTTTCGTTTTTTTTTATTATTATTATTATTATTATTTTTTTTTTTTTTGGTCTTTTTCAGACAGGGTCTCCCTTTAGTCCCAGCTAGCTTGGAACTCACTATGTAGACTAAGCTGGCCTTGAACTCACAGAGATCCAACTGCCTCTGCCTCCCAAGTGCTGGGACTAAAGTATTGTGCCACCACGCCCAGCTATCACTACCCTATTTTTATTGTCACACTGACAGTAGTTGTTTTTTTCTATATTATAAATCTCTAGAAATCATCAGTCCTTTTTTTAAATAAAATATTTTTAAAATTAATTTTTATTAAGTGCATTTCATACAACATTTCTCAGCCAAATTTAGAGTCATTCCCCCATCCATGCCCACCCCTCATGCCCCCAACTCCTGCCAGAGCTCATGGATTCTGTCATACATGTTAAGTCTTGTCTTGCATCTTTTTCTCAGTCTTTTATAACCTTTTCGATGCAGAAGTTTACTGTTTTAGTCTGTTCTTTGGAATAGGTTTTTCTGTATCTTTTTTTGTTCCCTTTAATTTTATATTATTCCAAAATATGCATATATACACTCCACACATAAATCAAAATTACAAAGTCTGAAAATAAACTATACATTAATTCCAAAACATATTTAAGTATTCACATTTTAACAGTAAAGTTGCATGCAGGTAAAAAGAAGTATAACCTTACATTCTTTTTTTTTTTTTTAGAACAAGAATACATATCTTCCACCCATATATGGTAATTACAATGTTTGAATACAAGTGGTAGGACAAATCTAGAGCTCATTAAGAGATTCACATTATAATAGCACAGTTGCTCTCAGATACAATGAAATATAATTATAAAGTTGTTCAGTTTGCCTGCCAACTGGGGATTTGGTGTTAGCATCCACAAATGAGGGAAAACATTCACCTTTTTTTTTCTGGGACTGTGTTACTTCACTTAGCATAATGGCTTCGAGTTCCATCCATTTACCTGCAAAGTTCATGATGTTATCTTTCTTTACCTCTGCATAGAACTCCATTGTGTAGATGTACCACATTTTTATTATCTAGTCATCAGTTGAGGGGCATTTGTGTTGGTCCCAGCTCTTTGCTATTGTGAAGAGAGCTGCAATAAACATAGCTGTGCATGTATCATTGCAGTAGGATGAGTCTTGTGGGTATATACCCAGGAGTGGTATGGCTGGGTCAGGTGGTAGGTTCATTTTGAGTCTTTTAAGTGTTCTCCATACTGTTTTCCACGGTGGTTATATGAGTTTACATTCCCACCAGCAGTGGATGAGTGTTCCCCCTTCCCCACAACCTCTCCAGCATTTGGTGTCTTTTGTTCTTGATCTTGGCCAGTCTTATTGGAATGAGATGATACGTTAGTGTGGTTTTAATTTGCATTTCCTTAATTATTAATTAAAGTGTTGAACACTTTTTAAGATGTTTCTCAGCCATCTTTACATCCTTACTGGCGAAGTCTCTGTTCAGCTCTTTACTCCATCTTTTGAGTAGGTCATTTGTTTTCTTCTTTGTGTTATAAGTAGTTTATATATTCTGGATGTTAATGCTCTGTGAGATTTATTAGTGGTGAATGTTTCCTCCCACTTTGTGGGTTTTCTCTTCACATCCTTAACTGTTTCTTTAGCTGTACAAAAGCTTTTGAATTTCATTAATATTTTTATTAGTGTTTTGTGTATTTCATATGTCATTTCTCAGTCCAGTTTAGACACATTCCGTTTTCTATGTCCCCCACCCCACCCCAGTTCATACATCTGCCATACATGTCTTGCATCTTTTTCTCAGTCTTTCTAAAGTTTTTCTCTGCAGAGGTTTATTATTTTGGGTGGAAGTTAACTGTTTCAGTCAGTTCTTTGACACAGTCCTCTTGTCATTGTTGTTCCCTCCTATTTGTATTGCTCCAAAATATGGCAATATATACAACACATATATACTAAAATTATGACCTCTGAAAATAAACTGTATGTTCATTCCAAAATATGTTTAGGATTTCACATTTTCCCTTTAATTTTATATTACTCTAAAATATGAATACATACCCTCAACCCATAAACCACTTTTACAAAGTCTGAAAATAAGTGGTAACTTGATTCTAGGTCCTGTTAAGGGATTCACATTATAACAGCACAGTTGCCTTCAGATAAAAAGAAAGATAATATTAATGTTCCTCGGTTTGCCTTTCTTTTCTTAAATTTTTATTTATTTTTAAGGGGTTCTACAATATAAGAGCACAGTTGTTTTCGGATCACATTAACATTCTTCAGTTTGCCATACAATTGGGTAATTGGTGCTAGCATCCACAGATGAGGGATACCATTTGTCGTTTGTTTTTCTGGGACTGTGTTACTTCACTTAGCATGATATCTTCTAGCTCCATTCATTTACCTACAAAGTTCACGATGTCATCTTTCTTTACCACTGCATAGAACTCTATTGTGTAGATGTACCACATTTTTTGTATCCACTCGTCAGTTGAGGGGCACTTGGGTTGGTTCCACCTCTTTGCTATTGTGAAGAGAGCTGCAATAAACATGGCTGTGCATGTATCTCTGCTGTAAGATGAGTTTTGTGGGTACATACCCAGGAGTGGTATGGCTGGGTCAGGTGGCAAGTTCATTCCAAGTCTTCCAAGGGTTCTTCACACTGCTTTCCATAGTGTCTGTACGAGTTTACATTCCCACCAGCAGTGGATGAGTGTTTCCCTTTCCCCACAACCTCTCCAGCACTTGGTTTCATTTGTTTTCTTGATACTAGCCACACTTATTGGAGTAAGATGATATCTTAAAGTGGTTTTAAAAATATGCATTTCCTTAATTATTAGCAATGTTGAACACTTTTTAAAAGGTTTCTCAGCCAACTCTAATTCCTCACTTGTGAAGTCTCTGTTCAACTCTTTGCTCCATCTTTTGAGTGGGTCATTTGTTGTCTTTCTTCTTTGATTTCTGAGTAGTTTCAGCTTGCCTTTCAACTAGGTACTTGATGCTAGCATCCACAAATGAGGGATACCACTGGTTGTTTGTTTTTCTGGGACTGTATTACTTCACTTAGCATAATGGATTTTAGTTCCATCCATTTACCTGCAAGGTTCATGATGGCATCTTTCTTTACCACTGCATAGAATTCCATTGTGTAGATGTACCACATTTTCTCTATCTACTCATCCATTCAGGGACACTTGGGTTGCTTCTAGCTCTTTGCTATTGTGAAGAGAGCTACAATAAACATATATGTGCATGTATCTCTGTGATAGGATGAGTCTTATGGGTATATACCCAAGAGTGGTATGACTGGGTCAGGGGGTAGGCTCATTTTCAGTTTCTTAAGAGTTCTCCACACTGCTTTCCATAGGGTTTGCAAGAGTTTGCATTTCTCCCACCAGTGGGTGAGTGTTCCCCTTTCTGCACAACCTCCCCAGCATTTGGTATCCTTTGTTTTCTGGATTATAGCTAGTCTTACTGGAGTAAGATGAAATCTTAAGGTAGTTTTAATTTCCATTTTCTTAATTATTAGCAATTTTGAACACTTTTTAAGATGTTTTTCAGACAACTTTACTTCTTCATCTGTTCAGCTCTTTACTCCACCTTTTGAGTGGCCCATTCGTTTTCTTTCTCCTTTGTTTTTTGAGTAGTTTATGCACTCTGGATGTTAATGGTCTATCAGATGTATCACTGGCGAAGGTTTCCTCCCACATTGTGGATTTTCTCTTCACTTCTTTGATTGTTTCTTTCACTGTACAGAAGCTCTTTAGTTTAATAAGTTCCCATTAATAATTGTTGACCTTATATTTTGCATCTTCAGCAAATGGTGTTGGCATAACTGGATCACCACTTGTAGAAGAATAAAACTAATCCCCTACCTCTCATCAGGTACAAAAATCAACTCCAAATGGATCAAACACCTCAATATGAAACCTGAAACTCTCAAAATGATAGGAAAAAATGTTGGTTGTAACCTAGGAGACATAGGCATAGGAAAATACTTTCTAAATCAGGCATCGGCTGCACAAAAAATAAGCTCAGCAATTGACAAATTGGAGCTTATTAAAATCAGTCCTTTTTTTGCCTGTTTGTAGGCCTAGGGGCTGAGAAAAAGCTTCAATGTCTACAGGGGTGGAATCACAGGTCACTCTGGTCACATAAGTCTACCTTCGACATGAAAATCAGTCCCTTGTCTAGAGGCATAGATGAATTTTTTTTTCTGGTTTCCTTAGTCCTAAAACTTGACAAACATGAGAAATGATAAATAATTTATGGAAGCTCTCACAGTTAATGTGTGGAAAAGCCATGTTGAGAGCCTAAATCTTTTTTTTTTCTTTCCTTTCATTTTGTTTTTCAAATTTATCATTTTTGCCTCTACAAAATCCACATTTACGTTTTTGGAATTAGAAAGTATCAATTCTAATGAGCACATTTTCTGTGTTTATATGTGTATAATTATCATTATATCCTCAACTGCAAAGATAAATATGATTTGGCATAGCACAGGAGACAAGACTATGAAATAAGGAAAGAAGGAAAAATGGCAGAGAGAACTGTGAATTTTGGAGAAGGGTAAAAGTGAGCTAAGCAAAGGAGAAAATTGTTGGGCAGCTCCCTTACAGGTAAGCTCAACATACTGAAATGTTAATGGAACTCAAGGAGACAGTAGAGTATCCAAACTCACGACAGCAGTACATGTTGCTGGTGTGGATAACATGAGAACAGGTGGTACACTATGGGAAGAATAACTCTGCTAACCTCTCTCCATTCCCAAGGGGAAAGGAGAACATTGACCAAAAAGGAGGAGCCCAACATGGTTGGTCATCTTTCCTGAAGCTTCCCATTTCAAAATATACAGCTGGTATCCCAGAAATTCTTGAATGCTGTCCAAAGGCACATAATTTTTTCGTGACAGAAACACTGCTTAAAAATTTTCCACAGTCCAGCTGGTGCTGGGCATCATATCAGCTTACTTGCCTTATTTTCAAATTAAAATTTTTTCTCAAATTTCTATGCCCACTTTATTAATCCTCATGTAAACAATTTTATAACAGTTTTCAAATACTATAAATTGGAGAAGGATCAAATCTCAAACTCAAATGTCCATGTGCATGTCCCGCTATTACATGCCTTGAAATAGTAATGTCATTCCTATATCTTACAATAGTGCCTAATAACTCTCCACGATGTTACTGAATGGAGGGAAAAAAATCATAAATGAGAGGAAGTTGATCAATTGTAAGACATCAGTTCAATAAGATATCATCATCCAGTTAAAATGGATGTCACACAAAACATATAAACAGTTGGTTAAATGCCAGGCATGGAAATATCCATAGGCTTAGCAAAGTCTGACTTTCTCATCTGACTACTCTCAAGTAGCTTTCCCTTCCTGTTGTGGAGGAAGCTACCACTTTCTTCCTTCAGACACAAGCATGAAAAGGGAAATTGCTATTCTCACAGTTCTTGAAAGGAGTCCGCAAGGCTTCTTTCATGAGGAATATGCTGGGTTTTTTTTCTGAATCAAAGACTCATAAGCTTGTCCAGTGTTCACCCCATGGACACACTGTGTACTTTCAATGTTAATCTTGTTTGAACTTCAAGGATGGAATAGGGAAATGGGAAATGTAGTGATTATTTGATAAAGACATAACTTCGTGACAGGAAAGTACAACAGGTTTCTATTTTCACTAGGATGATGTCTACTTTTTTAAAGAATGTAGAATAAAATAACCTAGAAAAGCTTGATTTTACACCCAATATGTTTATGTTTGTTTTCATTCAAACCTCTCTTTCTAACACAGTAAATCCACTGAGTCATGATGGCATCAAGCAGAGAAATATATTTGGCATAAACAGATTATTACAGAAGAGCTCTTAAAATTTCTGAGGCCATCATGGACATAAGTCTTTAGAAATTTTAGTATCTCTGCATAATAGTTGAGTCCCAGATCTGACAATAAGATAAAGAATCCTCAAAAGTTTCAAGGACAAGTTGTATATTCTCTAACAAGTTATGACACTACTCTTGAATCTAATGAAGTAAAAGCCTCAGAAAAATACCCCTAAATTTGCAAAGCAATAGATATGCCATTCAAAGACCATTCAAAACTTGTAAACCTTTTCATCAGCATCATGTAGAAATGGTTTTTAAGCATGAAGTGATAGAACAGTTTCATTAAGAAAGATACCAAAGATAAGAAAATGTAAGCCCAAGGGCTTAGTGTTCAGTACAGCTAGAGATAGCAATACATATGTACATTTTTGTATGGGAGAAGAATTATGGAGAATGAAGTCAATCTTCTGGGACAAAAATGGCAATGCAGAAAAATAATTACAACAGCTCAGGAGCGAGGGAGAAAGGAAGGATCTCCTTGTGATGAGGCCTTCTGGGAATTACACATGAATCCTTTTATAATTGAGCTTTGGAAATTTTTATGCAACCATTCTTAATGAAATTTAGATCCCCTCCCCCATCCATCCTGGAAACGCTGAAAAAAAATCTCAGGCTAAAATGAAAAAGGAAACCCAAAGACTAAAAGGGAAGAATGGTCAACTCAGAAAGAAAATGGAAATACTAAGTAATCTCAGGCCGAAATGAAAAAGGAAATCGAACAATCATCCAGTCAATAGGAAAGAGCAAGAGGAAGCCTTGGTAACAGAGTGGATGAAGCAGAAAATAGAACACCAACCCTAGCAGATAATGTGGAAGAACTGAAGAGCTTGAGCAAACACTATGAAAATTTAAAAAATGAAACAGGAGTGGAATAGTCAGGAAATTTGGGACACCATGAAAATACCAAACCTCCACATCATGGGTATAGAGGAAGGAGAAGAATCCCAGGACAATGGTATGGACCAGATCTTCAACAGAATTTTAGAAGAAAATTTCCCCAAATTGAAAAAAAGACACTTCCATACAAATACAAGAAGCACATAGAACACCAAATAGATAAGATGAGAAAAGAAACTCCCCACGTCATATCAAAATCAAAACTCTAGATGCTCAAAACAAAAGAATACTGAGAGCCACAAGAGAAAAACAACAAGTTACATATAAAGGAAAACCCATCAGCTGACTTTTCAAGACAAGTGATGAAAGCCAGAAGAGCTTGGACCAAAGTATTTCCAGTACTATATGACTACAGATGCCAACCCAGGTTACTCTACCCAGCAAAAATGTCAATTATAATCAAAGGAGAAAGGAAAATATTCCATGACATAAACAAGATGAAAGAATACATGTCTAGAAATCCAACCCCTCAGAAAATACTCGAAGCAGTTCAGAGGACAGAGGAAAGGAGCAGCTATCCCCAAGCAGCAAGAGAGAGTAAGTAATAAAGGTATATATACCAAAATACAAACAAAGCAAAATGCAAACAGATAATAAACTGAAGGGAAGCAATACACATCTCTCAATATTAACCCTAAATACGTATGGTCTAAACTCCCCAATCAAGAGGCACAGACTGGGAGACTGGATTAAGAAACTGAATCCATCTTTCTGCTGTCTACAAAAACACACCTTGCCTTCAAGGACAGACATCATCTTAAGGTGAAAGGATAGAAAAAGTATTTCAACCAAAAGGCACCAAAAAGCAAGCAGGAGTTGCTATTTTAATATCAGACAAAACAGATTTCAAAGTAAAACTAATCAGAAGAGATGAAGAGGGTCACCACATCCTTATCAAAGAATCAATCAACCACGAAGATCTCACAGTCATAAATATATATGGACCAAACTCTGGAGCACCAAAATTCTAAACACAATCCTGAAGGACTTCAAGACATCAATACCCCACTGAGCCCTTTGGACAGGTTAACTGGACAAAGAATAAACAGAGAGACATCTGAGATGAACAATATGATACACCAAATGGACCTAACAGACATCTACCAAATATTCCACCCAAACAGCAAATAATATACTTTCTACTCAGCACCCTATGGAACATTCTCCATAATCAACCATATACTGGGACACAGACAAAACCTCAGCAAATACAAAAAAAACCCTGAAAAGAAATAATTTCATGCATCTTATCAGATCACAGTGTAATAAAACTTAATATCACCACCAGAAAGAGCCTTACTAGCCACAAGAACACATGGAGACTAAACAACACACTACTGAATAATGAATGGGTCAAAGTAGAAATAAAGAAAGAAATAAAAGCATTCCTGGAGTTAAATGAAAGGGATGATACAACATAGCAAAACTTATGGCACATCTTAAAAGTAGTCCTGAGAGGGAAATTCATAGCCCTAAATGCCTACATTAAGAAAACAGAAAGAGCACAAATAAATGACTTAACATTGCAACTAAAAATACTTGAAAGGCAGCAACAAATGAATCCTAAACCTGGCAGACAGAAAAAAATAACAAAAGTCAGAGCAGAAAACAATGAAATAGAAACAAAGAGAACAAGACAAAAATCAACAAATCCAAGAGGTGGTTCTTTGAAAAGATAAACAAGATAGATAGGCCTCTAGCCAAATTGACTAAAAGAAGGAAGAACCAACTCCAAATCAACCAGGAGATAAAAAGCAAAACATCACAACAGATACTGAAAGGATTCAGACAATCTTATGGGAATACTTCAAAAACCTATACTCTACTAAATTTGAAAACTTAAGCGAAATGGATGAATACCTGACATCATGTAATCCACCAAGACTTAACCAGGAAGAGATCGACAGCTTAAATAGATCCATAATAAAGGAGGAAATTGAAACTGTAATAAAAAACCTCCCAACTAAAAAAAGCCCAGGTCCCAATGGAAAGAATCCTATAAGACATTTAAAGAAGACCTACAGCCACTACTACTCAAATTATTCAAGAGGATAGAAACAGAAGGAAATCTCCCAAATTCCTTCTGTGAAGCCAACATCACTCTAATACCTAAACCAGGCAAATATACAACCACAAAAGAAAACTATAGACCCATTTCACTAATGAACAGAGATACAAAAAATATCAACAAAATGCTTGCAAACTGCATACAGGCACATATCAAAAAGATCATCCACCATGACCAAGCTGGATTCATACTACAGATACAGGGATGGTTCAACATATGTAAATCAATAAACATCATAAAGCACATAAATGGACTGAAAGACAAAAAACATAAGGTCATCTCAATCGATGCAGAAAAGGCCTTGGACAAAATTCACCATGCCTTCATGTTTAAAGTCCTGGATGGAATTGGAATGGAGGGAACATTCCTCAACACAATTAAAGCCATGTACAACAAACCCACAGCCAGCATTATCCTAAATGGGGAAAAACTACAAGTGTTCCCATCAAAGTCAGGAACCCAGCAAGGCTACCTCCTATCCCCACTTCTCTTCAGTGTAGATGAATGTTCATGTTGAAATGCTCATGAGAGCAATAACACAAGAAAGGAATTCAGAGGAGCACTAATTGGAAAAGAGGAAGTCAAACTATCCCTTTTGGCAGATGACCTTATAGTTTACCTAAGGGATGCCAAAAACTCCACCAGAAAACTTGTAGAAACCATCAATAGCTTCAGTAAAGTGGCAGGATACAAAATTAATTTAGAAAAATTGGTAACCTTTCTTTATGCCAATAACAAGCAATTGGAGAAGGAATACAAGGAGACTTTCCCACTCACAATAGCTCCCCCCAAAAAATAAATAAATAAATTATCTAGGAAGAAACCTGACCAAACATACCAAAAGTCTCTACAAAGAAAATTTTAAATCCCTCAAGAAGGAGATTGAGGAAGATACTAGAAGGTGGAGAAAACTCCCATGCTCATGAATTGGAAGAATCAATATAGTAAAAATGACCATTCTACCCAAAGTAATATACAGATTCAATCCAATTCCAGTTAGAATCCCCACGAGCTTCTTCACAGACCTAGAAAAAAAAAAAAACATCCTAAAGTTCATATGGAGAAACAAAAGACCCCAGATAGCCAAAGCAACCCTGAGCAAAAACAGAAATACAAGAGGGATTGCCATATCAGACTTCAAACTATATTACAGGGCTATAGTCGTAAAAACAGTCTAGCATTGGCACAAAAACAGGCCTGTAGGTCAATGGAACAAAATAGAGGATCCAAACCTGAGCACATCCAATTTCAGCCACCTCATATTCAACAAAGGGGCCAAGAAGACTCAATGGACTAAAGACAGCATCTTCAGCAAATAGTATTGGCATAAGTGGATCACCACTTGTAGAAGAATAAAATGAAACCCTTACTATTCACCATGTACAAAAATCAACTCCAAATGGATCAAAGACCTCAATGTGAAAGCCAAAACTCTGAAAATGATAGAACAAAATGTTGGTAGTAACCTATAAGACATAGGCATAGGAAAATACTTTCTAAATCAGACAACAGCTGCATACATAAACAATTGACAAACGGGACCTTATTAAACTCAAGAGCTTCTGTACAGTGAAAGAAATAATCAAAGAAGTGAAAAACTCACAGAGTGGGAGGAAACCTTTACCAGTGATACATCTGATAGAGAATTAACATCCAACGTATATAAACTACTCTAAAAACAAAAGAGGAAGAAAACTAATGACCCACTGAAAAGATGGAGTAAGAGCTGAACAGAGACTTCACAAATGAAGAAGATGGCTGAGAAACATCTTAAAAAGTCTTCAAAATCACTAATAATGAAGGAAATGCAAATTAAAACCACCTTAAGATTTCATCTTACTCCAGTAAGACTAGCTATGATCCAGAAAACAAAGAATACCAAGTGCTGGAGAGGTTGTGGGAAATTGGGAACACTTACCCACTGGTGGGGGAATGCAAACTCTTGCAACCCCTATGGAAAGCAGTGTGGAGAACTCTAAAGAAACTGAAAATGAGCCTACCACCTAACCTAGTCATACCACTCTTGGGTATATACCCATAAGAATCATCCTATCGCAGAGATACATGCACATCTGTTTATTGCAGCTCTCTTCACAACAGCAAAGAGCTGGAAGCAACCCAAGTGTCCCTCAACTGGCGAGTGAATAGAGAAAATGTGGTACATCTACAAAATGGACTTCTATGCAGTGGTGAAGAGAGATGACATAATGAACTTTGAAGGTAAATGGATGGAACTTGAAGTTATTATGCTAAGTGAAGTAACACAGTCCCAGGAAAACAAACGAAGAATGGTATCCCTCATTTGTGGATGTTAGCACAAAATCCCTAGTGAAAAGGCAAGCTAAGAAAAGTTAATGTTATATTTCTTTTTATCTGAAGGCAACTGTTATATGCTGTTATAAAGTTAATTCCTTAACAGGCTGTAAAATTAACTGACTACTTACTTTCAGACTTTGTAACTGTGGTATGTGTATGGAGGGTATGTATTCATATATTAGAGTAATATAAAATTAAAGAGAAAAATATGAATTTAAACATATTTTGGAACTAGCATAGTTTCTTTTCTTTCTTTTTCTTTTTTTATTATTTTTTATGTGTATGAATATACTGTCTGCATGTAGGTTTATGCACCCGTGTCGTGCAATGTAGTGGAGGTCAGAAGAGGGCGTCGGATTCCCCTGGAACTGGAGTTAAAGACGGTTCTCAGCCACCATGTGGGTGCTGGGGATCGAACCTGGGTCCTCTGCAAGAGCAATCAGCGCTCTTAACCACTAGGCTATCTCTCCAGCCTATTTTTTTTAAACTTTTATTTAATTTTAATTTTTTTATTTATTATTTTCTTATATGTATGAATGTATTGTCTGCATGTAGGTTGGTGCACCCATGTCATGCAATGCTGTGGAGGTCAGAAGAGGGTGTCAAATTTCCGTGGAATTGGAATTAATGCTGGTTCTTAGCCGCCATATGGGTGCTGGGAGTCGAACCTGGATCCTCTGCAAGAGCAGTCGGTGTTCTGAACCGCTGAGCCATCTCTCCAGCCCCCTGACCTCGTCTTTACTTCTTCTTTGACTGTAGACTCTGGTTACATGTATTAGCCATCATGCCATGACTTGTTCATGCTGATTTTTCTTCCTTAAATTTCCACTCGGCCAATGGCCACTATTGTGCCTTACAAAATATTATCCATTATGAAATCCAAAATTCAACAGCACCCTGTCTACATCGTTTTCCCCACCCTATGCCATTTGAATAAATTGATTCCTCTTCTATCCTCTCACATGTTCCCACAGTCAGTCGCTAATTTAAATGCACTATAATTAATTTTAAGTGTTTTGCTCCTTAACAGAATTGCAAGCATTTTCAAAGTGAAGGATGATGATACTTAATTGATTGTCCTATTCAGCTGAAATGTATTACAGTCATTGAATAACTGTTTGATAAACAGATCAGTATCTAACGAATGGCCTCTGGCTGTAGCTCAGTGGCAGAGGACTTAACATATGCAACACCATGAGTTCTAGCCTTAGCACAAACCAGAATGAAATGCAAAGTATGTAAAATTAAAATGAACAAAGTAATCAGTGAATAATCTCACTGTGTTTAATATTAAAAAAGATCCAGTTGACTCTTTTGACTATATTTTTATCTGAATAAAACTATTTACCAAATTAAATAGCATTTTTGTTAAAGTGAAATTTTTAACACTTCTCTCAAAAAATATTTTTCCTGAAATAATTAGATGTTTATTTATTAATTTTTATAATTTTTATTAAAGTTTTGTGCATTTCATACAAAATTTCTTTAAGAAATTTATGCCCCTTCCTTGCCCCCCATCTCGCTAGTGTTCATGCATTCTGCTCCACATGTCTTGCATCTTTTTTCAGACTTTTAAAAATTTTTCAATGCAGAAGCTTACTGTTTTGGCCAGAATTTTACTGTTTCAGTTGCTTCTTTGACCCAGTCTTTTTGTTGTTGTTGTCCCTTCTAATTTGTATCCCTTCAAAATATGCATCTATACATGCCACACATATACCAAAATTATGACATCTGAAAATAAACTATATGTAAGATAATTCCAAAACATGTTTAGGGATTCACATTTTGACAGTAGAGTTGTACAAAATATTACTTGACATTCCCACATTGCATAGTAAGTTGATGGGTAACATCAGGTATTATATTTCCAACAAAATTAAAAAAAAAAAAAAACGTTACACAGTTTGTCTTACAAATAGGGATTTGGAGCTAGGATCCACAAATGAGGGACACCATATGTCATTTGTTTTTCTGGGACTGTGTTACTTCACTACCAATAAAAGGCTCAGGCTCACAACCAAAAAGACAAAAAAAGAAAATGATAGAAATTTTCAAATTTCCTATAATGGGCTCAACAGTAGAGGTGACAGAACACAGAATCAGTAGACTTAAGTATAGAAGAATAAAAGTTGCCTGGTCGCAACAAAATAGAGAAAATTGACTGGAGAAAATAATTTAACACAGCTTCAGACACACATGGAACAAGAATAAAAGATCCAATACTGTTATCATCAGAGCCCAAGGAAAAAAGAAGACAATAGAGAAGGAGTGTTTGATAAATAATGGCTAAAACACCCCCAATTTAGCACAAGACACAAACCTACAGATTCAAATAAATGTAGCAAATCCAAACAAGATGACTCAAAACAAGTTCACACTAAGACACATCATAATTAAATTTTCAAAACTAAAGATGAAGAAAAAAGTATCTTAAAAGGAGACAGAGAAAAGAATACATTAATTATGGGAACACCAAGAGAGGTTTCACCCTAGCTTTTTTGAGGCATAGTTCATAATTCAAAACTGTATATTTCTAATGTACACAATTTGGTGATTTAACATCCAGATACGTTATAATATAAACATCATGATCAAGCTGACAGTGGTTTTTTTTTTTTTTCTAAAAAAGAAAAACTGCACCCAGGGAGGCCAGAAGGGAGTGTTTACTCTCAAAAGTTGAAATAAAAAGACCTGTCGAATCCAAATCTTTAATATCTAAAGAAATTATCCTTCCAGATGAAAATAAGATTAAACAAATTCGCATATGAAAGCCAGCAAAAAACCTAGTGCTAGTTTACTTGCCCTTGAAGGTTGCTAGAGAAAGTCTTGAAACAGAAAGAAAACAATAAAAGAATTCTGGGTCACTGGAAAGGGAAAAGACAGACTAGAAACGCAGATATGAAGGTATATGCAATAGATTATAATTTTCCTCATCAGCTTAATGAGTAAAATTAAAACATCATCTGATAATCAAGGTGATATTTTAAAGTGGTGATGGCAAACAGACTTAAATAGAAAATTCCAANAAAAAAAAAAAAAAAAAAAAAAAAAAAAAAAAAAAAAAAAAAAAAAAAAAAAAAAAAGAAATTGAATTGCCTTTCTTAATGAGATAATCTGCATTTTGTAGTGCTGTTTTTAATCCCAGGCTTTCTGGAGCTTTCCCATACTCCATCAACTCAGAGATATCTTTGTAGAAAGCAGTGGAAAGCACTCTTATTTCTATTTTCTCAGCTTAATAGCTACTATTTCTAGACTTACTTTACCTAGTCTTGATCTGTTTAGCTTGAAGAAAGTTATCCTTAAGTAGTTCACTGGCATTCTGATTCTTTAAAATTAACATAGTCCAATGGAAGGATTGATTGGCAGTGTGCTCACGTTCATAATTAATAAAAAAAAATAGGCAGTTAAAAGTCTTTTGAAAGGAAAATGCCCCAAGGCTGTTATCTACTATCCTCTGAGACAACCTAATACTCCTAACTGTGAGATTATTTTACTCAGGAGAGTAATGTCACAGTTTTGTTTGTTTGTTGTTTGTTTGTTTGTGTATGCATGTATTTTTCTTTTTTCTTTTTTTTGGGGGGGGGATTTGGAGCTATTATTTAATTTCTGTAGATAGGGCTTTCCTGTGTAGACCTGGTTGAACTGGAACTCAATATACAGATCAGATTGACCTTGAACTTTCAGCAATCCTCCTGAGTGCTGGGGTTAGAAGTGGGTACTACCATGCCTGGCCTATGTTAACTTTTTTTTTTTTCAAAAGCCAATTTTTATTGAAGCTTGCGTGTGTATTTTTATATAGATCCAAGTCAAACTACTAGCTTAGTTTTGGTAATATTAATCAATTCTTTCTTGGGCTCTCTAAACTTCAAATATTAGCAGTAACCATGATTCTCTAATTAATCTGTCCAAAATTTCTTCAAACTTCACCATTTAAAAACATTTGGTCTTATCCTAGTATAAATAAAAAGAGAAGAGGAATAAAAACTGTTTAGCAACCAATATGTTAACATGATTAATCACCAAAATTTTCTCAAAACTTTTAAAGGTATTCTTAGTTACAATAAAAATACACTGTCAAAGGGAAAGGACATCTAGACACAAGGAACTTTCAGCTAAACATTGTTCAAAGAGGCTCGCAAAAACAATTATGTTACAGAAATCTCGTAGATGGGCAAATCCCATTTCAGAATACATTGTGATCTCTCTGAACTTTATGACACTGGTAGATTCACCCCGTTTGTAACTCCAACTACACCATAGGCTCTGGATGTGATAAACCTCTATTAGTTCTTCAATACATGCTTCCTCTTTGCATAGATTTCCCAAGGTAGTAGAATGTAAAAGCTTCATTTTATTTCTATTTTGAAACTAAAAGTGCCAAAACACTTTTCTAGCCAGTACCATACAAGTGGAAGCACTATGTGTCCCTTCTAACTCAAATTTGAACTAAAGATATGGGCATGCCTTTCCTTCTCTTTCTTCCTTTCCCTAGTATGTGGGCCATGGACATGAAGTGGGTAATCTAAGTGAGATACAAGAGGTTGATACTCCAAAGACATGAGTTGGCTAACGAGATGGAAAGTGCATTGCTTTGGGTAGGATGATAGTTCAATAAATAGTCTTGAAATTCATATGTAAGCAGAAATAACCTGACGAGCCAAATTGTACTACAGAACTATAGCACCAAAAAACAGTGTGGTGCTGACACAGAAACAGACATGCAGATCGTGGCGATAGTGTAGAGAATCCAGAAGTAAGTCTGTGCAGCAAACACCATCTATTTATTTGACAAAGGTGTCCAAAACATACACTTGGGGTAAAAAAGAGATGGCTTTAACAAATGGTGCTGGGAATACTGGTATCCACAAGAAGAATAATAAGATTAGATCAATATCTCTCACTCAGAACAACAACAAGAAAATGAATCCAAAAGGATCAATGACCTTGATATAAGGCCTGAAACTTTGAGAAAGCTACATCTAGAGGAAAAAACACGGGCATGAATTTTACAGAGTTCCAGTACTATACAAAGTAACCTGGAAAATCAACAAAAGGGATTATATAAAATTAAAAACATTCTGCACAGCAAAATAAATAATCATTGGAGTGAAGAGATAACCTAGAGGGGGGGGGGTTGTAGAATATAAAGAAATAAAAAATTAATATCCATAAAGAAATCTTCCAATCAATAAATGGGTTAATGAACTGAATATACATTTCCCTAAACAAAAAGTCCAAATGGCCAAAAAATACTTGAAAAAAATGGTCAACATCTTCAGTCATGGGGAAATGCAAATTAAACTGCTTTGAAATTCCATCTTATCCTAAAAAGAATGACTAAATGACAACAAATGCTGGCAAGGATATGAGAAAATAACCCTTATTAACCCCTAATAGGAACAGGTGTAAAATTGTGCAGCCACTGTGGAAATCTAT
Source organism: Rhizomys pruinosus (assembly GCA_009823505.1). NCBI lineage: Eukaryota > Metazoa > Chordata > Mammalia > Rodentia > Spalacidae > Rhizomys > Rhizomys pruinosus. The sequence continues at coordinate 509,120 of VZQC01011557.1, forward strand.
AGAAAGATTTTATACATATATATATATATATATATATATATATATACTCAGATATATATATATATATACTCAGATTATATATATATATACATATATATATAAAATCTGAGTTCCACCATAAAGACAGTTGCACATGTATGTTTACTGCTTAAAAATGTCATCAGCAGATTAATATATTATATATTAATATTATATATATACATCCTCTGGTATAGGGCCTGCAGAATGGGTGAGCAATTAAAGGCACTTGCCTGATGACCTGAGTAAAATTGCAAGTTGCAAATAGAAAATCAACTCTTAAAAGTTGTCCTCTGACTTCTACATGCATGCCACTGCACCCACCTCAAATAAATAAGCATTATTTCAAAGACTGTGGTACATATATGCAAAGGAATTATAATCGAGTTGTGTGTGTGTGTGTGTGTAAGGAAACTATTAATATGCACAAGAGAAAAAGAAGTCTTAAGGGAGTGAGAAGGAACACAGAGGATAAGAGAATATATAACATGAAAGTCTAGAGAAACTATTTTGGGAGGATGAGGTCCATCAAGAGGAGGGTGGATGTTGTGAAAACCCTGGGGGAGCAGGATTGTTAGGAGCAGATTATGCATGAAAATCCCAAAATGTTACTCATTATGTTGTATGCTATCTTTTAAAAATGAATATTTGAAATGTCATGGTCATGGATTGGGAAAATAAATATAGTAAAAATGTCCATCCTACCCAAACTTGTGTACAGATTTAATGCAATCCCAATCAAAATCCCCAAGAGTTTCTTCACAGGCTTGGAAAAAAAAAATCCTCAATTTCATTTGGAAAAACAAAAGACCCCGAATAGCCAAAGCAACCCTGAGCAAAAAGAGCAATACAGGGGGGATTGCTCTACCAGACTTCAAACTATACTACAGGGCTATAGTCATAAAAACAGCCTGGTACTGGCACAAAAACAGACCAGTTGACCAATGGAATAAAACTGAAGATCCAAACCTGAGCACATACAATTTTAGCCACCTCATATTTGACAAGGGGGCCAAGAAGACACAATGGAGGAAAGACAGCATCTTCAGTAAGTGGCGTTGGCAAAACTGGATCACCACTTGTAGAAGAATGAAATTAAACCCCTACCTCTCGCCCTGTATGAAAGTCAATTCCAGATGGATCAAAGATCTCAAGGTGAAACCCAAAAACTCTGGAGGTGATAGAAGAGAAACTTGGCAGCAGACTGCAAGACATAGGCATAGGAAAAGACTTCCTAAATCAGACAGCAGCTGCACAAGAAATAAGATCGACAATTGACAAATGGGACCTCATTAAACTCAAAAGCTTCTGTACATCGAAAGAAACAATAAAGGAAGTGAAGAGAAAACCCACAGAGTGGGAGGAAACCTTCACTGCAGATACATCTGACAAAGCATTAATTTCCAGAGTATACAAGCTACTCAAAAAACAAAGAAAAAAGAAAACAAAGAACTGAATAGAGACTTCACAGAGGAGGAATTAGAGATGGCTGAGAAACATCTTAAAAACTGTTCAACATCACTAATAATTAGGTGTTCTAGTTTGTCTTCCATTGCTGTGACAAAACACTCTGACTGACACCAACTTGGGGAGGAAAGGGTTTATTCTGCTTACATCTCCTGAGTCACAGTTCATCACTTAGGGAACCCAAGGCAGGAACTCAGGGCAGGAACCTGGAGACAGGAGCTGAAGCACAGGCCATGGAGGAATGCTGCTTACTGGCTTGCTCCCCTGGCTCATGCCCAGCCCACCTTCTTATACAGTACACAACAACCTGCCCAGGGTGGCACCACTCATTGTGGGCTGGGCCCTCCCACACTGCTGGACCATCAAGACAATACTCCACAGATGTGGCCACAGGCCAATCCAATGGAGCCAATTCCCCAACTGAGGCTCCCTCAACCCAGGTGTGTCAAGTTGACACTAAAGCTATCCAACGCATTAGGGAAATGCAAATTAAGACCACTTTAAGATATCATCTCACTCCGATAAGACTAGCCAGGGTCAAGAAACCAAACAGTATCAAGTGCTGGAGAGGTTGTGGGGAAAGGGGAACACTCATCCATTGCTGGTGGGAATGTAAACTTGTACAGCCACTATGGAAAGCAGTGTGGAGAACCCTTAGAAGACTCAAAATGAGCTTGCCATCTGACCCAGTCATACCACTCCTGGGCATATACCCACAAGACTCATCTAACTGCAGAAATACATGCACAGCTATATTTATTGCAGCTCAGTTCACAACAGCAAAAAGCTGGAACCAACCCAAATGCCCCTCAACTGACGAGTGGATAGAGAAAATGTGGTACATGTACACAATGGAGTTCTATGCAGCGGTAAAGAAAGACGGCATCATGAACTTTGCAGGTAAATGGATGGAGCTAGAAGACATTATATTAAGTGAAGTAACACAGTCCCAGAAAAACAAATGACGAATGGTATCCCTCATATGTGGATGCTAGCGCCAATAACCCAGTTATAAATATTTCTTGTGGAGAGGGATGCATATTAAAAGTACAACAACAGAAAGACTGCATCAGAAAACTGACTGAAATGGTGAATGGGGAGGGGTGGGAGGGGCGGGAGAGGGACACAGGTCTATATTCGATTAATGTATATTTAATTGATGTGAGTTCAACAAGTATCCAATTTTGCCCAGACTCTGTCTACAGGTTACATGGTGTTTTAAGACTAAATAAAAGTAAATTTGTGTGTATTAAAAATAAATAAATAAAAATGAATATTTGAAATGTCTCCAATTGGAAATTAGATTAATTTATAATCCAAGGTCAGGTTGGATCTGTAGAAGCAGAACAGAGCTCAAGGATCTTAGAGACTTGGAGACAAGCAGGTTACACATTCTAATTTTTCCCATTTTAAATCATGACCTTGGGCCAAAACACTATTGCTATTTTATCCTAATGGCTTTGACCAACTCAAAGTTGTTTCAAGACACTCAGATAGCAAATATGCTTTAAAATTGCTTAGCAATAAAATTTCATATTCTTTTCCTAGGTTTCATTTGTTGAATCTCCTAATCTACATATCTCTAAAATCTCCAGGCTATCATTTAAAAACCCAGTGTCATATGCCCTCATTAAAGAAGCAATTTAGTTAACTAATGTCATTATATTACTGAACATTCTAACTACTCTGACAAATTTTTCATAACCCCCCAGTGAGACCCAGACTTCCTTATAATTTCTAACAGATAGGCTAATAGAAGAAAAAAAAAACTTAACACTGTCACTTCTAAGACCTCCATTCTGGAGAGTAGAATTAAGACCTCCAACTCTTTTATAAATCTACAGTTTAATTTGAGGCAAAATCACAGGTGTCTCAGCGTGTAAGCAGTTTCCTCAGTTCCATGTGTAAAAACTCCCTAGTGAAAGCACACATCTAGCATAACAACCCCTCCTCAATTATTGTACCATTGGACAAAAGTAGAGATGTCTAGAGCGCAGTGTTATTAGTTTGGGGAATTAGCCATATCTATTCCAGCTTTGGGATGCTCTAAAATAATAGCGTAGTTTTAAAAATTCACAGGTGATTAAGTTCCCTGAAGATATAAATCAAGTCAACAAGAAAAGAATGAAATCTACGGCAAGGTGATTTGGAAAATGAAGGCCACCAGGGTATAAGAATATAGTCAAGGAAGTCCTGTCATATTTGAATACCCTAACCCTTTTGTTTGTCAGCACTCAAAATGAACATTATAAACATAATATGAACCTGACATTTAAAGAATGCAGCTAAAACGAGGCATGGAAGTAAAGTGGACAGAAATAGAGTGCATCGAAAAGCAAATAAATAAGTAAACAAACAATAAAGCCAGCCACAGATCGGTTTGTTTACTATTTTACAGAATGTCAGATAATCAATGGACTTATATTTGTAGAATATGAAAATACAATTTGGATTTAGCAAATGTGTAACCATTTTAAAATGACTTCATAATCTTCCTTCCTAATTTTCTGATAGAGTTAAAAGATATCCATTATCATTTAGTAATGAATACAGAATGAAAACCTTGATGATTATACCAACTAGTACCTTGTACTCAGAATGACATCACTCATCAAATCTCATCTCCCTCTGATTTGCAATCCTCAATCAAAAATGTAATGAACATGCAACTGTCTCTAAACAAGAAGGAAGTATTCTTGGCTTTGTCCATGGCCTCTTTGAACATTCATACATCAGCATAACTGAAAATTTCTGAACCCTGGTATCTTTAGCACCCTAGAGTCCTGAGATTCATGGATACTCTCCATTGAATGATCCTCTGTGAATACCTGCCATACAATTAACACCTCTGAACTTGCAAAATGGCTTTGTTTTATAGTGCGAAGACTAGAACTATATATCCTTTCACATGGTAGGCAAGATTTCTACCTACCCCTACCACGGGTACATCTCTGGCCCTTGATGAAAGTTCTGCTTCCCATTCCCTTTGTGGATTTTTTTTTTCCTTTGGTCTTCTCAAATTGTCCACAGATAAAAAAAATAAAAAACCTGAAACAATGTAAGTCACAGAAATAGCACACACAAAATACACAAAATAGTTTCCCTAGGATCTAAAACCCAGAAAGAAATGCATATCCCTTCTTGGCTATGTTGCTGATTGTGATGTGCTCATGAGACTACCTGAGTTTGTTCAAAGCCTTCTTCCATACCTAGCAAACACTGGCAGTCTTTAGCCCTTCCCTGGTTTACCTCCAGTACAGAGTACACAGCACTCTGCCAAACAAGGTAGATTGGAGAGCTTTAAAAAAAAACAAGGAAATTTTGTCCAATATTACAGAAATATACACATGTTGCAATAAAATATAGAAAATTCAGAATATAAAAGATATTCAACAAATGGGTTTTATTTGATACATTATTTTTAATAATGAGAAAAGTAATGATTGTTTCACATGAATATACAGAGCTAGATTGCCTAGGAAGCATATTTTAGTTATTTCAGACCTGAGATTTGCAAATGTAAGTTACTCATAAGGAATATGTGGAACTCCAAAATTCCATATAATTATGCCAAAAACATGTGGGCACAGAACACATGGTGCAGTGAAGACAGTGATTGGAACTCAGCTGTTGTTATTATCAAGTAACTAGGATTGGGATGTTTGTAATATCATAAGCAGTGGCACCTTAATTTTCCATGGACTTTACCAATATTGTGTAAACCTAGTATGCTTTTCTCTGATCAATATCCCATCTTTTAAGAAATCCCACTTCATAATTCCATCATTTCATCCAAACACCTCAAGAATCCGCATTTGACTATGGCCTAGTCATTTCACAGAATATCATTCCTTTAATAATATAAATAGTTCAAATTCAGAACAAGACTTTTGCAGTATATTAAGATATGGCTATGTCCTAATACAACGGCTATTGAATATAATAGTTATTATTCTACCAACAACTTTAGATAAAAGACTATGAAACATAACTGTCATCCTTCCTAAGAACTGAGCAGATATTCATTGCATGAAAAAAAAATTGAAATTTGATGAGGCAGGAAGAAGTGGAAATAATGAAAGGAGAGATATAGTGAGGCTACATATCCACAATAAACAAGTCTCAGCTCTACTTAGTATGTCTCAACTCTGTTTCTCAGCCATTACTCTGAGTAATGACCTCTCAGCTCTAAGGCCCACTACCATCCTTCCTGTGCTTAAAGGAATTTGAATTGTTTCTTTCACTTGCAACTGAAAGAAACAACTGTAACTACTTGGTGCATTTCTTCCACACTGGGCCCGCAACTTCTCATTTCTGTTTGTCAAGCTTTCAACACTGCCAGAAACAATTTTCTATACAAATGTCTTCTTATGAAATAGAATGGTTTCTGCTCCTTGGGCAGACTCAACTGATACAGAATTGAATATTTTGGAAAAAGAAGTATTACAGACTTACTTTTAGAATCAGTGTGTGTAGGGACTGGAGAGATGGCCTAGCGGTTAAGAGCGCCGACCGCTCTTACAGAGGACCCGGGTTCGATCCCCAGCACCCACATGGCGGCTGAGAACCGTCTGAAACTCCAATTCCAGGAGAACTCCAGTTCCAGGGGAATCCGACACCCTCTTCTGACCTCCGCGGCGTTGCACGACACGGGTGCACAAACTTGCATGCAGGCAGTACATTCATACACATACAGAAATAAAAAAATAAATNTTTTGTTTAACAATATTTATTAATAATTGTTTTTTCAAAATTTTCCTCTTTATTTAACGATGATACAATCCTTTTGCCACACGTGCTTGCTTGAGAAGTGTTATGTAATAATAATTGATGTCATAAGTAGATTAACGCACTAAAATTAGTACAATTGTGTTGTCGGAATCGGGAGCACGTATTCTTTAGTAGATCCTTGAAGGCTTTCCTTGAGGATAAGTTAATGGTCATTTGAGACTTCTTTGTTTTTAGTGAATGAAATCTTCTGAGAAAACATCTGAACTATCAAGCAGACAGCAAATAGAGTATCTGACCTCACGCTATGAGTAATGATGTAGCATGAACCGAATGGAGAGTCACAGGCACACCTTGAAGTTTTGGAGAAGGCTGTCTGGATAAGCAGAGCAGTTTGTGTTTGGGTAGGGTTAAGGTTAATTTTGTAAATCTTCACGTTTTATCAGATTTTGGAATTTTCTGGAACTATTCTTTTCTCCAAGCAGACTGAATGATTTTCCCTTGTCACACATGCTTTTCCACATCCTGGAGAATGAGCTTCCTGCCTAATTGCTTACCTGCAAATGGGACAAAAGATGGCAGAATAAACTGTACCCACTTTGCAGCAGAGGGAGGGAAGCCTGGGCAAGTCTTCAAGTCGTTGTACAGTTCAGCACACAGACTTTTGGCTAGAAAATAGTAAAATAAACCATGTTTTATTTCTGTTCTATATCTAAATTTGCGCAAAAGCTTTTGGTACAAAGCAGCATAATTACATAAAACAAAAATTTCATTTCCTGGTTTACTGCAAGATTCTATCCTTGACTCATTTTAGTGCTATTTCATTAGAGATGTTTAGTATTCATGGCAACCTTTTTAGACAGTGGAAAGTTTCTCCCCAAAGATGAGCACAGAGAGAAAACCCATGGTTCACATTTTCTAACATTCGTATCCTGAAAACATGGCATAAATTAAGGATAGGCCTTTAATTCATTCCCAGGTGGGGGAATTAGTAAAGGGCTAAATAGAGTCACAATGAAAACTCAATAGTGCTTTGGAAATCTTTCTGTTTCTGAGTAATGACAAATGCTATAACTAAACCAATTTCTTTTTAATGATTTTCATAGAGAAAATTTTATATTTTAATATTAAACAAATTTATCTGCTTTATATGACTTCTTGAATGAATTTTTTTCCCTTAGGAAGTGATACACTATAGAAAACAGTATTTCAAGTGATACAGGTGTGGTAAATGGAAATTAGGTGGTAAGATATAAGTTCCAGTGAACTCATTAAATATTCAGTAGTCACTTATGTACATCCATTATGTTTTACAAGTGCCATAAATAGAATATAATATTGAACAAGAGAAGCATCGATTCTTCCCATTAGAGAATAAGAGGAACATTAACCTTATTTTTCTAGGAAAAATGCTTCTAGTATTTTAAACATAAAACGATGTTATATTAGGCTGTTATGTGATGCTTAGTCTGTTTGCATAGGGGTTATTGCCGATGTAGAAGATAGAATCATAGTGTGCACTCACACACTTAACCTGTCCCTTGTGGGAACCTTGTGAATGCAGCTGTAGCAGTCGGACTTGGTGATGGGGGCTGGATCTGCTTTCAGAGGGAGCACACATACAGACAAAGAAGCGCGCTCCACCATGCCTATATTCCTACATTTTTCTAGGGCTAATCGAGGAGAACAGTCATGAGCCAATAGAACATGCTATAGTTGAAGAGATGAGGAGCGGTGGAATTCAGTGTTTACTAAATTGAATAATATTATTTTTACTCAATAAGAAAGTCCAAAACTGAGATCTAAGCTGGATTCAGTGGCACGTGGTGTTAATGACTGAGTATCAGTCTTGCGTTTGCTTTTCTTTTACATCATGAATATGGATGCAGGTTGTTAAATTTAACCTTGTTTATTTAGGATTCGTGTCTGAGAAAACATTAGGATGATCTAATCAAGATATTAATCAAGAGTCAAATTCAGTAAGGCAACTTTAGTGGTTTCTGCCATTCGCTTATAAATTTTAAATTTGACCAGAAATCTTCACTAACAAGGGAGGTAATACAATATCCTGGTCAAGGATAAAAGATTGGTATTGGGGGTATATTGAATTTTGTTAAGTAGATTCTACCACCAAGAGCTAGGTCTCTGAACTTCGCAGGCAATACAGTTCTGTGCCTGATGAAATCCAAATACTGTTTCCTCTGGGACACCAAGTGTGAGAGAGTCCGGCAGCCATGAACTGTAGGAGGATGTGAACATGACAAGGGGGTCTTTTTGACAGCCCTTTGGAGTGAACTGACACAGCAGCAAGCAGGAAAGACCTGCAAAATAGCCAGAGGCAGAGCATGAGGCAGACATCAGAAACATATTTGCCAACAAAAGCAACTGATTTCAGGGATTCTTGTTCCTGTTTACTCTTTGTTTTCTTCTGTTTATAAGACTGGTGTCATATGCGTCTATCTTATGTTATATAAAGCATTACAATAGGTCAGTCTCATGCTAGTATTTTGTGTGTATAAATATATTGACATTAATAGCTACTTTAGGCCTACATCAATTGTCAAGAGCCCTGGCAAAATTTTGAACCAAAAATAAAAAAAATTTTCTTTTTTTTTTTGAGTCTTAATTTTTTTTTGTCATTTTGAGGCAGGGTCTTCCCTTAGTCCTAGCTAGCCTTGGAACTCGCTATGTTAGACCAGGCTGGCCGTGACTCCAGAGATTCACCTGCCTCTGCCTACAGTGCTGGGATTGAGGCATGTTCACCATGCTGCTTTCTTAATTTTGAACTTTTGTGAATTTCATATAACATTTCTTAAATTTAGACCATTCTCCCTTCCTGGCCTCCAGAGGCTTGTGCATTTCTGCCATAATACCTTGCATCTTTTCTACAGTATTTTAAAAAATTTTGATCGCAGAATTTAACTGTTTTGGCAGAAGTTACTGTTTCAGTTCATTCTTTGAACAAGTCTCTTTGTTGTCTGTTGTTCCCCTTTAATTTTTTTTATTATCCAAAATATGCATGTACACACTCCCACACAATATACCAAAATTAAATGATGTCTGAAAATAAACTGTTGGTTTAATTCCAAAACCTGTTTGGGATCACCTTAGACAGTAGATAAAGAAGTCAAGGAATTTAATATAAGTAACTGGAGGCAGGAGCTGGGCAGAGATACATGGAGGAATGCTAACACGCTGGCTAATCCCTGGATTGCTCACTTATTTTCCTTATTCAACCCAGGCCCATTTGCCCAAAGATGGTACCACTCATAGTGGGCTGGTCCCTTCCAACATCAACTAGCAATAAGTAAAATCCCAAAGAGTTGATGTCATGGGCATCTGGATGGAGGAAGTTTCCCACTTGAGATTCCCTGTTCCCAGGTGTCTCTAGTTGTTTGTGTCAAGGTGACAAAAACTAATCAGCACAGTGGTGCTGCCTCATCATATATTGTGACAAAATCCTATGGTCTTTTATTAAACATCTCTGCCCTCTACTTGAACATTCTCTAGGCCAAAGTTGACTGATTGTCCAAGTTAAAGCATATCATAATTCACCAATTGGAACACATTAAGTGAGCTGTTTTTAAACTCTTAATTTCCACCCCCCCATGGTTTTTAAACCTCAGGAACTTTTTTTTTTTTTTTTTTTTTTACCATCCACACAACTGATTTTTTTTTTTTTTTTTTTTTTTTTAAAAGAAGAAAAAAAAAAAAAAAATTTTTTTTTTGTTTAACAATATTTATTAATAATTGTTTTTTCAAAATTTTCCTCTTTATTTAACGATGATACAATCCTTTTGCCACACGTGCTTGCTTGAGAAGTGTTATGTAATAATAATTGATGTCATAAGTAGATTAACGCACTAAAATTAGTACAATTGTGTTGTCGGAATCGGGAGCACGTATTCTTTAGTAGATCCTTGAAGGCTTTCCTTGAGGATAAGTTAATGGTCATTTGAGACTTCTTTGTTTTTAGTGAATGAAATCTTCTGAGAAAACATCTGAACTATCAAGCAGACAGCAAATAGAGTATCTGACCTCACGCTATGAGTAATGATGTAGCATGAACCGAATGGAGAGTCACAGGCACACCTTGAAGTTTTGGAGAAGGCTGTCTGGATAAGCAGAGCAGTTTGTGTTTGGGTAGGGTTAAGGTTAATTTTGTAAATCTTCACGTTTTATCAGATTTTGGAATTTTCTGGAACTATTCTTTTCTCCAAGCAGACTGAATGATTTTCCCTTGTCACACATGCTTTTCCACATCCTGGAGAATGAGCTTCCTGCCTAATTGCTTACCTGCAAATGGGACAAAAGATGGCAGAATAAACTGTACCCACTTTGCAGCAGAGGGAGGGAAGCCTGGGCAAGTCTTCAAGTCGTTGTACAGTTCAGCACACAGACTTTTGGCTAGAAAATAGTAAAATAAACCATGTTTTATTTCTGTTCTATATCTAAATTTGCGCAAAAGCTTTTGGTACAAAGCAGCATAATTACATAAAACAAAAATTTCATTTCCTGGTTTACTGCAAGATTCTATCCTTGACTCATTTTAGTGCTATTTCATTAGAGATGTTTAGTATTCATGGCAACCTTTTTAGACAGTGGAAAGTTTCTCCCCAAAGATGAGCACAGAGAGAAAACCCATGGTTCACATTTTCTAACATTCGTATCCTGAAAACATGGCATAAATTAAGGATAGGCCTTTAATTCATTCCCAGGTGGGGGAATTAGTAAAGGGCTAAATAGAGTCACAATGAAAACTCAATAGTGCTTTGGAAATCTTTCTGTTTCTGAGTAATGACAAATGCTATAACTAAACCAATTTCTTTTTAATGATTTTCATAGAGAAAATTTTATATTTTAATATTAAACAAATTTATCTGCTTTATATGACTTCTTGAATGAATTTTTTTCCCTTAGGAAGTGATACACTATAGAAAACAGTATTTCAAGTGATACAGGTGTGGTAAATGGAAATTAGGTGGTAAGATATAAGTTCCAGTGAACTCATTAAATATTCAGTAGTCACTTATGTACATCCATTATGTTTTACAAGTGCCATAAATAGAATATAATATTGAACAAGAGAAGCATCGATTCTTCCCATTAGAGAATAAGAGGAACATTAACCTTATTTTTCTAGGAAAAATGCTTCTAGTATTTTAAACATAAAACGATGTTATATTAGGCTGTTATGTGATGCTTAGTCTGTTTGCATAGGGGTTATTGCCGATGTAGAAGATAGAATCATAGTGTGCACTCACACACTTAACCTGTCCCTTGTGGGAACCTTGTGAATGCAGCTGTAGCAGTCGGACTTGGTGATGGGGGCTGGATCTGCTTTCAGAGGGAGCACACATACAGACAAAGAAGCGCGCTCCACCATGCCTATATTCCTACATTTTTCTAGGGCTAATCGAGGAGAACAGTCATGAGCCAATAGAACATGCTATAGTTGAAGAGATGAGGAGCGGTGGAATTCAGTGTTTACTAAATTGAATAATATTATTTTTACTCAATAAGAAAGTCCAAAACTGAGATCTAAGCTGGATTCAGTGGCACGTGGTGTTAATGACTGAGTATCAGTCTTGCGTTTGCTTTTCTTTTACATCATGAATATGGATGCAGGTTGTTAAATTTAACCTTGTTTATTTAGGATTCGTGTCTGAGAAAACATTAGGATGATCTAATCAAGATATTAATCAAGAGTCAAATTCAGTAAGGCAACTTTAGTGGTTTCTGCCATTCGCTTATAAATTTTAAATTTGACCAGAAATCTTCACTAACAAGGGAGGTAATACAATATCCTGGTCAAGGATAAAAGATTGGTATTGGGGGTATATTGAATTTTGTTAAGTAGATTCTACCACCAAGAGCTAGGTCTCTGAACTTCGCAGGCAATACAGTTCTGTGCCTGATGAAATCCAAATACTGTTTCCTCTGGGACACCAAGTGTGAGAGAGTCCGGCAGCCATGAACTGTAGGAGGATGTGAACATGACAAGGGGGTCTTTTTGACAGCCCTTTGGAGTGAACTGACACAGCAGCAAGCAGGAAAGACCTGCAAAATAGCCAGAGGCAGAGCATGAGGCAGACATCAGAAACATATTTGCCAACAAAAGCAACTGATTTCAGGGATTCTTGTTCCTGTTTACTCTTTGTTTTCTTCTGTTTATAAGACTGGTGTCATATGCGTCTATCTTATGTTATATAAAGCATTACAATAGGTCAGTCTCATGCTAGTATTTTGTGTGTATAAATATATTGACATTAATAGCTACTTTAGGCCTACATCAATTGTCAAGAGCCCTGGCAAAATTTTGAACCAAAAATAAAAAAAATTTTCTTTTTTTTTTTGAGTCTTAATTTTTTTTTGTCATTTTGAGGCAGGGTCTTCCCTTAGTCCTAGCTAGCCTTGGAACTCGCTATGTTAGACCAGGCTGGCCGTGACTCCAGAGATTCACCTGCCTCTGCCTACAGTGCTGGGATTGAGGCATGTTCACCATGCTGCTTTCTTAATTTTGAACTTTTGTGAATTTCATATAACATTTCTTAAATTTAGACCATTCTCCCTTCCTGGCCTCCAGAGGCTTGTGCATTTCTGCCATAATACCTTGCATCTTTTCTACAGTATTTTAAAAAATTTTGATCGCAGAATTTAACTGTTTTGGCAGAAGTTACTGTTTCAGTTCATTCTTTGAACAAGTCTCTTTGTTGTCTGTTGTTCCCCTTTAATTTTTTTTATTATCCAAAATATGCATGTACACACTCCCACACAATATACCAAAATTAAATGATGTCTGTAATATAAACTGTTGGTTTAATCTCCAAAACCTGTTAGGGATCACCTTAGGACAGTAGATACAAGAAGTCAAAGGAATTTAGGTTAAGTAACCTGAGAGGCAGGAGCTGAGGCAGAGATCATGGATGAATGCTACACGCTGGCTAATCCCTGGATTGCTCACTTATTTTCCTTATTCAACCCAGGCCCATTTGCCCAAAGATGGTACCACTCATAGTGGGCTGGTCCCTCCAACATCAACTAGCAATCCAAGACAATATCCCAAAGAGATGTCATGGGCCATCTGATGGAGGAAGTTTCCCACTTGAGTTTCCCTGTTCCCAGGTGTCTCTAGTTATTGTGTCAAGGTGACAAAAACTAATCAGCACAGTGGTGCTGCCTCATCATATATTGTGACAAAATCCTATGGTCTTTTATTAAACATCTCTGCCCTCTACTTGAACATTCTCTAGGCCAAAGTTGACTGATTGTCCAAGTTAAAGCATATCATAATTCACCAATTGGAACACATTAAGTGAGCTGTTTTTAAACTCTTAATTTCCACCCCCCCCATGGTTTTTAAACACTCAGGAACTTTTTTTTTTTTTTTTTTTTTTACCATACCACACAACTGATTTTTTTTTTTTTTTTTTTTTTTTTAAAAAAAAAAAAAAAAAAAATTTTTTAAAAAAAAAAAAAAAAAAAAAAGTTCCTGAGATGGTTTAAAAACATGGGGGGGGGGTGGAAATTAAGAGTTTAAAAACAGCTCACTTAATGTGTTCCAATTGGTGAATTATGATATGCTTTAACTTGGACAATCAGTCAACTTTGGCCTAGAGAATGTTCAAGTAGAGGGCAGAGATGTTTAATAAAAGACCATAGGATTTTGTCACAATATATGATGAGGCAGCACCACTGTGCTGATTAGTTTTTGTCACCCTAACACAAACTAGAGACACCTGGGAACAGGGAAACTCAAGTGGGAAACTTCCTCCATCAGATGGCCCATGACATCTCTTTGGGATATTGTCTTGATTGCTAGTTGATGTTGGAGGGACCAGCCCACTATGAGTGGTACCATCTTTGGGCAAATGGGCCTGGGTTGAATAAGGAAAATAAGTGAGCAATCCAGGGATTAGCCAGCGTGTAGCATTCATCCATGATCTCTGCCTCAGCTCCTGCCTCCAGGTTCTTATATTAAATTCCTTGACTTCTGTTATCTACTGTCATAAGGTGAATCCCTAAACAGGTTTTGGAATTAACCAACAGTTTATTTTCAGACATCATAATTTTGGTATATGTGTGGAGTGTGTACATGCATATTTTGGAGTAATAAAAAAATTAAAGGGAACAACAACAACAAAAGAGACTTGTTCAAAGAATGAACTGAAACAGTAACTTCTGCCCAAAACAGTAAATTCTGCATCAAAATTTTTTTAAAATACTGAGAAAAAGATGCAAGGTATGTATGGCAGAATGCACAAGCTCTGGAGGCCATGGAAGGGAGAATGCGTCTAAATTTAAGAAATGTTATATGAAATTCACAAAAGTTCAAAAATTAAGAAGCCAGGCATGGTGACACATGCCTTCAATCCCAGCACTTGGGAGGCAGAGGCAGGTGAATCTCTGAGTTCACGGCCAGCCTGGTCTACATAGCGAGTTCCAGGCTAGCTGGGACTAAAGGGAGACCCTGCCTCAAAAAGACAAAAAAAAATTAAGACCAAAAAAAAAAAGAAAATTTTTTAATTTTGGTCAAAATTTTGCCAGGCTCTTGACAATGATGAGCCTAAAGTAGCTATTAATTGTCAATGATATTATAACACACAAAATACTAGCATGAGACTGACCTATTGTAATGCTTTATATAACATAAGATAGACGCATATGACACCAGTCTTATAAACAGAAGAAAACAAAGAGTAAACAGGAACAAGAATCCCTGAAATCAGTTGCTTTTGTTGGCAAATATGTTTCTGATGTCTGCCTCATGCTCTGCCTCTGGCTATTTTGCAGGTCTTTCCTGCTTGCTGCTGTGTCAGTTCACTCCAAAGGGCTGTCAAAAAGACCCCCTTGTCATGTTCACATCCTCCTACCAGTCATGGCTGCCGGAGCTCTCACCACTGGTGTCCCAGAGGAAACAGTATTTGGATTTCATCAGGCACAGAACTGTATTGCCTGCGAAGTTCAGAGACCTAGCTCTTGGTGGTAGAATCTACTTAACAAAATTCAATATACCCCCAATACCAATCTTTTATCCTTGACCAGGATATTGTATTACCTCCCTTGTTAGTGAAGATTTCTGGTCAAATTTAAAATTTATAAGCGAATGGCAGAAACCACTAAAGTTGCCTTACTGAATTTGACTCTTGATTAATATCTTGATTAGATCATCCTAATGTTTTCTCAGACACGAATCCTAAATAAACAAGGTTAAATTTAACAACCTGCATCCATATTCATGATGTAAAAGAAAAGCAAACGCAAGACTGATACTCAGTCATTAACACCACGTGCCACTGAATCCAGCTTAGATCTCAGTTTTGGACTTTCTTATTGAGTAAAAATAATATTATTCAATTTAGTAAACACTGAATTCCACCGCTCCTCATCTCTTCAACTATAGCATGTTCTATTGGCTCATGACTGTTCTCCTCGATTAGCCCTAGAAAAATGTAGGAATATAGGCATGGTGGAGCGCGCTTCTTTGTCTGTATGTGTGCTCCCTCTGAAAGCAGATCCAGCCCCCATCACCAAGTCCGACTGCTACAGCTGCATTCACAAGGTTCCCACAAGGGACAGGTTAAGTGTGTGAGTGCACACTATGATTCTATCTTCTACATCGGCAATAACCCCTATGCAAACAGACTAAGCATCACATAACAGCCTAATATAACATCGTTTTATGTTTAAAATACTAGAAGCATTTTTCCTAGAAAAATAAGGTTAATGTTCCTCTTATTCTCTAATGGGAAGAATCGATGCTTCTCTTGTTCAATATTATATTCTATTTATGGCACTTGTAAAACATAATGGATGTACATAAGTGACTACTGAATATTTAATGAGTTCACTGGAACTTATATCTTACCACCTAATTTCCATTTACCACACCTGTATCACTTGAAATACTGTTTTCTATAGTGTATCACTTCCTAAGGGAAAAAAATTCATTCAAGAAGTCATATAAAGCAGATAAATTTGTTTAATATTAAAATATAAAATTTCCTCTATGAAAAATCATTAAAAGAAATGTGTTTGAGTATAGCATTTGTCATTACTCAGAAACAGAAAGATTTCCAAAGCACTATTGAGTTTTCATTGTGACTCTATTTAGCCCTTTACTAATTCCCCCACCTGGGAATGAATTAAAGGCCTATCCTTAATTTATGCCATGTTTTCAGGATACGAATGTTAGAAAATGTGAACCATGGGTTTTCTCTCTGTGCTCATCTTTGGGGAGAAACTTTCCACTGTCTAAAAAGGTTGCCATGAATACTAAACATCTCTAATGAAATAGCACTAAAATGAGTCAAGGATAGAATCTTGCAGTAAACCAGGAAATGAAATTTTTGTTTTATGTAATTATGCTGCTTTGTACCAAAAGCTTTTGCGCAAATTTAGATATAGAACAGAAATAAAACATGGGTTTATTTTACTTTTTCTTAGCCCAAAGTCTGTGTGCTGAACTGATACAACGACCTGAAGACTGCACAGGCTTCCCGCCGGCTGCTGCAAAGGTGGGTACACTTGTTTATCTGCCATCTTTTGTCCATTTGGCAGGTAAAGCACATTAGGCAGGAAGCTCATTCTCCAGGATGTGGAAAAGCATGTGTGACAAGGGAAAATCATTCAGTCTGCTTGGAGAAAAGAATAGTTCCAGAAAATTCCAAAATCTGATAAAACGTGAAGATTTACAAAATTAACCTTAACCCTACCCAAACACAAACTGCTCTGCTTATCCAGACAGCCTTCTCCAAAACTTCAAGGTGTGCCTGTGACTCTCCATTCGGTTCATGCTACATCATTACTCATAGCGTGAGGTCAGATACTCTATTTGCTGTCTGCTTGATAGTTCAGATGTTTTCTCAGAAGATTTCATTCACTAAAAACAAAGAAGTCTCAAATGACCATTAACTTATCCTCAAGGAAAGCCTTCAAGGATCTACTAAAGAATACGTACGTATATGAAATTGTACTTTTAGTGGTTAATTCTATATGACATAAATTAATTATTGTACATAACACTCTCAAGCAAGCGGTGGGCAAAGATTTACATCGTTAGAAAAGAGAAAGATGAAAAACAATTATAATAAATATTTTTAAACAAAAAGTCACAAAAACATGAATGTCAGATAATTCATTCTAGCCATATTTGAAGAAGCCAGACCTCAGTGATCTGCATGATCTCAGGTTTCCATTATCTACCCCTGTGCTATCACCATACCTTGAGAGTGAACAGGGCCTATGAATTGCTCCACTATAAAGAACATGACAAATTAATAGGCTTTGGGGCTGATGAAATACCTTAGTTGGTAATGTGTCTACTTTTCAAGTACAATGACATGAGTCCAACGTCTAGAATCCATATAGAAAGGAAACCACTATGGCATATATTTGCCAGCACAGACCTGAGGAGGCAAAGACAGGTGCTCCCTAGGGCTCACTGAGCAGCCATCGTAGCCTAGTCTACAAGTTCCAGTCCAGAGAGACCCACTGTGTCAAGACGTAGACAATGCCTAAAGAATGACACCTCGTCTTTTCCTCTGGCTTCCACATGAATGCATATATATATATATATATATAGAATATATATATGCGGCACGTGCAATATATCTGAAATATGGCCCACACAGTAACAGCAACAATAATAATTATATTCTCCACCACTATGATTATGTTAAACTTTATAGCATTGGTTTCCTGGTCAGCTTGCTCCAATACTCTCTTCCAGCTTGATAGATTTGTGGTTCCTAAGGTGCTCAGGCAAGTCCAGGAACAGCAGGGATCATCAAAGAAGAAAAGCCAGCCTCTAAAACCTACTTCTGGTTTCTATCTTAGAGCACCTACCATGTGCTACAATCACACAGACCTGAATTCCAGCCACAGCAAGAGTGAAGATGAAGGTAGATTCTCTTCTAGCCAACAAGCAGCTGAGAACGTGGACCACCAGGTGCCCTGCTGGCTCCTATTAGCAGCTCTGTGCAAAGGACTCACTCACACCATCTCTGAATTCCTGACACACAAAAGTTTCGAGATAATAATGCGCTATTTTATACTGTTAGCTCATAGAAATAGTAACTAAAACAGAAGCAGTAAAAATGTCACAGAGCCATACTTGATGTTAAGGAACCTATGTCTGTCCTTAACGATTGCATAAAAAAGAAAAAAGTAAAATATACATAAAATGCTTATCTATAATCTATATGATAAACATTTTAGTGCCAGTATCTGCTTAACTCCCAAATGATGCAAAAATTGAAAGATGCTTTGTCTATTTAGGCTGCAAGAGGAGAGGCGATAAGGCCCTGCTGTCGAAGACCTGATGTAAGCATGGGAAAGATGCAATGAGACCATACTTGCAAGTGTACAGTTGGTCTCTGGAATACCAGAGAGTGTTACCAAAGGCCACTAAACCAATAAAGCAAATATAGGTCTCCTTGTGTCAAGCAACACTCCTCCGTCAGCACCAGCTACACCTCACCTGCCTGGAAATACTGTGCAGCAGTGGCAGCCATATGCCTGTATATCCCAAATCTAATTGGCTATTAGCTCTCTCCTTGGAGGAATAAACCATGGCTGATGCCAGAGGCTTACATCCTTTAGTGGTTAGGAGATGTTATAAGCTACAGTAAGACTCTGTCATATTTTACAGAAAAAACATTATTCATGGATTAACATACCATCCAAACATCTGTGTCTATACCAAAGTAACATGCCATAACAATTAGTACTGTTTAAATACCTGTATATCTAATTGCTTGTGCTTCATAGGTAGGATTGAAAGGTTCTTCTTGGACAAACTGTCAGCCCATGAAAGAAAACAGTCAGAATTGACCAGAGACCAAAACGACAGCTCCAGAGAAAGTAGACTGTTTTGCTTCTCGTCCACCTGTGCCCCTTTTCTAAGCCTAGGGAACAATCTGTGGAAGAGGGGGCATGATAGAATGTAAGGGCTGTGATTGGGGTGAATGGTGAAACTACAGCAATATAGTCTGGACACTTATTTGATCAACTTGGTTGAACATACAAGCCCTCCAGCTGGATGGTGGGACACTTGGGCTGTGTGAGTTTGGGCACAACTACTTGCAAATTGGTTTTACATGAAGGATGCTTGAACTCATAAATTATTACTTATTGCTAAAAAATGAAAAAAAAGAAGTGATAGAAAAAAAGAAAGATGCTTTGTCAAACGATGCTTTGTGTTAGAGTAATAACAGTGTATTTGTCTTGGACTAATATAGCAGCCTATTTGTCCTTTTAGTATATATTTAAAAAATACAAGTATATCTTTATATACTTAGGCCACTCATAACATCTAAAAGGTTATTTTGTTTTACTAAGGATCAACATGTAAAGTAAAATTTTCTTTTACTTGACCTCATATTTAGCTATAATAAATGTATCTTTAAATGCTCACATGAAAATTATATGTGTATTTCCTCAAATATGAAATGCCTAAAGTATATTAGTGTTCATGCATTTCTCTCAAGTAAGGCGAGAATATTAAATAAACTCAGCGATGTTTGATAAACACATGGATGTATAATAAATGTGAAGATATATCAGCTTTATCAGATATAGTTTTTCCTCTATAAAACTGTTATGTATGTGAAACACTCCACCTCTGGGACTCTCTGCAAAAGTATTGGCTTCATCTTACGTTAATGTATCTCACTCAAGGAAAGTTTATTAGGTAAGAGAGAATATGAAATAAACCTAAGATCTGCTCAGAAAAAAAAAAAGAAAATTATATGTGTCTAGTCCATGTGTAGATTATATGTGTCTAGTCCACATGTGTAGAACAATTCACATTAATCTTGAAAACAAATTTAAATAAGCTCAGCAATAAGTAACACTTCATAATGCTATTCTTTGCAACATGAAAGCACCCTCTCAGCCACGTGATCACTGCAAGTCCCACTGGGAATTTTTGTACTATTTGCAGTATGCCATGGACTGCTTCTGTCCTCACTCAAACGTAATTTAATGCTCAGTTTTCATCAATATGAGACAAAGATAAAATGTCAGAAATGACATCCAATGCCTGGCTGCTCCTCAGTGAGCTGGCTGATGCCACTGCATGTCTCTGAAGTACCTCCTCTCCCCCGGAAGGCCTGTGAGTCAAGCTTTCTGAATCAAGGACTTTGAAACATTTATGGAGAAGCCTCTTTAGAATATCACGCACAGGGGATCTCTGATGAGAACTGGCTCAAACAAGAATGATTTCTCTCTGCACTGAACCAGAGCTGCCCTCTGGCTGCCAGGAGAGGAGGCCAAGATAAACCCCTCTGTCAGCTGGTATTGTCTTTGGCTAAGGGCTCTTGAGAAGCTTTCCTTTGAACTGCAGTTCATGCAGCCATGTACACGTTTCTTGTTCTGTTCATGGAACCTGCTTTTCCAAGACGGAACCTTTATTCTCCACATAGGTAGTATATTTAAACAGATGAGTTAAAGGGTATTGAAAACAGCCTTTTACTCTAAATTCCAAGCACACCTAAATTTCTTCTTATCTATTTTTTTTTTTTATTTTTGTATGTGTATGAATGTACTGTCTGCATGCAGGTCTGTGCACCCGTGTCGTGCAATGCCGCGGAGGTCAGAAGAGGGTCTCGGATTCCCCTGGAACTGGAGTTCTCCTGGAATTGGAGTTACAGACGGTTCTTAGCCGCCATGTGGGTGCTGGGGATCGAACCCGGGTCCTCTGCAAGAGCGTCGGTGCTCTTAACCGCTAGGCTATCTCTCCAGCCCCTATTTTTAATCTAAATGACAGATGGAGAGGTTATTTCTTTTAATAATTGCAAAGAGTGATTTTTATATTATACTTTATACGTTATGATCTCAGATCAATTAAGAAATATTGAATCTCGCACAAAATCATCCCTCACATAAAAACTTATCTGAAAGAATCTAAGCAATATGGTTAGAAAATAGAAAACAATATTATTAATCACATCAGACTGACAGTCTTTGTGGCCTGCATACTGATCACAAGACAAATAGTATGAACACTAAAAAGCTGTAACTTATACATCATGGTTTTGTAAATTGGTAGTTGTATTGCCGCATGCCCTTTGTATATTGGTTAAAGACAAAAATAGAGAAGCTATTACAGTATAAATAAGTATCTGGGTGTACAAATGAATCTCACTAAAATATTTATTTGAAGTTAATTAAATTTCATTATTCTATCCATCATTACAAATTATCTCCTCCTGCACTCTAATCATTGAGTTAATTGCTCATTATCTTTCAAAGATGGGAAAATACAACTGAAGACAGAGTGTTGCTACTTTTGACTTTACTGTGGATAATGACTTGTTTTCATGTAGAACAATCGCTACATGGAATTAGTCAGTATACCATATCCCTGCATATGGACCCAGTATATGTCTGGGCCAGGTCCAAACAGGACCTAGAGGAGTGCAGGACACACAAATATTTCTAGAATTAGGAAATAAATTACCTCATTGCTGAGAAGTAAGTTAGTTCACATATGCCATTCTTCCATAAGTAAATCTATGAAAACCTAAACGAGACAGGCACTAGATTCAACACAGTTCTTCCCTCTTAAGTTCTAAGTGCTCCCTGCTGCTTGGACACTAAGAGGGATTGATTGAAAAACTTAATATATTTCAGGGCTGGAGAGATGGCTCAGGGGTTAAGAGCACCGACTGCTCTTGCAGAGGACCCGGGTTCGATTCTCAGCACCCACATGGCAGCTAAGAACCATCTTTAACTCCAGTTCCAGGGGAACCCAACACCCTCTTCTGACCTCGGAAGCATTGCATGACACAGGTGCACCTACCTACACTCATACACAGATTAAAAAAAAAAAAGTTAATGGCAGAAAAAAAAAAGGGTCTCTGAAGAGAGGAATCTGGCCAGTACCCTAACGTTGGACTTCCAGAACTGTGGGCCAATGAATTTCCAAGTAAATAAAGACTTGGTAAAGATGATGCCATCTGTGATGTGCTGCGTGGAAAAAAAAAAAAAAAGAAAAACTTAATATAGCTCCTGTTTACCTTATGTCATTAATGACCTTCAGTTTCCAATCTTCTCCAGTCCAGAACCAATGCTCAGTCATGTAAGATATTTTAAATTTTTCAAACTCTATTAGAAAATCTTAGTACAAGACTGGGTAATATGACCCAGGGGACATGGTCTTGATAGAAACAGAGGACCAACATGTCTATACTCTATTTTCTCAAACACTGTCATGTCAAAATTTCTATGAAAAACTGTCGATTGTTTGCTTTAATGTCCTATTTGACTATCCACTGGATATTCAATTTTGGCTAAATGAATTTGTTTTTCTTTTCGGTCTTTTCGAGACAGGGTTTCCCTGTAGCCCCAGCTGTCCTGGAACTCACTCTGTAGACCTGGCTGGCCTTGAACTCACAAAGATCCACCTGCCTCTGCCTCCCAAGTGCTAGGTTTAAAGGCATGTGCCTCCACGACCGGCTTTCTCTGTTTCTTAATGTCTACCTTGTGTCCTGGAGCTGGTCTTCCTCCTTGGTTGCATGGATGGGAAGCCAATCTAGGAACATGTGGCTTTGCACACAAGGAGGAAATTGGCATATCCCTGATCTAGTTCCTAAATATGTCTGCCTAGGTGGAAGCCATATGGAGAGGCAGATTCTTGTTCTGGATGTGTTATGGCTCAGGAATGAGCATCCCATCCCCCAGTCATGGGCCTCCTAACAGTCACTCCTGCAGCCAGCTACTTCCATACTGAGTTTAACATCCAAGCTTGCTAGCCAGGCTTGCCCTTGTCACTTCAGTGCTAGGAAGCAAATGTCTCTAAAGAATAAGACTGTGGGGCTGGAGAGATGGCCTAGCGGTTAAGANCCCCAGCTGTCCTGGAACTCACTCTGTAGACCAGGCTGGCCTTGAACTCACAAAGATCCGCCTGCCTCTGCCTCCCAAGTGCTAGGATTAAAGGCGTGCACCACCACGCCCGACGCTAAATGAATTTTTAAATAAATCCTGGAGCTGCCTTTAAAAGGAAAATGCCATCAAGAACCAAATTTCTTGGTCACACTCATTTCTATGTATATAAGACTTAACCCAATGACTTTTTTTATTGAGCATTTGTACAACTCATACGATGGTTCCCAATCAAACCCAATCTCCCCATGCCCCAACCCCCAACCCCCAACTGAATGCACTACAACATTCAAGCTAAGCCCTATGCAGTCAAGCTCTTGAACCCAGAAGTCTTGTGCAAATAGATCCACTGGAGTCTCGTCATCACATATAGAAATCCTAGGTAAGGCATACTCTTCCTCACCCAACAGTACTCAGTCTCTTGTAGTTCTCAGTACAGGGCCAGTCCCACATCCATTTCTCTTGCTCCGCTTTGAGACCTTGTCCTAGATGGCATGGGTCCCATGCCCGATTGCCACAAGTTCACATATGAAAGCGTCCAGTTGCACTTAAACCAATGTTTTGAACACAGTTACAGGGATTTTGCACACACTGAATTCACCAGACATTGCAAATACATACTTCAATTCATGTAAGTTACCTCGTGGAGGAATGAGCCTCCTTCTCTATATATCGTAAATTCCTAAAGTGGCTACCCAAATTTAATTACAGACCAAACATAAGAGTGTGACACAGGTTTCTATATTTTCCTGTTTTCAGATCAAAATCAGGCATTGAATCAATGCTGAAACAGATAATAGATAACATAATACTGACAGACAGTATTTAGAAAAAAATTAAAGTCTGTAATTTTGCCCCCATAAAACTCTTGTAGAAGGATCACTATCTTAATACATTAGCAATAGAGTTTGTCTTCAAAACTTAACATAATTCACATTGCATTTTTGTATTATGTTAATATTTTTCTAGGTTCATTGAGGTATAAGTGACAAAACTATACATTTGTATGATGCATATGATGTTTTAATATACATATGCATTATAAAATAACTACTGCACAATATATTCTGACTGCATTAAGTAAATACATTCCAATATAAGAAAGCAAATTTTAAAGGTAACTATATCTAATTTATAAGCTTACATTTCTCTGTAAATTTTTGGACTATTTCTACTAATTAAGGACTGCAAAAATATTTTTACATTTAACAACTCTCAATGCTATTAGATGGTTTAGGTGCAGGAAAGCATTAATATATTTAAGTAGCTTCAAGTTACAAAATGCTTTCATCAATAAACACACAATAACCACTCATCCATTTTCCATCCCCAAATAGAGAAATACATATTTATGAATTAATGAGACAGATGTCTTTGGTACCCCATTTAAAGCAATTCATTACTTTATAAAAGTGAATTATAGCTATACTAACTGAATTTAAAGTTTTTAATTATTTGTATTTCCTTGCAATTATAATTACAATACTGAATGCTATTATTTTATTGACTAATTTCAACAATGAACTAAATTCAACAATAAATATGATTTAAACTGTTTTTTTTTTTCACACTCGTGTTTGGTTATGGATACCCTGTGTCCAACCACTCAAAAATAACAATTATGCCAGGTGAGGTGGTGCACACCTTTAGTACCAGCACTTGGGAGACAGAGAAAGAGATCTCTGAAGTTTGAGGGCAGCCTGATCTATAAGTGAGTTCCAGAGAAACAGGTACACCCTGTCTCAAAAAACAACCTATGCTAATCAGTTCCTGGGATTTATAGTAAGACAAAAATGTGCAGAAAATTTAATTATAGAAGAATTGTCTCAAATATTTGAACATTGCAAATGTTCAAAGTAATTTTAATGTTTATATTTTAAATTTATTTTTTAATATTTAAGGTACAGCAACATAAGAAAAAATATTCAGCAGCATGAAGACAAGTTCAATATAGAATAATATATTTAGAATGAGAATTATAAGCATGGATAAATATTTTACAGGAGAAGTTTTAAATTACTAGGTACTAAAAATGAGCAAAATGTCATACTAAGGATGCTCCTTAGCATATGTGCCATTTTTCATTATAACTGAAATTTCCAGCTAGTATATTACATATACTAGATGGTGCATTTAATATGAAATTATTTCCTTAGTTCCAAGTATTGAACTAAAATATATCAAGGCCAAAAGAGACCCAATTGTACAAAGCTTTGAGGCATCCTGAATGTACATATGTTCACATTTAAGTTCACATAGAGAGTGGACACAAGCAGAATCTTTGTTTCCATTTTTAACTGTTCTGAAATTCTCATTCAATATAGTCACTGTGTACACTAATTGGCTTCTCTATTGATGTGATAAAATGCTATAACCAAAATCATCTTGGGAAGAAAGGGCTTATTTGTCTAACACTGCAGCAGCCCATCAGTGGAAGCAGGGCAGGAATGTAAGGCAGGAACCTGGAGGCAGAAGCTGAAGCAGAGATCGTGAAGCAACACTGATTACTTTCCTACTCCCCTGGCCTGTACTCAGCCTGCTTTCTTAACCAAGGACCACCTGCCCAGGGGTGGCACCACCCACAGTGAGCTGGGCCCTCCTGCATCATTCAACAATCAAGAAAATATCCCACAGCTATGGCCACAGGACAGTCAGATAGAGGAAGATCTCCTATTGAGGTTTATTCTTCCCAGGTGTGTCAAGTTGACAACTGAAGCTACCCAGCAGAATATGAAGAGGTCTTGGTGAAATTTTTCTGCCTGCAACACATTAGTGCCTATACTGTTTTAGCCAATGTTTTTAAAATCTCTTATTTATGATACAAAATTTACACTGATATACTTTATAACCCAATTTTTATTTTTCTCAGTTATCAACATTTTGAAAAACACTGAAATAATAACAGCCTTGGTAAAATCTTCAAAAAGGCCCTCATGAATTTGGGTCTATAGCTTTTAAGACTTTAAAGAGAATATATATATGTATATATATACATATATATATATACATATATATATTCTGAGTTGTAAAATGATACTTTCACAAAAAAACAGAGTAAGAGATTACTAAAATTGTTCTCATTGTATTCCCCATACTACTTAGTTTCCATCATATTTTAAAAACTATTTTAGATGAAACAGTGAATTAAACATTAGTTGAACACTCTCTGCTCAAAGAGTGCAAAATTTTAACATAAAACATTCCATATTCAATGCAACCTTTACCAAAGTTCCTATGACATTCTTCACAGGGATATAAAATAGAATCTTAAATTTCCTTTAGCGACAGAAAAGAACACAAATAACTAAGCCAATTTTGAATACAAAGAGTAATGATAGAAATATTACCATGTTTGACTTCGAATTCAATGGCAAAGCCATAGTAACATAAACAATATCTTACTGGCAAAAATGTACATAATGACATGAAAAAATATACACTCCAATAAGTATAATAGAAAAATCATAAATGCAGAGAGAGAGAGAGAGAGAGAGAGAGAGAGAGAGAGCGCCATAGCTATCTGATTCTTGACAAATGTACTAAAATAGACTCTGGTAAAATATTGCTTCCTTAACAGGTGTATTAAGAAAACTGGATATCCTCACACACAACTGGAACTATATTCTATCCAATATAAAAAATAAAATAGGAATAAGTAGATAAAAGACTTTAATATAGGACCTGAAACTCTGAAACTACTAGAAGAAAAGATTGGGGAAGCATTTCATGGCCTTGGCAATGACTTTCTGACTAATACTCAAGTAGCTCAGGAAATGAAAACAGGGTTCAAATTCCAGTACCCACATGGTGGGTAACAATGGTGGAATCTCCAATTCCAGGAGATCTGACACCCTCTTCTGCTTTCCATGGGAATTGCATGACATGGATGCACTTACATGTATGCAGGCAATACACCCATAAACATAATATAAAAATAATGAATAAAATATTTTTTTAAAAAAGCAAGCATGACAATCAGAAACGTATGAAACTGGAAATGTTTTTCATAGTATAAGTAATAGCCAACAGAGTGAAGACATAGGTGATAGAAATCGAGACCATACTTGACAGATATTAATCTGACATGGATTTAATATACAGAATATATAAGGAACTAAGAAACCCTATGCTGGGCATGTGGCATGCACCTTCAGCCCAGCATTTAGCAGATCTCTGTGAGATCTAGGCCAGCCTCATCCTCATAGTAAATTTCAGGGCAGGTATGAGATCTGTCTCACAAAGATAAAAAATTTAAAAACCTAATAAATGGACAACTGAACCGAAAAAAAATCAAATGAATGAGTACAAACATCCAATAAATACATTTTAAATGTTCATCATCGTTAGACATTGAAAAATTGCAAATAAAAATAACTAAATTTTTGGATGAGGACATAGCTGTGACTAAAATGCTTACCAGAGAAGTGTAAGATTTTAATTTAACCCCCAGAATCCAAGGAAAAATGCTACACAGGATGGCACATGCTTGTAATTTCAATGCTGAGAAGGAGACTAAAGGAAATAAAGGGCTCATCAGACAGACAGCCTAGCCTAAGTGGTGAGATCCAGGCCAATGACAGAGCCTGTCTTAAAGGAAGTGGATGGCATTCCTGAGGATGACAAGAGAGGGTGTTCTCTAACCTTCACATGAGCTTGCGTGCACACACACACACACACACACACACAGAGATATACACACACACAGATAAACACACGCACAATATAAAGAAGCTGCATTAGGATTCCACCCCACCCCTGATGAGACTGGATATCATCAAGAACACAAAACAACATCAATATTGGTGAGGATGCAAAGAAAGGAACACTTATCCACTGTGGTGGGAAGCCCAGCCAGAACTGAATTTGGTACAGTGTCATTAAAAATTGAAAATAGGGGCTGGAGAGATGACCTAGCGGTTAAGAGCACCGACGCTCTTACAGAGGACCCGGGTTCGATCCCCAGCACCCACATGGCGGCCGAGAACCGTCTGAAACTCCAATTCCAGGAGAACTCCAGCTCCAGGGGAATCCGAGACCCTCTTCTGACCTCCGCGGCGTTGCACGACACGGGTGCACAGACTTGCATGCAGGCAGTACATTCACACACATACAGAACTAAATAAAATTAATAAAAAAAAATTTAAAAAAAAAATTGAAAATAGAACTATATAATGCTTATGCAACAGTTATCATGCTACTATTTCCATTGGCCAAATAATGGAATCAGTCTAAGTGATCATGAATTGCTGGACAAATAAGGAAACTGTGGTATGTATTCACAATGGAGCATTGTCATCCACAAAGAAGAAAACATATTGTTTTCAGGTAAATGGATGGAACTGGAAATCATTATGTTAAAGGAATGAAGCTAGTCTCACAAGGACCAATACTCCCTGCATTATTTCATATGTGGAATCTAGGAGAATAAAGGAGGGGAGACATGGACAGAGGGATTACAGGGAATGAAGAAGGGGAAAAGGATAAGGTGATAAAAGCTAAAGAGTAAGGGAGGGCTCAACTTGATCACGGTTTGTTATATGAACGGGCGAAATGAATAATGAGGTCCTACACTTTGTGCAATAAATATATTTTAATAAACAAGATTTGATTAAAATAATACAAATAAGGTCTCTGAACCAGAAAAGGATACAAAGGCCAGAAGAGAAACGGATGCCAAATACCCAGAGAAAACATGGGAAGGCAGATATCAATGAAAATGCTATCAGAAATATGCACTACTTTGAGCCTCAGAGCAAGAGCAATTACCATATATAAACTAGGTAATTAGAAATACATTTTATATCACAAAACAGTATAGGGGTAGTGACTCAAGGAAAGTAAGTTTCTCCCTATGCCAAGATATAAGTTCAGGGAGATCTCCCAAGACCACCTGAAGCACAGGAGCTAGAAGACATCATACTGAGTGAAGTAACACAGTCCCAGAAAAACAAACGATGAATGGTATCCCTCATCTGTGGATGCTAGTGCCAATTACCTAGTTGTAAGTATTTCTTTTGCATGGCCCCTTGAACTTTTGTCCAAGTAGTTGGGAGTGATGCATATTGGAAACAACAACAACAGAAAGGACTGCATCAAAGAACTGACTGAAACAGTGAACTTCTGCTCAAAACAGTCAACTTCCACATGGAGAATATCGAGAAAGACTGAGAAAGAGATGAAAAGCATGTTTGGCAGAATACATGAGCTCTGGCAGGGTGGGGGGATAGGGTGGGGGATACAGGTCTAGATTTGATAATCTTGTACAAAATACATATTAAAAAAAAGAAATGGAGACAACAGAGATGGGCTAAACTGCCCAAGATCATGAAAGTAGAATGTGACAAAATGGGGTTCAAACCCAGGCCATTAAAGTTTAAGATCTTGATGACTACAAAAAAAAATAAATAAAAAGGATATAAGTTCAACTTTAGTGAATCTGGTTTGGAAATAGATATGTTTCATGGGGTGGGACTGTGAAGTTCTCATAAATACACAACCAATAAGAAACATAATAAAAGTTGGAAATACCACAGCTGATATTGTACACCTATTGTTATAAGTTCAAAATTAACTCGCTGAAAGAACATATGTTATGGTTTGGATAACTGTCCCCCAAACTACTGTGTGTTAAAGGTTTGGTTGCTAGTGCGCTTCTATTCAGAGGCTATGGAAACTTTTTCTCATTGAATTTTTATGAATTTCATACAATACATTTTAATCATATTTAGACTCCCCTATCTACCCCACACACAATTCACAAGTTCATGTTGTCTGTCTTTCTTTCCATCATCTATCTATCTATCTATCTATCTATCTATCTATCTATCTATCTCCAACAGACGGACCCTTATTGAAGGACATTTGTGGACACAAATTAGACTCTATATTCATATTTATGTATGTATATATATATATATATATGTATTAGAGTATACTAAATTGGGCTAGAAACAGTAAGGAGAGGTAAAGATATGTGAGGGGGATCTAAATACAAACAAAACATATTGTATGAGAACTGCAAAAAAAGAAAGAATTGCAAAAACTCAATAAGAAAGGAAAAATAAAGGAGGAAATGGCAAAATGGAGGGGAAGGGTTAAATTGGGCGGGGAATGCGGAGGGGCAGGGCAGAGTAGCATATGGGGAAATGAAACTACACTAAAAGACTTTATAAAAAAATCATGTGGAAATCTATCACTATAGAAGCTTCTAAAAGTATATAATATATTTGATGCTGGAGAGATGACTCGGCAGATAAGACCACTGGCTGGTCCTGCAGAGGATCCCAGTTCCGTTCCTAATTCCCACATGGAAGCTAACGACTGTCTTAAACGTCAGTTCTTGGGGATCTGACACCTTCTTCTGGCCACTAAAGTCACTCACGACGTGGGTACTCTTACATACATG
Organism: Rhizomys pruinosus; assembly: GCA_009823505.1. Taxonomy (NCBI): domain Eukaryota; kingdom Metazoa; phylum Chordata; class Mammalia; order Rodentia; family Spalacidae; genus Rhizomys; species Rhizomys pruinosus. Next base: position 539,625 of record VZQC01011557.1, read on the forward strand.
CAGGCAAAACACTCATACACATAAAATACAAACAAAACCACCAAGACATCAGCTCCAGAGAAAGTAGAGTGTTTTGCTTCTCATCCATCTGTGCCCCTTTTCTAAGCCTAGGGAACAATCTGCGGAAGAGGGGGCGTGGTAGAATGTAAGGGCTTCGATTGGGGTTAATGGTGAAACTACAACATTATAGACTGGACACTCATTTGATCAACTTGATTGAACATACAAGCCCCCCCTTTCAGGATGGTGGGATCCATGAGCTGTGTGGGTTTGGGCACAACTGCTTGCAAATTGGTTTTACATGAAGGATGCTTGTACTCACAAATTATCACCTATTGTTAAAAAAAATGAAAACAAAACAAAACAAAAAAGCAGAGAAAGATGCAGAAAACTTATGGCAGAATGCACGATCTGCGATGGGTAGGGGTGGGGTGGGGGGGAAGGAAAGGGGATATATGCCTGAACTGAATTGGAAAATGATGTATGAAATACACAAAGCATCAATAAAAATAAATTTTAAAAAATACAAACAAAAAATTTAAAGTATATGCATAATATAAAAAGATATTAAAAGGAGTTACATTGTAGGGGGATATTTCCTCTACTAGACACACAGGAGAGCACAGTAAAAGCCTGCTGCCAGAAATGGACTCCCCCTTTTGAAGCTGTTGACCAGGGTTCCATAGACTCTCAGACAATACTAGCCATTGTCCCTGCTCTTGGTTCCTCACCAGAACTTGACCCCATTGCTGAAGACACTACACACAAGACCTGTACAACTAACGATGAAATGTCAAGCTGGTATAGACTTCAGAGGTTCTTCTCTATGGCCTAGCTTTCATAAAGCTGGAAAGTGCCATGCATTTGACAAAAGAAAAGTAATCATCAGCCTTGCCTTGCTGTGAATTCTGGGAGCTAAAACAACTGGCCTGGTAAGATGCTTCCACTGGTGCAGTTGTGGCATTAATGTTTTGGAAGTAACCAATCACTTTCTGTGGCCAAATGGGGCATATCAAATAATCTACTACTATTATTCTGCTAAATCTATATGTTGTATATAGCATTAAACTGACTCCTAATAATATTGTTATATCATAGATTAATGTGTCTCTCAACTCTCACCAGAAAAGCTTCTATATGCAACAGCTGGCAATTAACACAGAAATCTACAAATGGTGTGCAGAAATAAGAGGTTGTGGAACTTTGCAAGGTGTTATCTAGTAGAAACTTTTTAGGTCACTGATAGCATTGAATTGAAATCAGAATGATCAATAATGGTTAACTTGACAGGCTCTGGAATCACCAACACAACAAAACTATGGGCATGTCTGTGAGGGAGTTTCTGGATTTGGTTAACTAACATGAGCCACACTATTCTGTGGTCTGAAGTCTCAAGCTTAATATAAAGTAGAAAGCCAGCTGACACCAGCATTTACCTCTGTTTCTTAACTATGGCTATATGACCAGATGGCCCACCTCTTCCCAACAAATCTTATCTGCCATAATGGTCTACACTCTCAAATCGTGACCCCAAATAAACCCTATTTTAAGTTGCTTTTTTCAGGCATTTTGCACAGGAATGAAATAAGTAATTAATACAGAAATGGTTGCCAGTAAGCAGTGCTATTGCCATGATAAATTTAATAATGTGGGGATTTGGGATTGGTTTGTGGGAAGAATGTGAAAGAGTTTAGAACTCTAGGCTAGAAAATCTCCACACCAGTGAAGAAAAAGGTTTGGGCCATCATCCTTGTGAAGTTTGGAAGACCAGAATGCTGCAAATTAGGACATGAGTTTTGGCTCATGAGTTTTTTTTTTTTTTTTTTTAATTTTTATTGATGGTTTGTGCATTTTATACATCATTTTCCAATTCAGATCAGGCATATTTCCCTTTCCCTTCCCCCCCACCCCCACCCCATCCCAGATCATGTATTCTGCCATAACTGTCCTGCATCTTTCAGGTTTATTTTTTTTCATTTTTAAGCTATAAGTGATAATCCATGAGTATAAGCATCCTTCGTGCAAAACCAATCTATAGACTGTTGTGCCCAAACCCCCACAGTCCCACCATTCAGTGGAGGTTGACAGGTTGTTTGTTCAATCAAGTTGATCAAATGAGTGTCCAGACTACATCGCTGTAGTTTCACCGTTCACCCCAATCGCAGCCTTTACATTCTACCATGCCCCCTCTTCCGCAGATTGTTCCCTAGGCTTAGAAAAGGGGCACAGGTGGATGAGAAGTAAAACTGTCCTCTCTCTCTGGAGCTGTTGACTTGGATTCTGGTCAATTCTGGCTGTTTCCTTTCATGGGCTGACAGTTTGTTCAGGAGTAACCTTTCGATCCTACTAATGAAGCACAAGCAATTAGATATATAGGTATTTAAGCAGCACTAATAGTTATGGTAGGTTACTTTGGCATAGACACATATGTTTGGATGATATGTTAATTCATGAATTATATTTTTACCCCCTGATAAATATAACAGGGTCTTACTGTGGCTTATGACATCTCCTAACCATGAGTTTTTAGAGGGGAAAACAGACTCTACTGGGAACGTCACAAGAGTATGTTTGTGTTGTATCCTAGGGATTTGAGGAACTGGCTGCATTCCACCCATGTTCTGAGAATGTGGATGACAATGAATTTGAAAGCAATGGTCTAATTTGTTTAGCAGATAAAATCTCAAGTGATGATAGCATTGAGGCTCTGTCACAGTTACTGCCCATTGCTCTTGCCCAGATCTGTAGGGGAGAGAACAAGGAGTGCAGCAAAAAATTATATAAAGTCAAACCCTTTGGCCAAAAAGAAGGCAGTTTAAAATTACAGACAAGGCCGGTGCAGAGAAAGCACTTGTCATCATTGCAGAGATTAGCACAATTAAGTAAGACTTATTCCACTACACCGGGGCAGTAGTAAGGGCGCCCCAATGGGAAGACCTCAACCTACTGAAGGCTCCATCTTGTAAAAATCAAAATTCAGTGGAAAAGAGAGAAACTAAACTGAATCCTACTAAAGCAGTTCTCTGCTTGAAAACAACCACCTAGAGAACAGCTTACCCAGAGTCACCCTGGGAAGCACATGGATGCAAATACTGCTATTGTCCAGTGTGGACAGGCTACATCCCAATTTGGCACCAGAACTTGGTTGCCTCGTTCACATGTTTTATAGGCATGAAAGCTGCAAGAGTTAAGAGATTATAGAGGCTTATGCTAAATTCCAGCAGGCCACTGAGGCCAGACGATGTACATGAGCATCCAATTCTCTGAAAGAAAGCCCTGAAGAGCCATTGTACAAAGAAGTTATGAAAGTGACCCTAAGTGGAAATGAAGACCCCAGGATGTTGGACACGCCAGGACTGTGGGATTCTCTACTGAGGAAAGCTCTAAACATAGAGTAGAGCTGCCCAAGAAATAAAATTTGCAAATTATGAGCTCATTTAAAGCTGAAAGGATCATTTATAAATGATATGTGGGATCATTTTGATGAATTAATTTCAGTAAACAAAAAATAAACTATAAAGGATTCTGGATTCTGTTTCTGGCCCAGCTTGAATAGCTGGATTGCATTTTAACATTGTGTTCGAAGTGAACAACAATAAGAAAATAACAGAATGCTTATCTTATGATTTTTCAAGGTGCTGGATACTAAGAAATGAAAGGCTTCCATCTCATAAAATAAAAGACAAGCCATGTAATAGCCCCAGTATCCAGGCCTTGCATTTGTTATAGAACCCAAACAGAGTCCAGAAAGTTTGCTATCTTAAACAGAAGCTGCTAGGAGTCTGGAGAGTAGGAAGAACTAGACCTTACAAGACAGATAATGAAAATGGAGAGAGTTCCACAGTAATAGAACTCCAGACACTTGCCTAGAATCTCCCCAAAGTATTATAGCCCAAGTACTGACTAGATCCCAGACATAAGCAGAATACCAAAGAGCAAGAAGACCTCATCCAAAGAACTTAGAAGGAAGCCCAGCACTCACAACAGAGATGGTGTCTGTTCCTACCAGCAGCACTGGGAAATCGTATGGTCCACGAGTATCTGAATAGAGTGCTGAGAATACTGCTTCAAGGTATAAAATAATCATGCCTAAACTAAACAAAGCTCTGATCTAACCAACAAATCTGAAAAGAAAAACCTCAAAATGTCAAATTTACCTGTAATTAAAAACAAATCCCAGGGATATTTGTAGGAATATTTTTAAAACAGCATTTAAGAAGAAAAAGTGAATAATGTCTTATATTTTATTAAACAGCAAGAAAACACAACTTTCCAGGCATGGTAGCACACGCCTTTAGTTCCAGCACTCAGGAGGCAGAGGCAGACAGATCTCTGTGAATTCAAGGCCAGCCTGGTCTACAAAGTGAGTTCCTGGGGGCTGGAGAGATGGCCTAGCGGTTAAGAGCGCCCACCGCTCTTGCAGAGGACCCGGGTTCGATCCCCAGCACCCACATGGCAGCCGAGAACCGTCTGAAACCCCAATTCCAGGAGAACTCCAGTTCCAGCGGAATTTGACACCCTCTTCTGACCTCCGTCGGCACAGGTGCACCAACCTACATGCAGACAGTACATTCATACACATCAAAAAAATGTAAACATACTAAATGATATGTATAGCATAAAAGATGAAATCCATAGGATTACATGGTGATCAATAATGTTTAAGTACTCAGTGACAAAATTCAAACTACTGAGAGAGAAAAGAGGGAACTGCAAAGAAAAAGAAAGAAAGATCTACAATTAACATCTGAGACTGCAATACTCTGCTTTTACTACTGACAGAGCAGAGGAAAAATAATCAGATCCAAACATAGCCCTTGGATCTGGTAAGTTGGGGATCATTAAAACAACTGTAGAACTGTTGGGACAGTAGCCTGGCTAGCTTGTGAGAAGAGAATGGAAGGTGGCCAAGTGTTAATAACCACACTGTCTCCAAGGGCTTTTTAAAGATTCCTGCTGTAGAGTGGAATGAAGAATTGGCCATAGCAAAGGCCATGCATCAGGGGCCAAAAGATTCTTTTACTTTGTTTGAAATATAAACTTGAGTAAATGCATATGTTTTCCAGAAAGTTTAAGTAGTGATTTGGAAATTATAAACCCAAAAAATAAAATTAGAATAATTACAAGAGATAACTATACAAAAGAAGAGGAAAAGATAAGAATTTTATATTTGAGAAGTAATAGTCCCAGACAAACAAACGACGAATGGTATCTCTCATCTGTGGATGCTAGCCAATTACCTAACTGTATAGCAAACTGAGCAACGTCAATGTGATCTGAAAACAACTATGTTTTTACAATATGAATCCCTTAAAATATAATAAAAAAACAATTTTATATTTGAAACTTAGAAACACATGCCTAAACAATTCACAGATTAAGGATAGCCATGATAAAAATTAGAGAATATTTCAAATTGACCAAAAATCATGGTAGTGCTAGAGAGAGAGGTTTGGTATGAACCAACTAAGAAAGCATTAAAGGATATAATAAAATCATAAGTTTAAAATTTAAATGGCCAGCTATTTTGTATAAGCACCTACTTGGGGATTAAGACAAAGAAAAGGAAAATAGCTGCTCTTCAGGTTCATTACAGCATTGGACTATTTAAGGAATATAAGTCAAAAAGGCTTAGGGGCTGGAGAGATGGCCTAGCGGTTGGGAGCACTGACTGCTCTTGCAGAGGACCCGGGTTCGATCCCCAGCACCCACATGGCGGCTGAGAACCGCCTGAAACTCCAATTCCAGGAGAACTCCAGTTCCAGGGGAATCCGAGACCGTCTTCTGACCTCTGCGGCATTGCACGACACGGATGCACAAACCTACATGCAGACAGTACACTCATACACATACAAAAATAAATAAAATTAATTAAAAAAATTTTTAAAGGCTTCTAAAACTAAATTACTGAATGGGCTTGACAGCCTTATCAACAAAATAACAGATCAATGTTTAATAGTCAAGTCTTCAAAGCCACGGAGAGAGACTCTATTCCAGTATACTTCCCCTACACTGACAATTCCGTCACTTCTATTTCCTATCTGAGCCAAATGGAGATAGGCAAGATCAATGAAACAATAAATGCCTTGTAGAGAAATCACCAACCATACATTCAATATCTCAAAAAATGCACACACAAAACCACCAAAAGCTTTTGAAAGTTTCTGCTTCAAATTGACTTGGACCTATTGACACAGGTCCAAGCACTGAGGTCATGAGAGCTAATCATATTCCTTCAAAACAATTTTTTCCTTAATAAGGTGGCATAACATTACTTTTTAATCCTCTGCTACTAGACAGAAAATCTAACATGTACTAACATCAAGAGAAATTTCATTCCTTGGAAAATAATAGGAACAAAACTCATACTATCGGATATATTAGATGTTGGTTACCACAAAACACAGAATAGTTAGCTATGCAATGAACAAAATGTGAGACTCTCATGTCAGAACTTGTTCAAAAGTAAAGCTCTTCTTGTCATTTGCCCTGTAAGGTAACATTCTTTGATTCTTAAATTCTTGGTGAGAGCAAATGTCTGTGTTGCTCATGGGTAGAAAAACCTTTTGCTTTTAAACAGATCACATATTATATCCCTGAAATAGATTTATATGATAATATATTAAGAATAAGACGTTTATCAAATCCAAATACTCATTTGTTCACTGATTAAAAATACAACACATGCCAGGTAGGGTGGAACACACCTAAAGCACTCAGGAGGAGGCAGGCAGATCCCTGTGAGTTCAGGGACAGCTTGGTCTATATAATGAGTTCCAGGACAGCTGAAACTACAGGGAGACCCTGTCTCAAAAACACCCCCCCCAAATACAGCATATATCTTAGACTCATGACTTTTGCTGTGATTAGAGAGTGGAACACACCATTGATCTCAGTGCAGCCTATAATCTAGGTCCAGCAAGTCAAACATTTGTAGTTTCTTTGGTAGTGAATGCTGTAAGGAAAGCTGTATACACAGGACTATAGCAGAGAGCATTATAGATGTAAGAATTAGAGTAAATTTGAACAACTCCATTTAAACCAGGCAAATAAGGTGGGAATTGTAAGTATATATTTAAATAGGAAGTAAATAAAAATTCATACACATTATATTACAAATAAGCCATCCTACCCAAACACAATTATTATTTTTAAACAAATATTCCAAACCACTGCAGTATGATATTAATTCCAACTCAAGAACATGAAATAAGAAAGGTCCTTGAAGGACTGAGGTGCATTGAGAATAAAACTTGAGCTTGAAGGTCTAGCCTCAGAGATGAAAAGACACATTCCTTCTACTGAGAAGGGAAGGGAGATTGGAAAGCATCCATCCATGAAAACACAAAGCAGTCTGTAAGCACCTGACACTCTTCTAAGAATGTTACACATATCAATCCTGCAAGAAAACTTTCATTTTTATCTCCCTCCTGCAGATGAGAAAACAGCAGTGCAGACAGAGGTTTGGTAAGTTATACAAACCATTTAACCAAGACAAGATGGAACAGATTTTGATCCCAAGAAGTCTGTCTCTGGAATTAATGGTTAAAACTATAAGAATTTTTATAAAACTATACTTATATAAGATTATACTATAAGACTATAAAACTATAAGATTTTAATATAATACTTTTATTGATGTTTTCTGTATTTCAGACATCATTTTTCAGTTCATCTTAGACATATTCCCCTTTCCCTTCCCTCCACCCCACCCCAGTTCATGCATTCTGCCATACATGTCCTGCATCTTTCTCTCAGTCTTTTTAAAGTTTTTCTCTGTAAAGTTTTATTGTTTGGGGCAGAATTTGACCAAATACTTATGTTGTTGTGCTTCCCTTCTAATTGTATTGCTCCAAAATATGCCTATATAAATGTCATATATGTACCAGGGGGGGATCACCTTACTGGACTTCAAGCTATATTACAAGATTATAGTCATAAAGACAGCCTGGTACCGGCACAAAAACAGACCCATTGACCAATAGAACAAAATTGAAGATCCAAACTTGAGCTCATACAATTTCAACTACCTCATATTCAGTAAAGGGGCCACAAAAGCTCATTGGAGGAAAGAGCATCTTCAGCAAATGGTGCTGGCAAAACTGGATCACCATACGTAGAACAAAATTAAACCCCTTCCTCTCACACGTACAAAAATCAACTCCAAATGGATCAAAGACCTCAATGTGAAACCTGAAACTATGAAGGCGGGAGAAGAAAAAGCTGGCAGCAACCTACAAGACATAGGTGTAGAAAAAGACTCTCTAAAATAGACAGCAGCTGCACAGGAAATAAGGTTAACGATTGCTAAGTGGGACCTCATCAAACTCCAGAGCTTCTGTATAGCGAAAGAAACAATCTGGGAAGTGAAGAAAAAACCCACAGGGTGGGAGGAAACCTTCGCCAGTGATAAATCTGACAGAGCATTAGCTTCCAGAATATATAAACTTCTCAAAAACAAAGAAGAAAACAAATGACTCACTCAAAAGATGGAGTAAAGAGCTGAACAGAGACTTCACCAGTAAGGAAGTAAAGATGGCTGAGAAACATCTTAAAAAGTGTTCAACATCCTTAATAATTAAGGAAATACAAATCAAAATCACTCTCATATATCATCTCACTCTGATAAGACTGGCTAAGATCAAGAAAACAAAAGACACCAAATGCTGGAGAGGTTGTGGGGAAAAGGGAATATTCATCCACTGCTAGTGGGAATGTAAACTCCTCCAACCATTGTGGAAAGCAGTGTGGAGAACACTTTAAAAACTCAAAATGAGCCTAGCACTTGACCCAGTCATACCACTCCTGGGTATATACCCACAAGACTCATCCTACTGCAAATATACATGCACATCTATGTTTATTGCAGCCCTCTTCACAATAGCAGGAAGCTGGAAGCAACCCAAATGCCCTTCAACGGATCAGTTATTTTGTTATCTATTTATTTTGGGGGAGTCTTTTTGAGACAAGGTTTCCCTGTAGGTCCGGCTGTCCTGGAACTCACTCTGTAGACGAGGCTGGCCTTGAACTCACAGAGATCTGTAGCTCCGGCTGTCCTGGAACTCACTCTGTAGACCAGGCTGGCCTTGAACTCACAGAGATCCGCCTGCCTCTGCCTTCCAAGTGCTAGGATTAAAGGCGTGGGCCACCACAACCGGCCAACAGTTCATTTCTTAAATTTTATTTCTTTTTTATGTGTATGAATGTACTGTCTGCATGTAGGTTGGTGCACCCGTGTCGTGTAATGCCGCGGAGATCAGAAGAGGGTCTCGGATTCCCCTGGATCTGAGTTAAGACGATTCTCAGCTGCCATGTGGATGCTGGGGATTGAACCTGGCTCCTCTGCAAGAGCAGTCAGCGCTCTTAACCGCTAAGTCATCTCTCCAGCCCCAGCAGTTCATTTTCAAAGGAGGTTAAATCAAAGAAATTAACTTTCTAAAACTTTAAATCATTTTCTTCTTTTTAGACCTCCATGCCATGGTGAGCATTGTTGTTAATGGTTACTGTGCAAAACATTTGTATTATGGTTTCAAGATAATATCCCCCACATGTTTCTGCTTTGTCTTGGCTTCTATCCAGTGTAGATCCTTCTTTGAACAGACAGACGTGGACCACCACCAGTATGTTAGCCTTCTAATGTTTTTACAAGTATTTAAGAATTTTTGCTTTTGCAAAGCACTTTACCATATTTATTTCATTTAAAGATTGCTGTAATTTACCACATTCAATAAATTATAAGATGTCATTCTCTAGTTATCATAGTTAAATTGGGTCTTTATTCATTGATCGTCATGTGTGTATATTATTGGCATTCTGTTGTGTACCATAACTATTGCTGGATTCATAAAGACATTTATATTCTTTTATTATCATGCATTTTAAGATTCAGTTCCCAACATTGCCCAATATGTAATTATGTAAAAAAACTTTAAATCATTTTCAAAATAATAAAGGTTTGTGTGTCAGTGACTAACATGTGGCCATCAAAAGAAAGCCAAGAGAAAATGAGCAAAAAGTGAAAATGGACTTAAAAGGAGAAAAATGAAGCAGTTTGTAAGACAAAGCAGACTTACCAGTGTTGTTTCAGTGTCTGGGAAGCAAAAATACATGCTTAATATTTATTTGATTAGTGCTAGCATTCGTTCCTTTATTCCACAATCATTTTGTGTTGTTTTGTGTTACTCAAATCTATGCCAAAAATTAAGAGTATTAAAAAGTATTCACAAGAATATATTTGTAGTTTCAGACCCCAAAGAGACAAACAAAAAGATGAAATATAAAAGACTCTTGAGAGAAAAAAATGAACCCAAAGAGAGGACACTGTAAAAGCAGAACTTTATTTCTCACTGGACTATATTATATAAAAACCCTGCTACAAACATATCAAAGACTTAAATAAAGTATCAGTACAAAGGAAACTGAAGAAAGGATCACAACAGTTCACTCAATTCACAAGCTTGAACACTCGCCTAAGAAAAAAGAAAGAATTGATAACTGGAGTCCTAGGGCTTCGATCCATTGTTCTGCACATAGGGTAGTTAGCATGGGGCAAGATGTATAGACATTTATAGATCTAGCTTTTAATGATTTCAAACTGTATGACTTTATGCATAAATATGAAGATTTTGAGTATACATAATATTCTGACAACGTATCTTACTTGAAGTTCTTTAAAATGGAATCAAGATATTTTCAATAAAATAAACAGCTACATTTAATGTGATCTTCTTATAGTCCTAATGAAATTAGTGTAATTTTTCTAAATAAATGTATATCTTCATACAAATAACATACATATGCTGACAAAACACATTTTTGTTCTGAACTTTTAATGTTCTAGATAAGATGATTTTGCAGTGACATTACTAAATGATTATTTTACTAGACTACTACTAAATTTACTAATACATTAGCAAGAACAGAATCATTTTTATATTTACAAATCAAAAAACCCAAAAGATCATGTTAAATTTTCATAGCTTTGATAAAAAACAAATACCCCTTACAGGCATGAGCATTAGCCTACCAAGAGAATAAAGGAAAACATATACCTTGAGTACCCATTTGAATGAATTAGATCTTTAGACTGTTAAGAAACATGTAAGACTCTGAAAGAAATTTAGGGATACACATTAGATTCTATAGGCCTTATTATATATGTATATATATTTATATTTGTATGTATATAGAGAGACTGCACTACATTAAATTGGATGGGGAGTAGTAAAGGGATATGCAGATGGAGGAGAGGAATATAAATGACATCAAAGTATAGTGTATGAAAATGTAGTGGAAAATAGTTTGAAGATATTAAATATTTTATGATATGCTTTTATAATAGAAAAAACATAAATCAATTTTTAAAAAATATATTGAAAATTTGAATGTTGTGTGTATGCTTATTTGATATGATATTTTGATAATTCAAGTTACCAGATCATGATTTGTTTTCTTGATCCCTAAGTACATTCATGGGTCACATGAATAAAGTATAGCAGGAGACATAAAAAGTCAAATATGGGGCTGGAGAGATAGCCTAGCGGTTAAGAGCACCGACTGCTCTTGCAGAGAACCCAGGTTCAATCCCCAGCACCCACATGGCGGCTGAGAACCATCTGTAACTCCAGTTCCAGGGGAATCCGAGACCCTCTTCTGACCTCCGCAGCATTGCATGACACGGGTGCACAAACCTACACGTAGACAGTACATTCATATACATACAAAAATAAATAAAAATTTAAAATGAAAAAGTCAAATATATACATATTAGATCAAAATGTGCAATAATAAAATATTAATATATTGTATAAATTAAAAACCATATTTCTACCAAGTTTTAAAGTAAGGTTTGGTTATCAGTTCATTTATTTATTTATTTGGGTTTTTTGAGCCATGATCTCCATAGAGACCAGGCTGGCCTCAATCTCACAGAGATTCACCTGCCTTTGCCTGCTGAGTATTGGGATTAAAGTCATGTGCAACCAAGTCAAGCCCAAATAAGTTTTTTAAATTTTCATATAACAATTTAAAATTTATCAGACCCCAAATAACATATTCTAAAACTGAAGAACACAATATGATCTCTCCTGAGATATAGCTATAAAACTTAAGAAAAATTGCAATTTCCCATGTGTATAGAAGAAATAATATAATGTCTACTATATCAGTCTAATCATAAAATACTTAAATTCATATTCAAATTAATGAATGTCAATGACCCCTGACTGTGCTAGGTAGGTTTAGATGTCAAGTTGACACACATGAGAAGAAGAAACCTCAGTTGGGGAATTTCCCATTTCATACTGGCCAGTGGCCATGTCTATGAGGCATTTTGTTGATGGTTGAGTGGTGTGGGAGGGCCTAGCCCACTGGAGGTGATACCACCCCTGGGCAGGTGGCCCTGGGTCATATAAGAAAGCAGGATGAGGGGCTGGAAAGATGGCCTAGCGGTTGAGAGCACCGACCGCTCTTGCAGAGGACCCAGGTTCGATCCCCAGCACCCACATGGCGGCCGAGAACAGTCTGAAACTCCAATTCCAGGAGAACTTCAGTTCCAGGGGAATCCAACACCCTCTTCTGACCTCCACAGCATTGCACGTCACGGGTGCACAAACTTGCATGCAAACAATACATTCATACACATACAGAAATAAATAAAATTTTTAAAAAATTAAAAAAAAGAAAGAAAGCAGGATGAGGGGCTGGAAAGATGACCTAGAGGTTAAGAGCACCGACTGCTCTTGCAGAGGACCCGGGTTCGATCCCCAGCACCCACATGGCGGCTGAGAACCGTCTGTAACTCCAATTCCAGGAGAACTCCAGTTCCATGGGAATCCAACACCCTCTTCTGACCTGTGACCTCCGCGGCATTGCGCAACACGGGTGCACAAACCTACATGCAGACAGTACATTCATACACATAAATAAATGAAAGAAAGAGAGAGAGAGAGAGAGAGAGAGAGAGAGAGAGAGAGACAGAGAGAGAGAGAGAGAGAAAGCAGGATGAGCACATGAGCACAGGCCAAGGGAGCAAGACAATGGGAAGTTCCTCTGTGGTCAGTGCTTCAGCTTCTGCCTCAAGGTTCCTGCTCTGAGTTCCTGCCCTGACTGCCCTGTGATAAACTGTGGCCTGGGAGATATGAAATAAAATAATTAAACCCTTTCCTCTCCAAGTTGGTTTTGGTTAGTGTTTTTATCATAGAAATAAAAAGTAACTAGGCTACTAATTTAGAATAGTTTATAATGTTTTGATTTGAAGGGGGCAGTAAACACTTTTATTTATTTATTGCAATCTTTGTTGAACATTTGTGATTTTATAATGACATAATAGAAATATGAATCCTGAAGAAGCTGAACTTTGATCTCTTCCTGAGACAGTGATAAGCAGTTTCACACTGGGCAGTGCTTATAAGATGCAGTTCCCAGTCACCCACACAATCAAGAGATGATGTATTTTGGACTTTATACTGTGCTATTATGCTAATCTGTAATATTTGGTAATTTGGCATTTTAAGTACATTTCCATTTCCAATATTTGTAACTTATACTAAGTGTATCAGGCTAGTAGTATCTGTTTTTGATACTGTATAATATGCATATACACTAGACCCTCATAGTGTCTCTCAATTACATGAGTAAATCCAAGAAGAACAGGCCAACTTAAAGATAGAAAAAGATTCATAAAGAATCCATGTAACTCTCCCAAGGACAACTCAACACTGAAGATTGTAACTCCAGAGGCTTGTTCTTACATAGGCCCCTCTTCAGAACAATCTGAACCTACATATAATCAGGCAACACATGCTCTGAAAGTTGAAAGTTAATTCTAAAGGTCACATCATGTGAATTTAAACAAAAACATTTACTGTTGGCTGTATGATAGAGAGTCCTCATGGATAATTCCTACTAGCCTATCTTTGAAAATGCAATGCTCGTGTAGTGGAAATGATGCATCTCCCAGTCCCAGGAAAGGGTACATCAAAGCTGTTAGTATCCATTGGTCAATTTAGCTGCCATCCAAATACACTCACTGTGTAAGGCAGCATGGAAGATCTGTAGTGGTTTGTGCATGAAGCCAGCACTGAAGCTCATCTGAGGCACTGCTTTATCTCTTCCAACTGTGAGGTTCCACATTATGAGTACTCAACCAGAAATCTCATTACTTTAATAGCAGCAGAGCAAGGATAATACACAATGGGGGAGAAAGCTTATAAACAGTGATTCCTGAAAATACTATACTTTGCTCATACAAGTTTAACTCCTTAACCAGGCAGCTCAGTTTGATGAGCAAAACTTGGGCACATTTTGTGTTCCTTGATAAAAGATCATTCTTACCCTCATGAATTCATGATCTCATTAGAAAAAGGCATCCATCCATAGCTAAAAAGTCGAACATAAAAAAGATTATATCCTCAAAAGGAAATGTAATTAAAAAGAAGCATCAATGTATACTATAAAAATGTGCAAAATGTCTCACAAAGAAGAAGGATTGAAGAAGGACGTCCACAGTTTGCTGAATTACTATCTAAATGTAGAAAAAGGTAAAGAGAAGCTTGATTTGATATTTTGAGTTTAAAGATCTTCTTTACCCCTGTTTCTTTCCTCTTCTGTTTCCTTAGCCAAAGTACATCATCTATTACTTTCTTAAGTAAAATATTTTATATAACAATATCAATAGCAACCTGTCCCACTTTTTGCACAAATGTGCCCTGGAATCTTTATTTTAAACACTATTTAAATTAATTTCCATTATTCTTCATAAAGATGTGTATCTAGAAAATATTTCTATTTAAAAAATAAAACTAAGGGTAAAGGAACTGGGGTCTGTGTACCAACACTTTCACGTACACACATGTGTGCAGATTATACATATATGCCAAACATACATATACTTGCACATACTTTTTTAAAATTTAATATACTGAAATGAATGTATAATAAATAGATACCAAAATAAACTATCTAAACACAATTGGGCTCTACTACAAGTTAGAAATTTGCTTTTCTATTGTGCCTTAGTTATAATCATGTGATGATAACCTAAGTCTTAAAAAGGGACATTCCATGCAAGATGCTCTATTCTAAACTGGTTCATGATTAAGAAGTCCTATGTGTTTTCTTTCATATGTGGTAGAAAACTACCTGAAATGCTGAAGTGTTGAAGGACTGAAACAAGAACCAAGAGGAAGTAGGGAGAGAGTGGAAGTGTGGCTAAACACGATCAATACATAACGTACTCATGTATGGAAATGTCACATTGACTCCTGTGTACAGGTTTCATCCTAAACAGTGTGGTAGATTTTCTAAAGAAGCAACCAGTTTTTGTTTTCATTTTTACTTCACATTTTCATTTGATTGCATGATGTAAAAGAAAGTGATGGTTAGGGCTAGAGAGATGGCTGCTCTTGCAGAAGAAGCAGGATCAGTTCCCAACACCCATATGGCAGCTAACAACCACCAGTATTTCCAGTTCCAAAAGATCCAACATTCTCTTCTGGCCTCTAAGCATTGTGTTACATGATTGGTGCACTTACATACAACCATGCAGATAAAACACACACATAAAAATAAATAAATATTGTTTCTACTGAGAGTGGTGGCACAACACTTTAATCCCAGCACTCCGGAAGCAGGGGAAGGCATATCTCTATGAGATTGATGCCAGCCTGCAGCTCTAGGGAGACCATGTCTCAAAAAAATAAATAAATAAATAAATAAATAAAATAAAAGGAGGAAATAAAGGAAAGAGATGGTTTTTAAAAACTAAAAATAAACTTTTTTTATTGATGCTTTGTGTATTTCATACAACATTTTAAAAATAAACTTAAAGAGTATAGATAGAAACGACTAGGCAGACCTCAACTGCAGGTCTAGACCATCTCCTTAACATATAAACAGTGCACATCTTGGCACTCATAGGTAGGTTCCACCTTCTTCAAGAATCTGTCAGCAGGGGCTGGAGAGATGGCTCAGCAGTTAAGAGCACTGGATGCTCTTGCAGAGGACCCAGGTTTGATTCCCTGCACCCACATGATGGCTAACAATTGGGCAAACTGATGAAAATAAAATTCCCACAGCTTAGGTAATGCTTCCAAAACTTCCCTTCAAGAAAAAAACAACTATCATTGATTAGTGGGGTCCCACAGGTCATCAAACATCACTGGATATTGTCATTTCTCTTGGTTACCCTCCGGAATTTCTTCATAAGACCCTATTCCTGAAGACATTACATGTGGGTCATAAACAAACAAGCACAGGTCAAGCCAGCACTGACCTAGAATCTTCATCTACTGGCTAACTTTTGTAGTGTTCACAGGTGCTATTCATGGTATTGGAAGAGAAAAATAATCATCAGCCTTACCCTAAGAGTAATAAAGAAAACTCTATAGCAAGATATGTCCACTGGTTCAATAGCAACACAAACATTATGGGAATAAGCAACCACTTTAAGGTCCACTTACAAGATGAAACCATATTTCTCACTGTTTTTTTAATATATATTTTGTACAAGATTATTAAATCTAGACCTGTGTTCCCCACCCTATGCCCCCATGCCACAAGAGGTCATGCATTCTGCCAAACGCTTTTGATCTCTTTCTCAGTCTTTCTCGATATTCTCCATGTGGAAGTTGACTGTTTTGAGCAGAAGTTCACTGTTTCAGTCAGTTCTTTGATGCAGTCCTTTCTGTTGTTGTTGTTGTTGTTGTTGTTATTTCCAGTATGCATCACTCCCAAATGCTTCGACAAAAGCTTAAGGGGCCATGCACAAGAAATACTTACAACGAGGTAATTGGTACTAGCATCCACAGATGAGGGATACCATTCGTCATTTGTTTTTCTGGGACTGTGTTACTTAGCATGATGTCTTCTAGCTCCAGCCATTTTCCTGCAAAGCTCATTATGTCATCTTTCTTTACTGCTGCATAGAACTCCATTGTATAGGTGTACCACATTTTCTCTATCCACTCATCAGTTGAGGGGCATTTGGGTTGGTTCCAGCTCCTTGCTATTGTGAAGAGAGCTGAAATAAGCATGGCCGTGCATGTATCTCTGTGGTGGGGTGAGTCAGGGGTACATGCCTAGGAGTGGTATGGCTGGGTCGGGTGGCAAGTTCATTCCAAGTCTTCCAAGAGTTCTCTACACTGCTTTCTATAGTAGTGGCTGTACAAGTTTACATTCCCACCAACAGTGGATGGGTGTTCCCCTTTCCCCACAACCTCTCCAGCACTAGGTATCATTTGTTTTCTTGATCCTAGCCAGTCTTATTAGAGTAAGATGATATCTTAAAGTGGTTTCGATTTGTATTTCCTTAATGATTAGTGATGTTGAACACTTCTTAAGGTGTTTCTCAGCCATCTCTAATTGTGAAGTCTCTGTTCTGCTCTTTGCTCCATCTATTGAGTAAGTCATTTGTTTTCTTACTTCTTTGTTTTATGAGTACTTTATATATTCTGGAAATCAATGCTTTGTCAGATGTTTCTGCGGTGAAGGTTTCATCCCACTCTGTGGGATTTCTGTTCACTTCCTTAATTGTTTCTTTTGATGTACAGAAGCTTTTGAGTTTAATGATGTCCCATTTGTCAATTGTCAACCTTAATTCTTGCACAGCTGCTGTCTGATTTAGGGAGTCTTTTCCTACGCATATGTCTTGTAGTCTGCTGCCAACTTTTTCTTCTATTGCCTTCAGAGTTTGGGGTTTCACACTGAGGTCTTTAATCCATCTGGAGTTGACTTTTGTACAGGGCGAGAGGTAGGGGCTTAATTTCATTCTTCTACAAGTGGTGATCCAGTTTTGCCAACACCACTTGCTGAAGGTGCTGTCTTTTCTCCATTGTGTCTTCTTGGCCCCCTTGTCAAATATGAGATGACTGAAATTGTATGTGCTCAAGCTTGGATCTTTGGTTTTGTTCCATGGGTCAACTGGTCTGTTTTTGTGCCAGTACCAGTTTTTATGACTATAGCCCTGTAATATACTTTGAAGTCTGGTATAGAGATCCCCCCTGTGTTGCTCTTTTCACTCAGGGTTTTGTTTTGGCTATTTGGGGTCTTTTGTTTTTCCAGATTAATTTAAGGACTTTTTTTTCCAAGCCTGTGAAGAAACTCTTGGGGATTTTAAGTGGGATTGTGTTAAATTTATACAAGAGTTTGGGTAGAATGGACATTTTTACAATGTTAATTTTCCCAATCCATAGGCATGGGAGGTTTTTCCATCTTCTTCAATATGTCTTCTTCAATTTCTTTCTTTAAGGGTTTAAAAGTTTTGTTGTAGAGATCTTTGGTGTCTTTGGTTGGGTTTATTACTAGGTATTTTATTGTTTTTGAGGCTATTGTGAGTGGGAGGGTCTCCTCGAATTCCTTCTCCAGTTGCTTGTTGTTGGTGTAAAGAAAGGCCACTGATTTTTTTTTTTTTTGGTTAATTTTGTATCCCTGCCACTTTGCTGAAGCTGTTAATCGTTTCCAGGAGTTTTCTGGTGGAGTTTTTAGCATCCCTTAAGTAAACAATCATATCTTTAGCAAATAGGGATAGTTTGACTTCCTCTTTTCCAATGAGCACTACTTTAATTTCCTTTTCTTGCCTTATTGCTCTAGCAAGTGTTTCAAGCACTATGTTGAAGAGGAGTGGTGACAGAGGGCAGCCTTGCTGAGTTCCTACCTTTAAAGGGAATGTTTCTGTCATTTCCCCATTTAGGATGATATTGGCTGTGGGTTTCCTGTGTATGGCTTTGATTAC